>CP139502.1:296750997-296900997 GCA_021014915.2 Artemisia tridentata subsp. tridentata | reverse complement strand
TTATTCGTGACACCTTTGTTTAGGTAGTATGGATGCTTGGTAATATCTAGGACATAGGATAATTGGCCATGTGAAGTAGATTGAGACATAGTGGTTAGAATTGACCATAGGACGCCCATTATCTTGTGTGAGACTGGACCAAAGAATCACTTACTAAGCGGAAGTACTTAAGAAGTTAAGGGGGGGAGTCTAAGTTCCGACAGGCTGCACTCCCCGCAGAATAAGTCTTAGATTGTAGCGGTGCATAATGACTCTTCCATAGGGTAAACCCACGACCTCTCGTAATCATTAGGTTACGGAATAGGACGCTATGGAAGATAGGCTAGGCGAATTTCTCAACTGAGTCTAGTGACTTAAATCCCCATATGAAGCGATAGAAAACCTTAATTAGAAAACGTAATCATGACATAACAAGATTAGTAATTAGGCTAGCATGTTTCTCTCTACTGATATCTCGTACACATTTATTTGCTTTTATTTCATTTTATTTCTTTAGTTTAATTAATCACATTTATTTGCTTTTATTTCATTTTATTTCTTTAGTTTAATTAATCAAATTATAAAACCCCCTTTAAAACCAGTGACAATTAAAACTTAGATTAGATCCGCACGCATAGCTCTTGGGACGACCTCGGCTTTACCGACAACTACACTATACACGACCGGGTACACTGTCCGTTAGTGCATTAGGTAGACCTTAGGTAGACGAGTACTTATAAATATTAAAACCTGGTCAGAAATCCTGCATCAAGTTTTTGGCGCCGCTGCCGGGGAGCTATTTTAGGATTTTGTTTAAGTTTTATATTTTTGTTTAAATTTTCATCATCTCACGATTTCTTTTTAAGTTTCAGGTACCATGGGACGTTGACATCAATGAACTTACCCTCGAAGAATACCTCGCTTCGACGCGAGAGGAACAAGGGCCTGGTGTGGTTAGGCCAGTTATTGGAGCTGATGTTCAATTTGAAATCAAGAATCAGTTGATAAGGGAGTTGAGGAAAGACCCCTTTTCTGGAAACAAGACCGAAGATGCACATGAGCATATTGACAACGTCTTGTACATCGTGAGCCTATTCAACATTACCGGAGTTCACGATGCAATCATGCTCCGAGTGTTTCCTTTGACACTCACTGGAGCCGCTAAGAGATGGGTTGATAGATTGCCAGCAGGGACTGTCAGCACTTGGGATCTCTTAAAGAGATCATTTATCCAAAGGTATTGCCCTCCTTCGAAGACGGCAAAGTAGCTTGAAGATATCCACAACTTCAAGCAAGATGGTGATGAGACATTGTACCAAGCTTGGGATAGGTACAATGATCTCCTCTACATGTGCCCAACTCAGGACCTCAATAAGCAGCAAGTGGTCAACATATTCTACAAGGGGATCAACATTTCCACGAGGCAAATGCTTGACTCTCAGGGGCCGATCCCTGGGATGACTCCTATTCAACCTCTCAAAGCTATAGAAGACATGGCTGACCATTCTCAAAAATGGCATGATGGGGGTAGCAGTAGAAGCATGGGTGGAAGTTTGGACGGTATTGCAGTTATTACTAACAAACTTGAAAGTCTTGGCAGGGATATGAAGAAGCTAAAAGAAAATGTGCATGCTATTCAAGTAGGATGCGAAATTTGTGAAGGAGCTCACCTAGCTAAAGATTATCCTCTAAAAGAAGAAGATGAAAGAGTCGAAGAGGTCAAATACGGAGAAAGTAGACCTTTTCAAGGAAACAACAATAGTGGAGCAAGATGCCGTGTAGGGCCGCAAGGGTACTACTCTAGGATGGACAACCGACCTTCTTACGGAGAAAGAAAGTCTAGCCTAGAAGAATCAATTCAGAAGTACCTTAATGATTCGGCTAAAAAGCAAACGGAGCGAGAGGAATGGCTCAAAAATTTTCAGGAAGGAACTAATCATAATCTCAAAGCCCATGATGAGACTCTTAGAAGTCTCGAAGCGAAAATTGGGTTTCTGACGAATGAAGTTCAAGGGCAAAACAAGAGAGACAAGGCTAGTTGTTCTAAGGACCCCGAAGCATGCAAAGCTATATTTACCAGCAGTGGAGAACCCCTTTACACTCCTTTCGGGTATGTTAATACAAATATCGTCTCAAAAACATTATTTATATTCTTTGATCTTTTCTTAGTTTTGTTAATGACAAATAAAAGGAATATCTTTTAGCAAATAATAAATACTAGTTTAAGTCTCTTAAAGTACACATTTTACACTTCACATAATAACCAAGAATTACAAGTTTGCTTATTTAGTAACTTGTTTCCTTAAAAGGAAACTTTAATTCTAAAATCATTCCATGACATCATTGCACACATCACATATAATATCTTTGATATATCTTGTTTAGATTTACAAGTTACATAGTTGACATTTGAGGATCTTGGATGATTTGGTAAGATATGGTAAGATACAACAAATCCTTAGCTGTCACATCCCACGGATCCAAGTCCAATGAAGGACGGATCCCTATTATGGGATCCGTGGGATCCGTCAGCTGAAGATCAGCTTGCCTATAAATAGCAAGCTGATCATTTGGCTTTCTCATTACTCATATAGCTTAACACACATATTCATTCAGTACATATCTTACTAACATCATTCATAGTTGCATTTCACTTTGATCTTTCATTTTGTAGAAGAGAGATCAAGCTTTCAAGGATCTACAGAACCGTAATCCTTTAGTTGCATTACTGTGTGATATTGTAGTTTGTTTCACACATCATATCTATCATTTGTAATCAGTGAGTGTGGTTAGTGCTTTAGTCCTTAAAGCACAAAGAGTGTAGGGATTGGTTGTACCCTTGTAAAGAACTCGACATCTAGCTTAGTGTCGGTAAAGTAATTAGGCGACGTCAGGTTGGTTCTACCTTGTGAAAAGAACCCGGTGTTTAGCTTAGTACCGGAAAAGGAAGTAAGCGACGTGTAAAGGTTTTCTCCGCCTAGTAAAGGAGTTTGTTTCTTAGTGAAAGATAAACTCTCGAGTAGGAAGCTCGGGGAGTGGAGTAGGGCAAGGAAGAGAGTCCTTGTAGCCGAACCACTATAAACAACAGTGTTGTGTGGTTTGATCTTTCCTCTCTTTATCTTTTGTTTACATTGTGTGATTATTTATTTGTGATTGTTTCCTTTGAATTAACATATAGTAACAAAGCAAATAAAACTTGAAAAACGGATAAAACTATTCAACCCCCCTTCTAGTTTTCCACAATTGGCATCAAGAGCTACGTTACTTAAGATTTTTAAAATATATTGTATTTTAAAACTTAAAACGATCAATGAATTTTGAAAACTTTAAAGAAGGGCAATCTATGCAGAGACCACCTCTATTTGAACCAAATTGTTTTATTTATTGGAAAAATCACTTTGAGACTTATGTAAAGTCAAAGGATATAGATCTATGGTATATAATAGTTGATGGTGATTACAAACCTATTAGTAATAATATTTCGGGTGGTCGGGATGAAGGAGCTTCTCTTACTCATCACAGTGATGAGCAAAAGAAACTAATTGCCAAAAATAATGAAGCCAAAATGATGCTTTATAATGCCTTACCTAAGAAAGAATATGAAAGAGTTTTTATGTGTAAAACGGCTAAGGATATTTGGCAATCTCTTATTATCACACATCAAGGGAACTCACAAGTAAAAGATAACAAAATTGATCTTCTTGTTCAACAATACGAACAATTTGTTATCTCTGAAGATGAGACCATTGATAGTGCGTTTGCTAAGTTCAATACTATTATTACATCACTTAAAGCACTTGACGAATCTTTTTCTAGTAAGAATTTTGTCAGGAAATTTCTAAGAGCACTCCATCCGAAATGGAGAGCAAAGGTGACAGCTATTGAAGAATCTAAGGATCTCTCAAGCATGACACTGGATGAGCTCATAGGAAACCTAAAAGTTCACGAAATGATTATGGAAAAAGACTCGGAAATTGTCAAAGGCAAAAAGGAGAAGATTAAGTCTATTGCCTTGAAAGCCAAAGCCGAGTCAAGTGACGATGATGAATATTGTTCAAACAGTGATGATGAAGAGTATGCAATGGCCGTGAGGGATTTCAAGAAATTCTTCAGGAGACGAGGAAAGTTTGTAAAACCACCTCGTGATGAAAAGAAATCCTCTCGAAAAGATCGTGACGATAAGAAAGGTAAGATTGATAGGAAATGCTATAGGTGTGGTGACTCCAGTCACTTAATAGGAGAATGTCCAAAGCCTCCAAAGACCAAGTCTCAAAGAGCCTTCGTTAGTGGAGCTTGGAGCGATAGTGAAGGAGATGATGATGATGAGCCTATGAACAACGAAATTGCTCTTATGGCTAATGACACAGAAGATGTACATTCTGATTCATACTCCTCTATAGATGATGAAACCTTAGAAGTAGAATATAACAAACTGTGTGACGTCACTTTAAAAATCATAAACAAAAACAAATTTTTGAAAACAAAGACAACACTTTTAGAAAATGAAGTATTTTGGCTTAAAGAAAAAGCAATACGAATTGAAAAAGGTAAAGATAGTAAAGAAACGTGTGTGTCTTGTCAAGAACTAAAACTTGAACTAGAAACCTTAAGAACCACACAGGAAGATTTAATCAAACAAAATTCAAAGTTTAAAAGGTTTGATAAAAACATAAGTTGTGCAGATTAAATAATGAAAATGCAAAAACTACCTCATGATAAAACAGGACTAGGCTTTATGAAACCAGGAACATTAAGTGATCATAAGGAACAGATTGTGAATAAAACTGATTCAACCAAGTTGGACACTCACGGATCCGACGGATCCAAAAATTTGGATCCGCCAGGTGTATACAAAGGATCCGCGGGTACAGAAGTTGAACAGAAGGTTCACAAAGTCGACCGTTCCGAGTTTGTTAAAGTTACTAAGAAACCTAACAGTAACATAACCAATAATAAACACAAACCAGCAGTATCTTTAGGAAGAGGTCAAGCTAGAAATGAATATAGAGTTAAAACGGATCAACAGAGACCTCAAATGAGTTTTCCCAAACATCCCTTTCCAAAGAGTATAGTTAATCCACAACACACTTATCAAAATAATTGGAACCAAAATATGCCTAGAAACTTTCATGGTCCTAACTATATGCCGTGGAACAATTGTCCACCATTTCAGTACATAAACCATGATAATGTCATGTTTAACCCAAACGGACCCATGAGATATTGGGGACCAAATGCTTGAGTCTTTTATGAACTTAGGTATGCTTGAAAGTTGATCTTGAACCTGATGAGTGGATCAAAGATAGTGGGTGCGCAAGACACATGACGGGAAACAAAAATCTTTTCTCAACCTACCAAGTGTATGACGGAGGTAATGTCACATTCGATAGCAAGCTTAAAAGTAAAATCATCGGAAAAGGTACAATCTCTCATGACTCTCTATCTATTGATGATGTTGCTCATGTAGATAATTTAGGATTTAATTTGCTTAGTATAAGTCAATTATGCCGCAAAAAGTATAACGTCCTTTTCAGTGAAAATGGAAGTAAAATACTTAAAAATGGCATAACCATAGGAAAAGGTGTTTTAAAGAATAATGTCTATGTTATGAAATTAGATAAAACTCCTAAAGATAAGTTATGTCTTACCTCCTTGGACGAAAACTCAACTCTATGGCATCGACGCTTAGGTCATGCTAATATGAGGCTTATTCAATCTTTGTCATCCAAAGAACTCGTTAGGAACCTACCCAAGTTGAAATATGACCAACACTTTTGTGATGCTTGCAAAATTGGGAAACAAGTACATAATAGCCATAAGGCTAAAAACATGGTATCTACATCTAGATGCCTAGAATTATTACATATGGATTTGTTTGGCCCTTCGGCTATACAAAGTTATGGAGAAAATTTTTACACTTTAGTCATAGTAGATGATTACTCTAGATATACATGGACTAAATTTTTGAAAACTAAAAATGTGGCATTTGATAAATTTGAAATTCTAAGCAAGAAAATTCAAAATCAAATAGGAAATAACATAGTATCTATTAGAACTGACCATGGTCGAGAATTTGATAATGAAATCCAATTTGGAAATTTTTGTGATAATAATGGAATAACTCATAATTTCTCGGCTCCTCGTACACCTCAATCTAATGGTGTAGTAGAACGTAAAAATAAAACAATTCAAGAAATGAGTAGAACTATGTTAAATGAACAAAACATACCTCAAAAGTTTTGGTGTCACGCTGTAGATACTTCTACATATATCCTAAATAGAGTTTTAATTAGACAATTTTTAAATAAAACTCCCTATGAAATTTATCGAGATAAAAAGCCTACATTAGGATATTTTAGAGTTTTTGGAAGCAAGTGCTTCATTTTGAACACAAAGGATTATCTCACCAAGTTCGACCCAAAGTCGTATGAAGGTGTATTTCTTGGGTACTCACAAAACAGTAAAGCATACATAGTATTAAACAAGGAAACATCAAGAGTCGAGGAATCGTTGAACGTAACATTCAACGAAAGTCCACCTTCCTCTAAGACATCACCTTTGGTAGATGATGACTTAGTTGAAAGTCAAATGGCTAATGATATAGAAAACATTGAAAATGACAATGAACCCGTAAAAGGAGAAATAGTCAATATTAAAGAAACTAAAAGTCATCCATTAGAAAACGTCATAGGAAAACTTAATGAAAGAACATTAAGATCCAAAGCTCAAAATGAAAGTAACTATTTTTGTTTTATTTCAACTGTTGAGCTTAAAAATATAGACGAGGCAATAAAAGATGAATCTTGGATAATTGCTATGCAAGAAGAACTAAATCAATTTATTAGAAATGATGTTTGGACATTGGTCCCTCCACCTAAAAACCAAACCATAATCGGCACCAAATGGGTCTTTAGAAATAAAATGGATGAAAATGGTATTGTATCTAGAAATAAAGCTAGGCTAGTAGCCCAAGGCTACAATCAACAAGAAGGTATAGATTACGATGAAACTTTTGCACCCGTAGCTAGACTCGAGTCTATTAGGATATTACTTGCATATGCATGTGCACATGATTTTAAGTTATTTCAAATGGATGTCAAAAGTGCTTTCTTAAATGGTTTTATAAATGAAGAAGTATATGTTGCACAACCTCCCAGCTTTGCCGACTTTGAAAAACCAAATTATGTTTTCAAACTTAAGAAAGCTTTATACGGACTTAAGCAAACACCAAAGGCTTGGTATGATCGACTTAAGACCTTCCTAGTTGACCATAAGTATACCATGGGCCTAGTAGATAATACTCTCTTCACCAAGAAAAAGGGATCACATATTATCATAGTCCAGATATATGTGGATGACATTATATTCGGTTCAACTTGTCAAGAGTTATGCGGCGATTTCTCAGAAATCATGCATGACGAGTTTGAAATGAGTATGATGGGGGAACTAAACTTTTTCTTAGGTCTCCAAATTAAACAATTAGAAGATGGGATATTCTTCAACCAATCAAAGTATATCAAAGATATGCTTAAGAAGTTTGGTCTTGAAGACTCAAAACCCATGAGAACACCCATGTCCTCCGAAACCAAACTCACTAAGGATGAAGAAAATGAATCCGCAGATAGCACTAAATATAGAGGAATGATTGGTAGTTTACTCTATCTTACGGCTAGTAGGCCTGACATTATGTTTAGTGTTTGTCTATGTGCACGTTTTCAAGAAGATCCAAAAATCTCCCATCTTGAAGCCGTTAAACGGATATTTAGGTACATCAAAGGTACTACACACTTAGGATTATGGTATCCCAAAGGAACGGGTGTAGAAACCATAGTGTATACCGACTCAGATCATGCTGGTGACTATGTTGATAGGAAAAGTACTAGCGGTATTTGTACTTTTGTAGGATATTGTCTCACATCATGGTTCGCTAAGAAACAAACTGCCCTTGCAATCTCAACAACAGAGGCAGAGTATGTGTCTGCAGGAAAGGCGTGTCAACAAGCACTATGGATGAAACAAGCTCTTGTCGACTATGGAATTGAACTCAACAACATTCCCATTCTTTGCGACAACAAAGGTGCTATCGATCTAAGCAAAAATCCAGTCCAACATGCTAGAACCAAACATATTGAAATACGTCATCACTTCCTTCGCGACAACGTACAGAAGGGAATCATATCAATTGAGAAAGTTTCCTCAGAGGACAACATTGCCGATATTCTCACAAAACCACTTAAACGAGAACCTTTCAACTATCTTAGACTAGGATTAGGATTAATGGAACCTAGTGATTAGGTAAAACATTAGTGCAAACATTAGTTTAACCACACACGACACTAAACCAAAACTTGTGTTCTGATCCGCGGATCCAATCGATAACAAGGACGGATCCTTTGTTTTGGATCCGCCGGATCCGTCGCATGCACAGTCATGTTTATTATTAAATAAACAAGAACAAGTACTATTCATTCCTCACTCCAAAACATATCACCTTACTGTATTCGACACACACTAAATCTCCATCACAATTTAGACCATTTTCTTCCACAAATTTGTGCTTCTAACACCACTGTAAGTATTCTTATCATATTTATACTCCTGATCTGCGTCTAGGATTTCTATTTCATGCACAAAACCAAAACTTGGGGTATATGCATAATTTTTGATAAATCATGAAGCATGTTTACTGCATTATACTTAAAAACATGTTTTTCTTAGTTAGGAATTGCATCTTATAGCACATTGTCTTAATTTAACAAAAACCCCTTGAAATTTTTTTTTACTAAAACCTTCTAACGACTAGGTAAAATGATTTTTTTAACATTGTTCATACAAATACAAAAACGTTATCTTTTAGCCATCACTTGCATAATGTCTCTTGAATGCTAAAGGAAATACATAATTAATATGTATTTTCGGGTACATTCAACCGTAGCTACATTGAAATAGGAGCGTTTGGGTTATCTCTTGTGTTTTTACACTAAACTTGCATAAAACTAAATTTTCATGCATCAAAAAGGGTCGAGATAACCGCACCTCCACATTGTCCCCATGTAGGCACACACTAGGAATTTTACACTTAATTTGATCATTTCAACTAAAACTATGTAACTTTTGTATTTAGGAAAATCATGCCTCCCGCAACCAACTACGATCACAAAAGAACCGTTAACTACTTACCCGAAGTCCACAAAACCAAAGGTCTAACCAATGCCCAAATCGAAATTTTCAAAGCCTTAGAGAAAAAGTATGTCCATGAGGGTAGAGTCGTAGATTCATCGTTCTATGAAGGAACCCAACTTAGGGAACAATTAGCCGCCATAACGATTTGATACTCTTTTGGATATAGATGAACCAATCGTCCCTAGGTTCATTCTTGAGTTCTATGCTAGTGTAGGTCTTAGTTCATGTGACCAAGGTTTTTTAAGTCTTCAGTTTACTTTAAATGGAAATTTTGTCAACATCCCTCTTGATCAATTTGGTGAGGTCTTGGGCATTCCAAGTCAAGGGACATGTGTTTACTCGGACAAATGGTCCTTAACAATCTTAGAATCCAATCTCGATAGGATGGAACCATATGTCACTCCTCTCGCATCAAATGAAGAGATTAGGGAACATCTCTTCATTCCTAAGAACAACCCCACAAGGATGTATCGTGGCCGTGAAGTTGCTAGAGATCCATTTGCAATGGAGCTAAATGAACTCAAACCCGAATTCAAGAAAATGGAAGACGTCTTAAGGGCTAATGTGATGTGTACCATAGGAAACCGTGATCACATCAATGCTTGTTTGTGTCATATGATGTACAACATCTCTACTCGTCAACCCTTCAATCTTGCTTATTATATTGCCAAAAGAATGTCTGACATTCCGGTTCAAAGCAAGATGGCAATGCCTTATGGAATGCTCTTAACCCGCCTTTATAGAGCCTTTGCACCCGCCCGTCCAAACCCGTTAGGTTTTGTTCCTGAATACAATGAGATTGAACATACCTTCGTTCCTTTGAGTGACTTTAGGGTTAGTGTTGATAAAGGTAAACGTCCTCGTGTACCAACATCATCCTCATCATCTTCAATGAGTGAAGATGATGGTTTGCCAAATTCTAGAATTCCTCCACCAGAATACTTGAGCCATCTTCCTCCAATTCCAAATGAATCCGCTGAGTATCGAAACATTAAAGGAATGGTAAAGAATCTTGGTCGTTGGATGATGAAATTGCACAAAGGAATGAAGAAGTTGAAGAAGAAGCTTAGTTGAAGGAGTGTTTGGAGTTAAACACTGTTAGCCTATGTGATGTTAAACTCTATGTGTTTCGACTCTATCTGATGATACTTGTTATGTATGTGTAATAACTAACATTTGCAGGTAGATAACCTTCATGGTTATCAATTTTCCGGGTTATAGCCTATGTTTGGCATAACATCTAAAACGGTAAGTTTCTAAGTACGGATTAAACTATGTTCAATCGTGTGTTAATGTTATCTTATTTAGTTGTTTTGCTATACATATTAGATGTTAAGTAAGGTCTAGGTGAATTTTCGGGTTTTCATCGAAAAATGCAAAATATGACAAGTGTTCTGTTTAGTTTGAACAATTAGGACACGGATCCGGCGGATCCCAAGCTTTGGCTCCGCCAAGGCTTATCGTTGGTTCCGCCATCCGCATACCTGCGGATTCGGCGGATCCCGAACTTTGGATCCGCATGTGAAACAACTTGGATCCGCAGGTTCAACAGCTAAATTCTTAACCTTTTTCGACTAATCACGATTCTTAAATCTTAGTGTTTAGTATCATTTAGGATTCATTCACTGATAATAATTCATCTTAGAATCATTTAGGAAATCTTAGAAACTTAGGAACAAAATTTCCCACCAAAATTTAAATTTTTGAATTTTAGGTGTGAGTTACCAAACTGATACAAAGAAGGAACCCTTTTTAGGGATCCGTCAAATCCGTGGAAATATCAAATCATAAGATTTTCCACTATCACCTTGTATTAACTGCAAATCCACAACACATTACTCAACCAAAGCTCAATGGATTGACTTCCTTGATATGACCTGCACAAATTTTTGTTCCAATCATTAGAAACCAACATTCTCTATTGGATTCACATCAAATCCAAACACACAGACTCACAAACCTTTTGTCTATAAATTAGCACTTTAGGATCTTCAATTCACATCCCAACCATTTCATCTCCTGTACATTTTAGCTATCATACTTCACCAAAAAGCCTCAATGACAAAATCAAACAACTCCTCCACATCCAAGCCACTAAAACGAACAGCCCGCATGAGTGTGAAACCTTGTTGTTTCATCAACATCCACAATTCATCCTCTGAAGAATCATCACCACTAAACATCTCCTCACCCATTGCTAGTGAAAACTTCCTTACTTTAACCACTCCGACTCCTTCACATGTAGTCATAAAAACACCACCTCCTACCATTACTCCTGTAGCAACCACACCACCACCCGCTCCCGCTCCATCACAGTCTGAGAAGTCTGCCTCATCACCATCCTCACCAAAACTCCAACCCATGGAACTATTTAGGACACCACCAACATCTCCACAACCATATCTTGACGAGTTAGAAGATCTTCCACCTACATCAACCAATCCTCCACCAATAAGTCTTGAAAACTTAGAACCTATGCTATTTCATCCTCTCCATCCGGAGATCCATGGTCCTCTATACCGTGAAGCACCACAACCTCGTCCACAAATACCACCACTATCACCAACTTCAACACTCATCGCCATTGATGAGGCGATGTGGAGCAACATTCCTCAAACACAAGAGGAGATAAGTGTGGGGTTAACACAACTCTATACTCTCTCAGGTATGGTTGACCATCGCCTTCATGAAGCAATGGACATTCAAAACATCCTTATGAACTCCCTCCAAACACCACAACAACCATCAAACAATAACAACAACCAACCACCATCACCACCACCACCACCACAAAACTTGGAGCCTAGTCTTCCTCCCGGCTTCTCAAGTCATGATTGCACACATTGTGAGAGAACGGCTCACTTGGCCCAAAGGACCAACATCTTGGTCCATGAGCTTCAAAATGAGATGAGGTTCATCTTGAACCATGTTCTTGAACGTTTAAACGCCATCTCTCATCCTCCTCAATAGGAGCTTTCTAGACTAGTTGTTAGGACCTTTTAAATTGTTGCTTTAGGACTTTTTATTTCTTTCTAGGATGTCTTTTTATTGTACTTGTAACATCATTTCATCATTGTGACTTTTGTCACAAAATTTTCAATATCTATGAATGTGATGTTTTATGCTTATGAGTGATCAACATATTGCATATTATCATTATCATTGTGAACTAACATTCTTATATAGCCTATATTATACCTTGATTATGATTGCTTTAGGTACAAATAATGATCAGACACTTACTTTGACTTTTAAAAGTCAAAACATATTGAAAGGATTGTTTGGAAGAATACTTCACAAGCATTCTACTTCTTCATTGAAGTCATTCATTACTAACACTTCATTTGCAGCATATCATACCCTTCAAAGTATACGTTGGTACTCGAGAAGTGAGGAGTATACATCGAGGGGGAGCATTTCATATACTAACCGTTTGTTTTGTAGATTCATGCATCATTTCCTTGATTACTCCATCTAGGGGGAGTATAAAACAAGGGGGAGCTTTAAAGTTCTCAAAATCGCATTCCGCTACGCTACTCTTTTTGTTTCGACAAAAAGGGGGAGAAAGGACTAAGTTTGCATTAACTGTGATTCATCACAGTACATACATTTTTACAAAACTTTTCTTTAATAAACAAACTTAATATATATTTTTAAGAACTCATGCTATATTTATTCTCTTGCTCAAAAATATACCTTATGTTTTGTCATCAACAAAAAGGGGGAGATTGTTAATACAAATATCGTCTCAAAAACGTTATTTATATTCTTTGATCTTTTCTTAGTTTTGTTAATGACAAATAAAAGGAATATCTTTTAGCAAATAATAAATACTAGTTTAAGTCTCTTAAAGTACACTGATGAGTGTCTAAATACTCATCATTTCTGTCACATTTAGACTTCAAAAACATTTAAAAACATGCAAATATGCTTCAAAATACAGAAAATATTATTTGATTGTGTTTTTATGTGTTGCAAGTGCAAAATGATCAAAAACAGTTAAAAATGAACATAGTTTGCATAATTGTCAGTTTCAGTCCCTGAAGTTTCAGAAATTGGCAAAAGTAGTCCCTGGTATTAAAATTATCATTCAAGGTCCCTAAACTATTTAACTTTTACAAAAATGGTCCTTGGATGAAATTTTTAAAGAAATTGCAAAACAGGTCCTTCAACTTTTAAAAATGACATAAAAGGTCCCTGAAGTTTCAAAAATGGCAAAACAAGTCCTTTGGTTTTCAAAATTGGAAAATTATCTAAATTGGTCCTTGTACTATTGAAACTTGGCAATATTTATCCTTTTGATAACTTTCGAAAGTTGTCAATTCAGCCCCTCAAAAATCCAAAAATTACAAAAATGGTCCTTGTATTTAAACTACAAACCAACCGAACCAAGTTTATTTAATAAAAACCCAAAATAAACCAACCCAAAATCCTATCTATAATTAACCCAGCCCAACCATAAAACCCTTTTACCCGGCCCACTCTATTTTAAATAAACCCAAAACCAAAACCAGGGTTTGACCTCAGTCAAACCCATCTCCCTCACACAACCCCGCCAAACCATCACTGCTCCAAAACCACCACCACCTTTACACCTCAACCCCCCACCTCATCACCAGCTGTCTACCCACTCCTCTCCACCTCCACATCTCTCCAAAAATCCTTAATTAGCAAAAACCTGCTCAAACAACTTGAAGGACTTTTTGGCGCCAAAAATGCCAAATGTACGATTATGATGAATTTGGCCAAATCAAGGGTCAAGATGTGGTGGGAATTACTCAGAGATGTCGACAAAGGGATTAAAGTCTATAAAGAAAGGATGGGAGGCATTGTAAAAAGATATCTAGTTTAGTTTTAGTTAATGTATGTCGAATTAGTTAAATTTCCATTTCCAGTGTAATTTTAAGCTTTCAAGTACTCTTTTTAGTATTTTCACATGTATAAGAATCTTTTTCAGTAATCAATTTCAAGGTTAAGTATCAATTTCAGTTTATGCAAATTTGTGTTCAAAATTCCATGTCTACTTGAATGTTGTTTATAGTGTTGTTTACAGACTCATAAGCTCATATAAGCTACTTGTATAGCTTATGTAAGCTATTAGAAACCTTAAAATTCAGTTGTAGTATTAAAAATCAAAATTACAAAAGTGAGATAAAAAAGAGTGAAAAATAAAAAATCAGTGAAGATGCTTGAAGATGGCTGGAGCAAGGGAAATTCTGGATTGCCCTTGGGTTAGAGGCTTTATGGAAAGCCCATAGGTGTGATCTAAAGTCCTTTGTTCTTGGTTTTTCAGCTGAATTCAATTGTAAGCTTATTTCTAGTTTATTGGCATTTTACTGTAGAATAAGCTTTAAGCTCCTATCTTTGTGTTTTTATACTTCTGTAGTGTTGTTCAGTAATAATATAGTTTAAAATTAGTTGCTTGTTCTTTGATTTTGGTAGTTGCTAAAATCTCATCATAACAGTCAATATAGCAATTTGTCCATTTCTGTGTTTCTTGCTACTATCACTGGATTTTCATGTTTAATTTGTCTGTTATAATCATAAGAAAGAATCTGAAATCAGTATTGTGGTTTAAATCTGTGAGTTGCTTTGAAAATCATCAAGATCAGTTGGTTTAAGGGTTGTTTGGATCAAACTGTTTCAGTTATGTTGCTAGTTGTTTGTGTTGTTATTTGCTTTTGCTACATGTCAAATTAGTCCTTAATAACTCAGAGAAACTTTAAAAACCAGTTCTTGTTAGATAAAAAGTCAAAGTTACCTTAATCTCACCTTAACTGGTGCACTGATAAGGATTTAGGTTCTAGGATCTTGCATATTAGTTCACTAGTTGTTAGGGTAGCTGTTTTTGGTTTCATTTTAGCTTATTACAACATTATAAGTGATCTAGGATCTGTCAAAACTCATAAAAGTCAAACTCAAGTGTTTTTCTCAAAAAGTCAAATTTGCATATCTGTCAAAAAGGACAGGTTTTCTTGATCTTGCACAAGGATTAATATAAGTTGGAAATAGTTAAATTTTGCTTAATTGTGTTGTTTGGTGGCTTGTTTTGCTGAATCAAGTTGAAAATTCCATTTTCAAAGTCATTTGCTTATAAATAAGCATTCTCATAGTTGCCTGTTTAGCTTTTTACCTGCCCTGTGCACCCAGACTTTACCCCATTTTCATAAGCTTCCACAGTGCTTATTAGTGGGACCCACATTGTGTTCTTGGGCTTTTTGTGTAGCTCATCCACCCATTTCAAAGGTTCAAAGCTTGTTTTACATTTCCTGGCTTATTTAATAGGGCTGCTACTAGCTTTAAGTTTGTCCCATTTTCATCAATGTATACTGATCAGTATATTTGACCCTTTTTCATAAGCCCCTCAAAAGCTAACCAGTGGACCCCACAGGTTGAGCTTTGGCTTTTTGGAAAGCCCATCAGCCCATCTTGCTACTCCAGATCTTCTTTTGTGCTTATCAGCTTATTTGATAAGCTGGATTTGCATTTAAAGTTCACTGCAGGGTAGTTTAGTTGACTGTGGGAATTGGAAGTGCTTATTTGCTTATTCAGAGCTTATCAGTGTCTTTCATTGTTACTTGTAACTCATTTCCAGTTACTTAAACTTAGTTTCACCTTATTTCTCCTTTTGTTCCAACTGTATAGCTTATTTCAAGCTTATTTGAGCTTGATTCATAAATATAAGCTCATAAGCTCATCTGTTAAGCTTTTAAGCTTGTGCTGAGCTTATTGTTGTGTTCCAAAGTTTTCACCTTCATTAAAGTTCCATATTTCTAGTAGCTTAATAGATTTGTAAAAGAAAATCCAAGAAAAGCCCACATAAAAATAAGTGATAGCTTCTATTTAAGCCATTTGGCTTATTTTCAGCTTTTTCATAAAGCACTTTTCAATTTTATATTTTTCTTATCTTCCTGTCACCTTAAAATAATTTAGGAAAAAGTTTCAGATTTTATTAATAGTTTTAACATTTTTTTTATCTTTTAATTAGTTTAAAATAGTAATTAAATCATAATAAATAGAATCTTAATCAGAAAAATATAAATCTTTTTTACATAATTTTCTTTTGTCATTTATAATCTAGGAAAAATATAATTACATTTTTAGACCTTAAGAAAACCAAAAATAGAAAAATAGTGATAGCTTCTATTTAATAGAATTTATCTTTTTAAATTTTAATTAAGCACTTGTCATTTTTATAATTTTCTTAGCTTCCTGTACTTATTTAATAATTATATAAAAAGTTTCAGAATTTTCTTTGCTTATTTAGTATTTATTAGAATTTAAAATAGTTAAAAAGTATTTACAAAAGTAATTAATTAATAATAATTAGATAAAAAGTGTAAAAAAATATATTTTCAGTTTTAAAATAAGTTTTATAATATTTTAGATTTATCTAAGTCATAATTTCATTTTTCTAGGTTTATTTCTTATTTTCTTACTTTTTAGGTAATTATTTAATAGTTAAAAATAGTTTTTAATTAATAATAATTAATTAATAAGTCAAATAAATAATTTTCTTTTTCCAATAATTTTCTTTTATTATTAGGATTGTAAAAATATAATTTTCATATCTGTAGGCCTTTTATTTATTAAATCTCACTTTTTATTTTGTACGTTTACGTTTATTTAAAATTAAACGTACGTTTTTAGATCTTAGATATTTTAAGTAATTTGGTTCCCTGTATTTATTTCTGTAGCTTGTTTAAAGCTATTCTCTTTTATTTCCTTAGTCTAAATAATTCAAAAACCCTTTTCCATTCAATAGCACTTGATCACAAATCGTTCTAAACACAATTTCACGCTTCGCTGGGATATAACGACCCGGGAAAACACTATACACCTTGGTTAGTTGTCTTCAATTGGTTTGACTTTATTTGACCACATCCGTGGTTGATTTAAGTTGACTGTTTGAGGCCAATCAAATTTTGGCGCCGCTGCCGGGGAGGTGTGCAGCGTGTTTTAAACGTTTTGCAGTATCGTGTTTTTGAAACCCAATCTGTGTATATCTTCTATCTCTTGTATATTCATCATATATAAAGCAAAACGCTTGTGAAGTTAATTCGTTTAACGGATCGAGTACCAAAAATATCGTATTCCTATTTCCCATAAACCATATAAAAAACAAAAATATTTTTCTTTTCTTTTCTATATATATTATCATATAAAAAATAAAAACACCAAAAATATTTTCCGTTTTCTTTGCTTAATAAATAACAACAATAAAAATTACCATCGAGAACCAAGACAGAGTACTACCTAACTGGGGGTACGACCATAATAAGTTCCCAAACCAAAGATTTAAAACTTGCCTTTGTATCACTTGCGAATATCGGCTCACCTTTGATTGATAAACAAACTATAACGGAGGTTTAAGGATAGTTTGACATTAAATTGTCGGACTGAAAGAAGCGGGTTTTTAAGGAGCATTTAATTGCCCACCTCTGCTTCTCCGCCACTCTGTGCGTTTATCTTTTAGAGAGCTACCGTACGCCTGTTGATTATTGGTTTAAGTTCACTTGTGTTTTTTCTCGATCTTGATTTTAATTGAAAATTTTTGTTTTCATCTTCACTTTTCAAAAACAAATAAAATCCAAAAAGAATCTTCTTACCCCTTTTCTGAGTTTCCTCCACTATAAAGGATTCTTAGACTCGTCTTAGTGCATGCGCACTCGTTCTTCTAGGTCATCAAGCCCTCTCCGTGAGCTTGGAAACATACCTCGAAGACGTCGTAGACGTTCTGCCCCATCAGTCGTATCTGAGGTACGTACTGACACTGTCATCATGGCAGATTTGCCAATGAATGAGCTTCTCCAAGCACCCATCGAGGGTTATGGAGATGCCATTGTTGTTCCAGCTATTGTAGCTGAAAGTTTTGAGCTCAAAACCGGGTTACTGAATCTTGTAAACTCAAGCCAATTCTACGGTTTTGAGAGGGATGATCCTCATGCTCACATTCGATGGTTTAACAAGATTACATCTACCATCAAATACAAGAACATTCCTTCTGACTCAATCAAACTTCTTCTATTCCCATTTTCTCTCGAGGGACAAGCCCGGATATGGCTTGAAAAACAACCCCCTCGTTCAATTGAGACATGGGAGGTCTTAGTTACAAAGTTTGTAAACGAATTTTTTCCACCGTCTAGAACGACAAGTCTTAAAAATGAAATCATCAAATTCACACAAAGATTTGATGAATCGTTTAGTGACGCGTGGGATCGTTTCAAAGAATTGCTTCGTAAATGTCCTCATCATGGTTTCACCGAGTTGATGCAAATCGACACTTTCTATAATGGTGTGAGCCAATCTGACCAAGATTCTCTCAATGCCTCCTCTGGAGGTAACTTTTTGAGCAAAACCATCAAAGAAGCTTTAGCGATTATTGAAAATAAGTCTAAGGTCCGTACTGCACGAACAAAGCCATATCATTCTCAGGCTAGTGCTGGTCCTTCTACTTCATCTCCCGTGAGTACTTCTAGCACCGATGCTAAGATTGAAAAACTCACGGACGCTATTCAAGCTTTGGTTCTCTCAAACCAAAAGAAAGTCACTTTCACACAAAATCCTTCACATGCTGAATTGAAGAAAGTGGAAGTCTGTGTTACTTGTGGTGGCCCTCACGCATACTACAACTGTACTGCCACCGATGGTAGTCCTTTTGAAGTTAATGCTATAGCCGGTACTTCAAATCAGGGAGGTAATCAATACCGTCCTCAAATGGAACCAAGTTACCGAGCTAACACCTACCAAGGACCACCCGGTTTTAATCAGAACCAGAATTTAAAAAACCGAAACCAAAACCAACCTCGAATGAACCAAGGTTATCAAAACCAAGGGAATTTCAATTCTGGACAGAATCAAGGTTTCCAACACCAAGGAAACTTTAACCGAAACAGTTACAACCAGGGAAATAATTTTCAGGGAAATGGTAATCCAAATCAAGGGAATTTTCAACATCAAGGTTATAATCAAAATAACCGAATCCAAAATTTCCCTAATCAACCTCAAGCCATTCCAGCCCCACAACCATCATCTGATGAGTTATTGAGGCAATTCATGAAAGCTCAAGAGGACACAAACAGGTTGTTGGTCAGCCAGATCTCTGAGATTAAAAAATCTTTAAATGATCAACCTTCGGCTCAGCAAAACTTCCGAGCAACACGATCGCTAACCCGAAGGGCGATGTTAAGGCGATCACAACCCGAAGTGGTGTTTCATATGAGGGACCCACTATTCCTACTACCACTTCTTCTTCTTCCCCCAAGGTAGTGGAAAGTGAGCCTGAGGTGACTAAGGACCAGGTACTTCCTACTAATAACGGAGGTACCAACAACGTCCAACCTCAAGTTGTCCCGAAACCCAAGACTAAACCTCGAGTTGTCTTTGAACATCCTGAAACCCCGGTTGAAAACCCTAAATCCAAACCTTCTATTCCCTACCCATCACGTTTAAATGAGCAAAAGCTCCGCGAAAAAGCTAGTCAACAAATGGATAAATTCTTCCAAAATTTTCAAGAATTACACTTTGACATAAGCTTTGCGGATGCTATCATTCTGATGCCCAAGTTTGCATCCACAATCAAACACTTGTCAAGCAACAAGGAAAAACTGTTTGAAATGGCAAAGACTCCATTAAATGAGAACTGCTCAGCAGTTATCTTGAAAAAGCTTCCCGAGAAGCTTGGAGATCTTGGAAGATTTCTACTACCTTGTGTCTTTCCAGGAATGGTTGAATGCTATGCCTTGGCCGATCTTGGTGCAAGCATCAACCTGATGCCTAAATCAGTATGGAAGAAACTTTCTCTTCCTGAACTTACTCCTACCTGCATGACTCTTGAGCTTGCAGATCGTTCAATATCTCGTCCACTTGGCATTGCTGAGGACGTATTTTTGAAAGTAGGAAAGTTCCATTTTCCAGCTGACTTTATGGTTGTTGATTTCGATGCTGATCCTAGGGTTCCTCTCATTCTTGGAAGAGGATTCCTAAGAACGGGCCGTGCTCTCATAGATGTATTTGAGCATGAAATCACATTACGTGTGGGTAATGAAGCTGTTACCTTTAACCTCGATCAAACTTCGAGGTACTCCTCAAATTATGATTCTGAATCAGTTAATCGAATCGATGTCATTGATATTGTTTCAGAGGAGTATTCTCAAGAGTTTCTTGGTTATTCTCATAATTCTGTGAGTGGGGATCCCACCACATCTTCTCTACCTGTCATTTCCGACTCTTCCCCTTCTCTCACTCCGTTTGAGGGAAGTGATTTCAATTTGGAAGAGATCGAGGATTTTCTCAAGTGTGATTCATTTCTAGAAGGGATTGATAACGCTGAGATTGATCTGGAGGGAGATATTCTTCTTCTTGAGAAATTGTTGAATCAGGACAATTCTCCTCCACTCCCTCCCGTTGAACTTCATAATGAGGAAATCAAATCAGTTGAGAAAACCGATGAATTTCCTGAGGTCAAACTCAAAGACTTACCGCCTCATCTTGAGTACGCATTTTTGGAGGGTGATGATAAATTACCCGTCATTATTGCTAAAGATTTAAGTGATGAGGAAAAGACTGCTCTAATAAAGGTCTTGAAGTCACACAAGCAAGCCATTGCTTGGAAACTCTCCGACATAAAGGGTATCGACCCTGAATTTTGTACTCACAAGATTTTAATGGAGGATGACTTTAAACCAGCAGTCCAACATCAAAGAAGGGTGAATCCTAAAATCCACGATGTTATCAAACAAGAGGTCCTCAAACTTCTTGATGCAGGATTGATTTATCCCATCTCTGATAGTCCTTGGGTTAGTCCCATTCACTGTGTTCCAAAAAAGGGTGGCATAACTGTTGTCACAAATGATGAAAATGAGTTGATTCCAACTCGATTGGTTACGGGGTGGCGTGTTTGCATTGACTATCGTAAGTTAAATGATGCCACCCGTAAAGACCATTTTCCTCTACCTTTTATGGATCAGATGCTTGAGAGATTAGCAGGAAACGAGTACTATTGTTTCCTTGATGGTTTCTCGGGTTACTTTCAAATCCCCATTGATCCACAAGATCAAGAAAAGACTACCTTCACGTGCCCTTATGGAACCTTTGCTTATAAACGTATGCCTTTCGGCTTATGTAATGCTCCAGGCACGTTCCAGAGGTGTATGATGGCCATATTTACCGATATGATCGGAAAAACTATGGAGGTCTTTATGGATGACTTCTCAGTCATTGGGGATTCGTTCCAAGCATGTCTCTCCAATTTAGAAAACATGTTGAAACGGTGTAAAGACACCAATCTTTGTCTAAATTGGGAGAAAAGTCATTTTATGGTCAAAGAGGGCATTGTCCTCGGCCATAAGATATCAAAGAATGGGATTGAGGTTGACAGAGCTAAAGTTGATGTCATTGCTAAATTACCTCATCCCGCTACCGTCAAAGGTATTAGGAGTTTTCTGGGTCATGCCGGTTTCTATCGTAGATTCATACAAGATTTTTCTAAAATAGCCCGGCCTATGACTCATCTCCTTGAAAAGGATGCTCCTTTTATCTTCTCACCCGAGTGCGCCAAAGCTTTTGAAACACTAAAGAAAAAGCTTACAGAAGCACCCATTCTAGTTGCCCCCGACTGGGATTTTCCCTTTGAGCTCATGTGCGATGCAAGTGATTTTGCTATCGGTGCAGTCCTGGGGCAACGAAAAGCCAAACACTTTCAGCCTATTCACTACGCAAGTAAAACCATGACTGAAGCTCAAACTCATTACACCACTACAGAAAAAGAATTATTAGCTGTGGTGTATGCCTTTGAAAAGTTTCGGCCATATTTGATCTTGACGAAATGTGTAGTGTATACGGATCACTCGGCTCTCAAATATCTCTTTGCAAAACAAGATGCAAAGCCGAGATTGCTCCGTTGGGTTCTCCTCCTGCAAGAATTTGATATCATTATACGTGATAAAAAAGGAGCTGAAAACCTAGCTGCTGATCATTTATCCCGATTAGAGAACCCACACCAAGATGTTTTCGAGAAAAAGGAAATAAATGAAACATTTCCTCTCGAGACACTCAATGCGGTTACTTTTCGAGGAGATTCTACTACCCCATGGTTTGCCGACTTCGCAAATTACCATGCGGGTAACTTCATAGTGAAAGGGATGTCGACCCAACAGAAGAATAAATTCTTCAAGGATGTTAAACATTATTTTTGGGACGACCCTTACTTATTCAAAATCTGTGCGGATCAAGTCATCCGACGGTGTGTTTACGGACAGGAAGCTATTGACATTCTCAAAGCTTGCCATGCTGGACCCACGGGGGGCCATCATAGTCCAAACTACACCGCCAAAAAGGTGTTTGATTCCGGGTTTTATTGGCCCACAATCTATAAGGATGCCCAAGATCTCATCAAAACTTGTGAAGCTTGTCAGCGTCACGGAAATATTTCACAACGAAATGAAATGCCACAAAATGCTATTCAAGTTTGTGAAATTTTTGATGTCTGGGGTATTGACTTTATGGGGCCATTTCCATCATCTCGAGGAAATAAATACATTCTCGTGGCTGTTGACTATTTGTCAAAATGGGTTGAAGCAAAAGCTTTACCCACTAATGATGCCCGAGTTGTTGTAAAATTCCTGAAAGCTCTTTTTGCCCGTTTTGGAACTCCACGTGCTATAATCAGTGATCGTGGTACGCATTTCTGTAATGACAAATTTGATAAAGTCATGCAAAAGTATGGTGTAACTCACCGTCTTTCTACTGCGTATCACCCACAAACAAGTGGGCAAGTTGAAGTTTCAAATCGGGGTATTAAAAGAATCTTGGAAAGGACTGTAGGAGAAAATCGTGCATCCTGGTCGGATAAATTGGATGATGCACTATGGGCCTTTCATACAGCTTACAAAACACCCATCGGGTGTACACCTTACAAGCTTGTGTACGGAAAGGCATGTCATCTTCCGATCGAATTAGAGCACAAAGCCTACTGGGCCTTGAAACATGCTAACTTTGACCTTCAAACTGCGGGTGATCACCGTAAAGTTCAAATGAATGAATTAAATGAACTGCGTGATCAAGCATACGAGAACTCTTTGATTTATAAAGAAAAGACAAAGAAGATTCATGACTCTAAAATCAAGAACCGCGTTTTCAACGTTGGTGATCGAGTCCTTCTTTTCAATTCAAGATTGAAGATTTTCTCGAGAAAACTCAAATCCCGTTGGTCTGGTCCATTCACTATTACAAAGGTTTATCCATATGGTACCGTTGAGTTATCTCAAAATGACGGTCCAAATTTTAAAGTGAATGGCCATCGGTTAAAACACTACTTTGGAGAGGACATACCACCAATAGTTGTCCCGGATCTTCAAACATTCCCCATGGACCAATAAATTCGGGGATCGAGTCAAGCTAGTGACTCGGTGATCAAAAACATTAGCCCACAACATGGGTTTTCACCCATGTCTCTGACTTCTTTCTCTTTTCTAACACCCAAGTGTGGGGGAGTGCCCACATGTTGTATATATGTACATATTTAACCAAAAAAAATGTGTGTGTGTATATAAAATAATGGCTATTCAGTATTTCCCTTTCACGTTCTAAGTGTTGGTTTAACAGCCGGTACTTTGAATATTGAGGGCAATATTCAGTTCTAAGTGTGGGGGGGAATTCTAGCGAATTTGATCAAATGTACCATCTAGTACCCCCATTTTTGGCCAAAATTTTAAAATTTTTTCTCACTTAGAACGCAATAAATGGTTATCAGTCCACCATGTCTAACCCACATAAGGATTGGCTAATCCAGGAGCAAACGGCTCTTGGTAAAGATATATCAAATCCGTTTATGGCTTGCAATTTGCCCAAAATTGTATGGTTTTCGACTCACCATATCTTTATAAGTGAAGAGTTGGCTAGCCCGCAAGGTTATGGCTTGTGGTAAAGGCTTTGGAATTCCATAATTGGTAATCAGCTCGCCAAAGATAATAATTATTTTATCTAAGAGTTGGCTAGTCCAGAAGCAAACGGCTTCTGGTAAAGACAAATCAAACCCGTTGACAGCTGATGGTTTGCTCAAAATCATTTGGTTATCATTGTACCAAAGTATCACATACTAAAACATTGGCTAGTCCAGAAGCAAACGGCTTCTGGTAAAGACAAATCAAAACCGTTTACAGCTGGTGATTTGCTCAAAATCATATGGTTATCAGTGTACCATAGTTCTTACTTAAACTGAAACATTTGGCTACTCCAGAAGTAATGGCTATCTGATAAAGAGTAAAATCCATTAAATTTTCATAAAATATTGCTAGGGACTAGCAATAGTTTAGTGTGGGGGATTGATGAGTGTCTAAATACTCATCATTTCTGTCACATTTAGACTACAAAAACATTTAAAAACATGCAAATATGCTTCAAAATACAGAAAATATCATTTGATTGTGTTTTTATGTGTTGCAAGTGCAAAATGATCAAAAACAGTTAAAAACGAACATAGTTTGCATAATTGTCAGTTTCAGTCCCTGAAGTTTCAGAAATTGGCAAAAATAGTCCCTGGTATTAAAATTATCATTCAAGGTCCCTAAACTATTTAACTTTTACAAAAATGGTCCTTGGATGAAAGTTTTAAAGAAATTGCAAAACAGGTCCTTCAACTTTTAAAAATGACATAAAAGGTCCCTGAAGTTTCAAAAATGGCAAAACAAGTCCTTTGGTTTTCAAAATTGGAAAATTATCTAAATTGGTCCTTGTACTATTGAAACTTGGCAATATTTATCCTTTTGATAACTTTGGAAAGTTGTCAATTCAGCCCCTCAAAAATCCAAAAATTACAAAAATGGTCCTTGTATTTAAACTACAAACCAACCGGACCAAGTTATTTAATAAAAACCCAAAATAAACCAACCCAAAATCCTATCTATAATTAACCCAGCCCAACCATAAAACCCTTTTACCCGGCCCACTCTATTTTAAATAAACCCAAAACCAAAACCAGGGTTTGACCTCAGTCAAACCCATCTCCCTCACACAACCCCGCCAAACCATCACTGCTCTAAAACCACCACCACCTTTACACCTCAACCCCCCACCTCATCACCAGCTGTCTACCCACTCCTCTCCACCTCCACATCTCTCCAAAAATCCTTAATTAGCAAAAACCTGCTCAAACAACTTGAAGGACTTTTTGGCGCCAAAAATGCCAAATGTACGATTATGATGAATTTGGCCAAATCAAGGGTCAAGATGTGGTGGGAATTACTCAGAGATGTCGACAAAGGGATTAAAGTCTATAAAGAAAGGATGGGAGGCATTGTAAAAAGATATCTAGTTTAGTTTTAGTTAATGTATGTCGAATTAGTTAAATTTCCATTTCCAGTGTAATTTTAAGCTTTCAAGTACTCTTTTTAGTATTTTCACATGTATAAGAATCTTTTTCAGTAATCAATTTCAAGGTTAAGTATCAATTTCAGTTTATGCAAATTTGTGTTCAAAATTCCATGTCTACTTGAATGTTGTTTATAGTGTTGTTTACAGACTCATAAGCTCATATAAGCTACTTGTATAGCTTATGTAAGCTATTAGAAACCTTAAAATTCAGTTGTAGTATTAAAAATCAAAATTACAAAAGTGAGATAAAAAAGAGTGAAAAATCAAAAATCAGTGAAGATGCTTGAAGATGGCTGGAGCAAGGGAAATTCTGGATTGCCCTTGGGTTAGAGGCTTTATGGAAAGCCCATAGGTGTGATCTAAAGTCCTTTGTTCTTGGTTTTTCAGCTGAATTCAATTGTAAGCTTATTTCTAGTTTATTGGCATTTTACTGTAGAATAAGCTTTAAGCTCATATCTTTGTGTTTTTATACTTATGTAGTGTTGTTCAGTAATAATATAGTTTAAAATCAGTTGCTTGTTCTTTGATTTTGGTAGTTGCTAAAATCTCATCATAACAGTCAATATAGCAATTTGTCCATTTCTGTGTTTCTTGCTACTATCACTGGATTTTCATGTTTAATTTGTCTGTTATAATCATAAGAAAGAATCTGAAATCAGTATTGTGGTTTAAATATGTGAGTTGCTTTGAAAATCATCAAGATCAGTTGGTTTAAGGGTTGTTTGGATCAAACTGTTTCAGTTATGTTGCTAGTTGTTTGTGTTGTTATTTGCTTTTGCTACATGTCAAATTAGTCCTTAATAACTCAGAGAAACTTTAAAAACCAGTTCTTGTTAGATAAAAAGTCAAAGTTACCTTAATCTCACCTTAACTGGTGCACTGATAAGGATTTAGGTTCTAGGATCTTGCATATTAGTTCACTAGTTGTTAGGGTAGCTGTTTTTGGTTTCATTTTAGCTTATTACAACATTATAAGTGATCTAGGATCTGTCAAAACTCATAAAAGTCAAACTCAAGTGTTTTTCTCAAAAAGTCAAATTTGCATATCTGTCAAAATGGACAGGTTTTCTTGATCTTGCACAAGGATTAATATAAGTTGGAAATAGTTAAATTTTGCTTAATTGTGTTGTTTGGTGGCTTGTTTTGCTGAATCAAGTTGAAAATTCCATTTTCAAAGTCATTTGCTTATAAATAAGCACTCTCATAGTTGCCTGTTTAGCTTTTTACCTGCCCTGTGCACCCAGACTTTACCCCATTTTCATAAGCTTCCACAGTGCTTATTAGTGGGACCCACATTGTGTTCTTGGGCTTTTTGTGTAGCTCATCCACCCATTTCAAAGGTTCAAAGCTTGTTTTACATTTCCTGTCTTATTTAATAGGGCTGCTACTAGCTTTAAGTTTGTCCCATTTTCATCAGTGTATACTGATCAGTATATTTGACCCTTTTTCATAAGCCCCTCAAAAGCTAACCAGTGGACCCCACAGGTTGAGCTTTGGCTTTTTGGAAAGCCCATCAGCCCATCTTGCTACTCCAGATCTTCTTTTGTGCTTATGAGCTTATTTGATAAGCTGGATTTGCATTTAAAGTTCACTGCAGGGTAGTTTAGTTGACTGTGGGAATTGGAAGTGCTTATTTGCTTATTCAGAGCTTATCAGTGTCTTTCATTGTTACTTGTTACTCATTTCCAGTTACTTAAACTTAGTTTCACCTTATTTCTCCTTTTGTTCCAACTGTATAGCTTATTTCAAGCTTATTTGAGCTTGATTCATAAATATAAGCTCATAAGCTCATCTGTTAAGCTTTTAAGCTTGTGCTGAGCTTATTGTTGTGTTCCAAAGTTTTCACCTTCATTAAAGTTCCATATTTCTAGTAGCTTAATAGATTTGTAAAATAAAATCCAAGAAAAGCCCACATAAAAATAAGTGATAGCTTCTATTTAAGCCATTTGGCTTATTTTCAGCTTTTTCATAAAGCACTTTTCAATTTTATATTTTTCTTATCTTCCTGTCACCTTAAAATAATTTAGGAAAAAGTTTAAGATTTTATTAATAGTTTTAACATTTTTTTATCTTTTAATTAGTTTAAAATAGTAATTAAATCATAATAAATAGAATTTTAATCAGAAAAATATAAATCTTTTTTACATAATTTTATTTTGTCATTTATAATCTAGGAAAAATATAATTACATTTTTAGACCTTAAGAAAACCAAAAATAGAAAAATAGTGATAGCTTCTATTTAATAGAATTTATCTTTTTAAATTTTAATTAAGCACTTGTCATTTTTATAATTTTCTTAGCTTCCTGTACTTATTTAATAATTATATAAAAAGTTTCAGAATTTTCTTTGCTTATTTAGTATTTATTAGAATTTAAAATAGTTAAAAAGTATTTACAAAAGTAATTAATTAATAATAATTAGATAAAAAGTGTAAAAAATATATTTTCAGTTTTAAAATAAGTTTTATAATATTTTAGATTTATCTAAGTCATAATTTCATTTTTCTAGGTTTATTTCTTATTTTCTTACTTTTTAGGTAATTATTTAATAGTTAAAAATAGTTTTTAATTAATAATAATTAATTAATAAGTCAAATAAATAATTTTCTTTTTCCAATAATTTTCTTTTATTATTAGGATTGTAAAAATATAATTTTCATATCTGTAGGCCTTTTATTTATTAAATCTCACTTTTTATTTTGTACGTTTACGTTTATTTAAAATTAAACGTACGTTTTTAGATCTTAGATATTTTAAGTAATTTGGTTCCCTGTATTTATTTCTGTAGCTTGTTTAAAGCTATTCTCTTTTATTTCCTTAGTCTAAATAATTCAAAAACCCTTTTCCATTCAATAACACTTGATCACAAATCGTTCTAAACACAATTTCACGCTTCGCTGGGATATAACGACCCGGGAAAACACTATACTCCTTGGTTAGTTGTCTTCAATTGGTTTGACTTTATTTGACCACATCCGTGGTTGATTTAAGTTGACTGTTTGAGGCCAATCATACACATTTTACACTTCACATAATAACCAAGAATTACAAGTTTGCTTATTTAGTAACTTGTTTCCTTAAAAGGAAACTTTAATTCTAAAATCATTCCATGACATCATTGCACACATCACATATAATATCTTTGATATATCTTGTTTAGATTTACAAGTTACATAGTTGACATTTGAGGATCTTGGATGATTTGGTAAGATATGGTAAGATACAACAAATCCTTAGCTGTCACATCCCACGGATCCAAGTCCAATGAAGGACGGATCCCTATTATGGGATCCGTGGGATCCGTCAGCTGAAGATCAGCTTGCCTATAAATAGCAAGATGATCATTTGGCTTTCTCATCACTCATATAGCTTAACATACATATTCATTCAGTACATATCTTACTAACATCATTCATAGTTGCATTTCACTTTGATCTTTCATTTTGTAGAAGAGAGATCAAGCTTTCAAGGATCTACAGAACCGTAATCCTTTAGTTGCATTACTGTGTGATATTGTAGTTTGTTTCACACATCATATCTATCATTTGTAATCAGTGAGTGTGGTTAGTGCTTTAGTCCTTAAAGCACAAAGAGTGTAGGGAGTGGTTGTACCCTTGTAAAGAACTCGACATCTAGCTTAGTGTCGGTAAAGTAATTAGGCGACGTCAGGTTGGTTCTACCTTGTGAAAAGAACCCGGTGTTGAGCTTAGTACCGGAAAAGGAAGTAAGCGACGTGTAAAGGTTTTCTCCGCCTAGTAAAGGAGTTTGTTTCTTAGTGAAAGATAAACTCTCGAGTAGGAAGCTCGGGGAGTGGAGTAGGGCAAGGAAGAGAGTCCTTGTAGCCGAACCACTATAAACAACAGTGTTGTGTGGTTTGATCTTTCCTCTCTTTATCTTTTGTTTACATTGTGTGATTATTTATTTGTGATTCTTTCCTTTGAATTAACATATAGTAACAAAACAAATAAAACTTGAAAAACGGATAAAACTATTCAACCCCCCTTCTAGTTTTCCACAAGGTACTCAGACGAAGAACTTGATTAATTTTCTAACTTATTTAAACACAATGAATCCGAGTGCGAGGATGGAAATGAAGACTTCACTGATCTATCTCCGGAAAAAAGAAGCTGGT
The DNA here is from genome assembly GCA_021014915.2 of Artemisia tridentata subsp. tridentata. NCBI lineage: Eukaryota > Viridiplantae > Streptophyta > Magnoliopsida > Asterales > Asteraceae > Artemisia > Artemisia tridentata. The sequence continues at coordinate 296,871,331 of CP139502.1, read as the reverse complement.
TTGTTGATGAACCAATAACGGTGGGAGAGGATATCAAGTTGAATGAGTGTTGTTCGGCTGTCGTTCAAAACCTCTTACCTCCAAAGGAAAAAGACCCAGGAAGTTTTCTTCTTCCTTGTTCCATTAACAATTTATGTGTCAATAATGCTCTAGCCGACCTTGGGGCTAGTATTAGCATCATGTCATTCTCTATGTGCAAAAGACTTAACTTAGGTCCTATCAAACCTATTTGCATGACTATAGAGATGGCCGACAGAACTGTTAGCATACATAAGGGAGTTTTAGAAAATGTCTTAGTTAAGATTGTCAAGTTCACTTTTTCGGTGGATGTTGTAACACCCGTTCCCCGGGTACAAATAGGCCCCACCCTAGATGGAATTGACTAAGGTTTAACTTGATTGGATAGTCAATGAATATTACGTTATAGTCAAACCCGATAGTCAACCTTGTAGTCAACTAGTATGTTATATAGTTATGGAAATATTATGTGGCACAACTAGAATGGAAATAGACTTAATGGACTAATGTCGTAATGTGCTAAATAGGTTGTAAAGTTATTGTGGTCAAAGTAGAAGGAAGGAGACTTATAGGACTAATTATGCCATTGGACCAAAGATGCTATCTAACTAATATATCTAGGAAACTCTAGACAATTCCATCTCATTCTAGTGTGTGTGTGGGTGTCCGGTTTTTAGAGAGAAAAAGGAGGGAGATGAAGCTTGGATGATGAGGTAGAAGATTAGTTGTCCTTTGTCAAGGGTTAAGATCATAAGCAACAATAAACCACAAGTAAGTAACTTTAATCTTGAGTTAATGGTGATTATAAGGTTAAGGTTTATGGGTAAGTGAGGATTCATCATATGATCAAAGTATGATCATATGATGATCAAGAAGGAAAGATGGGTAAGATTTTAATGGGTTATATAAACCCTTGTTGATGATGATGTTGGTTTGTGTATCAATAGGTTTTAATGATGATGGATGATGATGATGATGATGAAAGGTAGTGATGATGATGATGATGTCCTTGGTAGGCTTAGCTTGGATTCAAGGTAAGTAAACCGGTTATAATGTAAAGTTATAATGATTTCTATACATTATGTGTTATGTGGATTATTATGTTGAGATTAATGAATGGCTTGGATTATGTGGTTATGTGAGAGTAAGTAATAGGCTAGTTGGGATAGATAAGAGTGAATTAAGGAAAAAGGATGGTTAAGCCACAAAGTAGTTAAGGACTTAAGGTATGTGTTGTTATGGTTAATGTGTAATGTGTGAATGAATTATGATGTTAAGTTATATCCGCTTTACTTACTAAGCATTCATGCTTACGGTTTAATGTTCAATGTTTTGTAGGTTCTTGTGAAGTGTTTATGGCTTGGATTAAGGATTAAGGTTTGGTTCATAGAAGGATGGGTAAGAAAGTAAGAGCTTAGGTAGATACCGAGCTCGAGATTGATGTTGTACCCCCGTGAGTCATTTAATGGTTTATAACGGGTAGTCAAGTCATAAAGTGTATGTCAAGGTTGTCATAATGATTCGGTGGTCAATCGTTATGTCCAAGTATGTTTGAAGTGTTTATAGTCAAAGTAAAAGGGGCGTTTGGATTAAGTGTAAATATACCCATTTTGGGTTGTAATCGGGCCATTGGTTTATGGAATAAGTTTAATATGTTATATTAATGGTGTTGGTTAAGTTTGGTGGGCAAATGAATTGGTAAATGTGGTTTGTAGTGTAAATGGGTCGAAACGGGTTTTGGTACATAACCCGTCAAATTGTAAAGTACTGTACCGAGAGTCAAATGGTAAATGTTTTTATATAGAAATGAGCTTATTGATGTACTAAGTAAATCTGGAAAGTTTGGTGAAATATCGAGTTCGGGAGGTCGGACTTTCAAGTACGGGACTTGAAAATGGATCCGGGAGGTCAGTAGCCTCCAACCGATCGGTTGGAGGGCTTTGCTGATCGGCTGAAGGCCATCCGAATCGGATGCGAAAGCATGCCGATCGGATGGATGGTTTTCGGCAGTTTTCAGCAATATTCGAAAAATCATATCTTTTGAATCGTAAGTCGTCACGGGTCGTGTCACCCGGCGTTTTGAAGGTAAGTGAGTCTAGTTTCATTTAAAAATAGTCTAAAGGTATGAATATTTATGGATTTTTGTAAATGGTCAAAAGAGTAACAGAATGTCCGTTTAAGTTGGGTCGTTTCCGCGTAAAAGTCAAAGTTTTTGTTCTAAGCGGGCACGGGGTGTAACAGATTTTGTCATTCTTGATATGGAAGAGGACCTAGAAATACCTTTGATTCTAGGAAGACCCCTCATTGCTATAGCACGGGCTGTAATCGATGTTTTCAATAAACGCATTTCTTTAGAAGTTGATAATGATAAACTAGTTTTTAACATGGATAAAAAGGGAAAATGTCATCCGATTGAGTCTGTGTGTGTCCTTAACAAGGAAATAAAAAGGAAGGGTAGGTATAGTATTAATGACATAACCCCTATCCACCAAACAGCACACGAGCACCATGAAACTAATAATGTCAATTCTTCTAGTGCTGTTTTACAGGAAATTAATGTTGGTTTGGAAGACAGCAGAAAGTTACGCCGTAACGTTACCAGCGAGTTACGGCGTAACCAAGGTACTGACGTGATAGGAACTAGTTTACCACCAAATGCTACATGTGTATTGATAGAAGGAAATCCTGAACTCAAAGTGATCGTCAGCTCATCCTTAACTAGCAAAGAAACGAAGACCATCACAAGATTCGCCACTCAGAATGAGAAGAAAATTAATGATGTTTGAAGGAAGGTAGAGTTAAAATATCATTGGTGCAAAGCTATACCGGTGGACCATGCAAAAGGATACGATTTATGGGCATCCTGTGACCCAAATGTGGATCTGTGTGATGGTGGTGGTGACGAAGTCAGGTTACGAAATAACAAGCATCTATGGACTTCAACTAATGACCAAGAGAGAAGGAACCTCAAATGGGAAGGAACAATACCATTCGACGATTGTATTCGTATCGTGTATGGCAAGATTGATAGAGAAGAAAAAGGTAACATTTGGGAGAACCTGAACCGTTCCCATGATGATAAAATACCCGTCACCAACGACGACCATGAAGCACGTGAAATGAAGCTCGCTGATAACAAGGTTGAGCCAAAGGATGCTACAAGAAGTACAAATGAAAGAAATCATTGGTGCGAGAAGATTAGGATTGTAGGCGCAAATGGGGAAGAATTTTAGGCTTCTTGTGACCCATATGACGAAGAATGTAATGGAGGAAGCAGCATGGTAAGGATTGGGGATGATGAGTATCTATGGACCTCAACAAATGATGATGAAAGAAGTGAATTACCATGGCTTAACAAGTTAGGTTTTGATGATTGGGTTAAAATAAAGTATGGAAAAGTGGATGCTTCAACCAAATAAAAAATCTGGAAAGGATGTACGAGAGAAGAAGTGATGCGTGGGTTTTGCAACCTTACAACAGGTTTTACCTCTCGAGGGATCTCAAGAGGCTTACAACCCCACCAGGCAGTGTACCTGACCGATGTAGTATAGTGTAGTGGTAAGTACGGGGGATTGATCGTTCTCCACAGGGAATAGTGTTCGTTAGGTGTGAAAGGCTACTCTAATTAGGTCTAAGGGTTGAGGAAGATTCTTTTTATGTTTTTATATTATTTATAAAAGCAAGTAAAATCTCGGGTTTTGAAGGAGTGGGCGGAATTAGTTGCTAGTCAACTAACCCAAATTACTACAAATGCAAATAAAATAAAATAACAAAAATGAAAAGTGGTGAGAAACTTATGTGTAGGGAAATGTGTTTACTTAGATTTCCTTACTCCCTAACTATTTTTTACCGGTTAATTAGTGTGTATTAGTCGCGTGGATGACGGGTGTATTCCTTAATACCATTCGTGGGGTGGCGTACTTACTTCCCCAAACTCTACAAGCTCCTACTTCACTCCTATGTCGAGCCGGCTAGGAAGCTCCTAACATGGGATCACTAGAATTCGCTTGTGCATTAAATACAACCATAAAAACCTTTAGTACGCGTTTGGTTCATGTTTCTTAAGACGTTCAAGCAAGTTACCGAATAGGAAGTTAGCCAGTTTTCTTAAGCCTAACATAGATAAACAATCATCCAATACAACTAACAACACACCAACAACCAATAATCAATAGCTAGGTTTCATTAGATCTAAGCAAACACAAGATAAAATTAGCCTAACATGTTAAACAAAAGACAAGCATAAGATAGAATCAAACAACACATAGACATATTGAATGATTAATTGATAACTTATCTTTCAATGAAACATGGAAGATCTCAAGGCAAAAAGCCCTGAAAAAGTAGCTAAAATCGTCTTAGGGTTTTATCCCAAAATTCCACACACTAAGCTCTCCTGTAATGACAAAAAATTAGAAAACTATATATAGACTTTGACATCTGACGGCGTCACCTTATGCATTGTGACGCCGTCACCTCGCCGCTTTTAGGGTTCCCGGGTGACCTTCTTGACGCCGTCCCTCTTTAGCTCTTCAAAAATCCATTCTGGCCTATCAAGGCTTGACGCCGTCGGATCATGAACGTGACGCCGTCCCCTTATGATTTAAGCCGTGACGCCCTTGATTTAGTTAAAGCGTGACGCCGTCAGAATTCTCATGCTAACTCACTGGCCCGTCATGAGTAAATTTCACATCCAACTTTTCTTGCCAAGGCATGACGCCGTCCCATGTTAATTGTGACGCCGTCAAGAGTAACTTTTAGCCGATTCTTGAGACTTTGCCGTTTTCTTCACTTTAATGCTCCAAAAACGTCCAAAATGCCTCCTTTTCCAGATTTATCCTCAAAAGTACCTAAAATGACAAAAGGAACGATTTAGGGCAATATTTGATCAAATAAATACGATTTCGGGCTTAAATGACCCCTTAAAAGCGGTACACTTTTCGCCTCATCAAATACCCTTACACTTGAGATTTGCTTGTCCTCAAGCAAATGCGCTTTTATTCTAATCAAAATACAAGTTAGGGGTCATTTAATGCAAACATAAAAGTAATTACAACAAATAATCGTTCCACTTCAATCATAATAAGCACGGAGATTACATACTAGCACCTCACAAGTAGTGTTTAGATACTCACATCTCTCAAGTGTCATCAAAATAAATCTCATAAATGAAAACGGAAAATATCTCTCACTACCTGTCATAGCAAATAGATTACCATAGGCTTGGGAAAGGATCGAAAACCTCCTCCACTAGGCGTAAGCACCTAAGATAAACTATCAAAGAGGGCTTTTAAATGGGTTATAACGTTAGGTGTAGGGAAAAGGAAAACACGGTTTTGTTGGATAAAGGATATTTTACTGGTGGCGAGTTAAAGATCTTGATCAATCACATGTACTATACAACGTTGCTAAGCCAAGACTAGACTCGATCTTAAGCTAATGAAAGAAAATAACAAAACATAAACATAAAATAAACATAAAATGAAACGGGATGGTAGTCCGTATGTTTTTTCTATTTTTCTTTTTTTTTTCTCATTTTTTTTGTATTTTTCTTGATTTTTTTTTTTTTTTTTTTTTTTTTTTTTTTTTTTTTTTTTTTTTTTTGTGCATACACTTTTACCCTACCATCCAAAATAATACATCATAGGGGCGTTGCATCCCCTTACACTTGAACTTTTACATAACTTTACAAATACTAATCTAATGACTCGAATTAAGATAATTGAAAAACTTGGAGTACTTTTAAAACATTTAGCACATATGGGGGTAATAAATGATGTTCTTCCCCATTACTCCATTACACTAGTACTTTACCCATGAGTCCCAATCGTCCCAAAACAATATGTACAAGGATATGACTCGACTTAGCAACCATGTAATCAATTAGATAATTAACTTGGGGTTTTAACAAATGTTGTCACAATAATGCACTAAAAATGAGTGCATACAAGGTAGGCTAAGGCGATTTGGGTGTACATTTAAGTGGGGTGTAACAAATTCTTCCTTTAAGTAAAATGCTTAAAGGTCGAAACGAAAAGATAGGCTCTGAGGGGTGTACTAGGGGTATCGTGTACTAAAAATGAGTACAACGCAAAGGGTGTGGGAGAATTACTTGACCAATGTAGCCAATGTAATTATAACAAAAACACAGGTGTAAAACATGGGTTAATCCTAATGCCTCTTATCACGTAGTAAATCTAACTACAAATGTAGTCTCACTTGTGGCCTCGGAATGGTCCTAACGCAAGTTCTAGAATCTAAGTGCTACCGGTACACACATCATAGCATAAATGCTTTTCCTACCGATTCTAGGGGCGAACCTCACATATTTGGGGGTGGAAAATTTTTTAGTGGTACGGTTTTTGTGCTAGTCATATAATTCCTATCCATGAGACGCTCATTAAGATCAAAGTTTCACTCCTATATGTTGTAAAAAAATTTAAATTTGGCACTAAAATTACCTTAACAAGTATTTCTCTCAGTTTTATTACACATCTACCATCAAACAAACAAAAATCAAGCGCAATTGTATTCTCAAAAATCGTACTTTTACCCTCCCCTTACACTTAAGATGAACATTGTCCCCAATGTTCAAATGACAAATGTAAAAGCATAAAGTAAAAGAATGAAATCAAATACTCCCTGATTCGCTCGTTGGATAATGAAATTACACGGTTAAATCTTCCTCCAAAGAGAATGTTGAAGCTCCATGACTAATGCATCGCCATAAGCTTGATTCAAAACATTTCCTTGTCCAAAATAACCTGTTGAACCTGAGAAAACAAACACGAAAACCTGCATAACATCGGCGGGATAAAATCTATATATAAGGATATAATGCTTGTGGAATGATAACTTTGCAGATTCCTGGAGATTATAAGTTGGAGATTTTAATAAAAACTTTTTATGAAAACAAAATTTTCAAAAATTTCTGGAAATTAAATCTGACGCCGTCAGGTTATAACCCCTGACGCCGTCAGAAATGACCTGACAAAAATTTTCATTTTAAGTTTCCGGAAAATTTCTGGAAAAACCTTTACCTTACTTCCTGGAAATTCTGCAAAACATCATTATGACTCGATACAAGCATTTGACTCAAACAAATACGAATATGTATGCTAACTTATTATTATTATGATTCATGTTCATTTGTGTTCTAATAAACCGATTTAGATTTCCCTTACACTTATCTTTTGCAAAATACCTTTATATGTAGTTAAGACGAAGTTAAAAACAAAATAAAGCATTTTCACAATTTAGTTTTTAACATGAATCAATAAGAATAAAAATTACACACACATACGAAACAAATAAAACAAACAAACAAACAAGTAAATAAACACACAAAGCAAATAAAACAAATAACGCTTGGGTTGCCTCCCAAGAAGCGCTTGTTTTTGTTCGAGTCATGAGCCTGACTCTACCCTTATTTAATGGATAAAAGAGAGGTTTTCCCTACACTTAGGATTAAGTGCGGGTGATAGTAGCGATACACACCAGCTCGGTAGGAGTATGCCACGTGAGGAAAGAGTGGTGGATGAATTATATGCTCAAAGGGGTGTGCTCCTTTCATCATAACCTTACCTAGTTCACTTTGGTCAATGGGTGAGTTAAAGTGTTCTCCTAAAAAGGGATCATTTTCTAACAACTTCGAGAGACTCCTAATTGGGAATCCATCTTGACCCAATAGACCCGGTTTAAACCCATAATGTTTCTTGTGATCAATCATGAATGGGTGATGTAGACATGTAAGGTCATTTTTCACTCCTATATTGTCTTCCTCACTACAAGGCTTAGAGTCTACTACCTTAATCTTAAGACTATATGGTTTGATGGGTGGGTCGGGACCTAATTCAATTCCTAAGTTCACATCTAAGGATGGAAGATTAGGTAACGGTTTTGGTTTAGGCTCCGGTTCATCAAAACTAGGAACTTCCATAGAACTTAAAGAAAGGTTATGACTAAAAGTATTCAAACCTATTTCTTCTAGTTTTGTTTGGTCCAAGGGCTCTACCTCTATTGGGGTTCCTATAGTCTCCTCAACTTCTTCCGGGTAAGTCACGGGCGGTGTGTGTGCCTCAAATGATGGTAGGACTTGTGGGGTACTTGGTGGGCTTATGTTACTTACCTCATCATTCCTTATGTCAAGATCACCTATATCCTCATCATGTGTTTTAGTATGATCTAACCCTAACATTTTACCAAGTATCTCAAGTACTTCTCTAGGCATCTCAACTTCAATGTCCGAATCATAAGGATCATCCTCAATATTCTGACTGCTATATTCAAATTGCCCAAAAGATTCATCATGTGTTTCTTGAGATTCATCATCATCGATCATAAAACCTAGGTCTTTTTGATCAATGTGATCATGCTCGGCTAGATCCTCCGTCATATCAAGGTCACCTATGTGTTTGTTTTGTAATATGGCATTACATGACATCCACTTAGGTATCTCAACACTAACATATTCATCCCCAAACAAACTTGTTTCATGATCATCGAAATTTGTGGTCAATTGACTTGTACTAACGTTTGTTGGGTTGTCTACTATATAATAATATTGGGCACACTCTTCAATAGCTTCCCATGCTTTCTCAGCACTTAATTCCCTAATATCCCTGCCGGCAATATGGTAAATGTCCCTTTGGGCATGTCGGTCGACATGATTGTAAAAGATTTGAGTTAGGGACCAAAAATCGAAGTTATGATGAGGGACTTTTTGGAGTAAATATTTAAAACGAGTCCATGCATCATAGAGAGGTTCATCTTTATGTTGTTTAAACATCAAGATGTCATATGGAGTGGATGAATTACGTGGTTGGTGGTATGGTGGATTCGCATTCTCCATAATGGTGAACGGAAGAGTCAATGGAAATTACGAACAAACAAACAAAGAAATAAGATAGACTAAAGAAGACCTATAAAAATAAAATAAAAATCTCACTAGAAAGGAATCTAGTGAGTAGACCTATAAAATAAAAATTCAACCTAAACAATAACTATTCCCCGGCAGCGGCGCCAAAAACTTGATGGTGGGTTTTGCAACCTTACAACAGGTTTTACCTCTCGAGGGATCTCAAGAGGCTTACAACCCCACCAGGCAGTGTACCTGACCGATGTAGTATAGTGTAGTGGTAAGTACGGGGGATTGATCGTTCTCCACAGGGAATAGTGTTCGTTAGGTGTGAAAGGCTACTCTAATTAGGTCTAAGGGTTGAGGAAGATTCTTTTTATGTTTTTATATTATTTATAAAAGCAAGTAAAATCTCGGGTTTTGAAGGAGTGGGCGGAATTAGTTGCTAGTCAACTAACCCAAATTACTACAAATGCAAATAAAATAAAATAACAAAAATGAAAAGTGGTGAGAAACTTATGTGTAGGGAAATGTGTTTACTTAGATTTCCTTACTCCCTAACTATTTTTTACCGGTTAATTAGTGTGTATTAGTCGCGTGGATGACGGGTGTATTCCTTAATACCATTCGTGGGGTGGCGTACTTACTTCCCCAAACTCTACAAGCTCCTACTTCACTCCTATGTCGAGCCGGCTAGGAAGCTCCTAACATGGGATCACTAGAATTCGCTTGTGCATTAAATACAACCATAAAAACCTTTAGTACGCGTTTGGTTCATGTTTCTTAAGACGTTCAAGCAAGTTACCGAATAGGAAGTTAGCCAGTTTTCTTAAGCCTAACATAGATAAACAATCATCCAATACAACTAACAACACACCAACAACCAATAATCAATAGCTAGGTTTCATTAGATCTAAGCAAACACAAGATAAAATTAGCCTAACATGTTAAACAAAAGACAAGCATAAGATAGAATCAAACAACACATAGACATATTGAATGATTAATTGATAACTTATCTTTCAATGAAACATGGAAGATCTCAAGGCAAAAAGCCCTGAAAAAGTAGCTAAAATCGTCTTAGGGTTTTATCCCAAAATTCCACACACTAAGCTCTCCTGTAATGACAAAAAATTAGAAAACTATATATAGACTTTGACATCTGACGGCGTCACCTTATGCATTGTGACGCCGTCACCTCGCCGCTTTTAGGGTTCCCGGGTGACCTTCTTGACGCCGTCCCTCTTTTAGCTCTTCAAAAATCCATTCTGGCCTATCAAGGCTTGACGCCGTCGGATCATGAACGTGACGCCGTCCCCTTATGATTTAAGCCGTGACGCCCTTGATTTAGTTAAAGCGTGACGCCGTCAGAATTCTCATGCTAACTCACTGGCCCGTCATGAGTAAATTTCACATCCAACTTTTCTTGCCAAGGCATGACGCCGTCCCATGTTAATTGTGACGCCGTCAAGAGTAACTTTTAGCCGATTCTTGAGACTTTGCCGTTTTCTTCACTTTAATGCTCCAAAAACGTCCAAAATGCCTCCTTTTCCAGATTTATCCTCAAAAGTACCTAAAATGACAAAAGGAACGATTTAGGGCAATATTTGATCAAATAAATACGATTTCGGGCTTAAATGACCCCTTAAAAGCGGTACACTTTTCGCCTCATCAAGAAGGTCCAAGAAATGATGAGAATCTTAATGGTAAAAAGGAAGAGGATGTAGATGAATACAAAACAAGGTGGGGAGAAGAGAAAGATCGTTGCAAACGTGAGTTTATCGAGGATAAGCTTGATGATGAGTGGTTAAAAGGCATGGATTCCGACGATGATGACATAGATGGAATTATGGATTACCTTGAATTGCAAGGGCATGATGGGTTCACGGATCCTGATGATGAAGCCTACGAACAACGAAGATGTAAGCTTCTAGGCATACCGTACAAGAGACCTCCTCCAATTGTTGCGGAGACTTTTGAAATTACTAGGTACCATTTAGGACCGGATGAAAAGTTTTCTAAGGTACAAAAAATTGAAAGGAAGTAATTTCTTCGTACTACTACCAATGTTGCATGGGTAAGGCATAATTTGATGAGGGAAATAGACGAAGCTGGACAAGTCCATCGAAAGGTGCCCTGAAGCACCGTGGCCTTGAGTCTAACTTAAAGACTCGTAAATAAATAAAAGTGCTTTTTTCGGGAGACAACCCGAATTATCCTTTTATTTTCCCTTTTTATTAGTGTAGATTGGTTTGGTTTGTTTTGTTATAACTTTTTGCAGGTATTAGAGAAAGAATGATGGCTTGGAAACGCACCATGGAGTCTTTCACTCCTGGAATTCACCTCAGAGAGTTTCTACGGCGTAACTTGCTGCTATGGTTACGCCGTAACCATCGTCAGATATCTGCACTATTTTCAGGTGTCATTACTTACGATGTAACTCACTTCATGAGTTTACGCCGTAACTTTCTCCTGTACCTGAAAATAACATATATTCTTAAACCTTGTATTAGTTTTTAAATGAACTTTGTGGGTGTGTTCCCTATAAACCCTCACGAGACTTCACTCGTCCACTCGGGACACAGAGTGGTTTAAAAGGCTTGTTGCATATGCTAAATGAAACCGTGATTCCTACGAAAGTGAGTTATGATTTTATTTTTATTTTCTTTTTATTTTTAGATTTATGCTTTTGGGTAGTGACGTGATTTCAGGGATTTGAAGTTTGCTCATTAGGCGAAGCGAAGGCACGTTTTCTCAAACATGATCCTTCTATCATTTTCAAGAGCAAATTTCAGGGGAGTTCTCGTTCTAATTCTACTTTTCTCCTTTATTATTGCTTATTTGTGTACAAAAGGGACTTTGTACATTTTAAGTGGGGGGACGGGAGTAGAATTATAACTTGAATTTTATTTGCCCATTTTTCTAGTTTATTTTGAAAACTTATTCCAATTTTAAACTTTTGAAATATTTTTCTTAACCTAACTAGAATAGACCTTAGCCGAGCGCACTATAACCTTTGATTTCCTTGGTGAGATTTAACCTTTCTGTTTCCCCATATTACTTAAATCTACCAAATATTGAGTGTGCCGGTAGTTTGTAAACTTTAGAACTTGGCTTTTACATCATTTCGAGACCATAGACGAGTAGTATGTCAAGTTAGCTTGATACATTTGAAAGAGACATTTTGAGAAGGCAATGTTTAGGATTTACACCAAATAGCCCATATGTGTTTAATTGTGTGTTTATCGATTAGTCACCTCGACTTTTCGATCCCCCGTGATAAACTTTTTTGTTGCACTCACGTTTAGTGCAAGATACCCCTAGTTACACCCTTTTGAGCCATACTTTTCGTTTCTTCACCCATTTTGTTTTGTTACACCTACTCGCCTTAGCCTACCGTGCAGCCTTAGTTTATGATCGGGAAGTTGCCATTTACTTAAGTTTGAGGTTTGGGTAGAGAGATTCGGGAATCACGCCTACATTGAAGATATATTTTTGAAGATCATTGAAGACCCCCCATATTCCTCATGTATGATTCATCTCAAGTGGGAGGATGTTTTGTTTGTATATATATATATATATATATATATATATATATATATATATATATATATATATATATATATATATATATATGTTAGAAAAAAATAGTAGTTTTTATTCATATTGTTGTATAAAGGATGGTGCAAGTATCATTAGCACTATTCCTTAGTATTTGAGCTTATTGGACTAGAATCGAGGATCCTACCTCAATCACATATGATTGAAGATTAAAGTTGGTGGCTTATCTACATCAACTATTTGTTGAAGACCAAGTTAGTGTGTACCTCACCATATGACATCTACATTAGCACACTATACTTGTTACATCATAATCCGGTTTTTATGTCTTGAAGCTTGGACCTTGGATGGACGGTGGGCGGTGACAAATCGGTTATAGGCTAAGACTATTTGCTTGTTTATTTTTATTTTTCACCATTTATGTGCATCCCATGTCTTATCCTACCCTTTAGTCGTGAACCGTACTTAGGTGAGGGAGTGAGCAGTCATTGGTGTCTTGGCCATGGATTTGGTCACGTATCGATGGTCTTTGTCACCCTCGCCGTAGTATGATAGTAATGACAAATCACCCCTAGCCTTATATTTATTCACCCAACATTGCCTTTAAGGATTGTCTTTACCTTAGCTCCAGTGGTGGAGATTTGTGTAACTGCCAAACCTATGATAGAATACATGCTACGACCGTGCAATGAGTGACCACCCCAAAATTGAAACTTGGAATAGAGAGAGTATGAGTGTTTTGTTCCCATTTCGTGAGGTGTTCGGCTTTGATAAATTCTAGCTTAGGAAGTTTTTAAACTCATATTTTCCAAGTCTTTTTGGAGATATCTTTTTTTAAAATGATTCTAATAAGGTCTACTAAAGGGCAAATAGAGTTCAAGTGGGGGATATTTGATAACATCAAATAGTCCTGATATTTTAGTGTCAATTTTCCCCTAATATGCTCATCATTTGTGTCATTTTATTGGAATATATACTCTTATTCGTTTATATTTCATTTTTAGGTTAATAATGAGCATTGGAACGAAGAGACACGGATTTGGAAGGTTATTAATGAAAATACACAAGAGTATGCTGACCGGACAAGAGTTACGGCGTAAATCCACTCTCTACTTACGCCGTAACAACGATTTATGCTAGATGACCCAAGTCAACGCTAACCAAGGTTACGGCGTAACTCATACAAAAGTTACGCCGTATATATTTCTCAATGACTTAGAAGATTTTCGTAGTCCAAGAAGTTACGACGTAACCACTTGTAAGGTTACGGCGTAAACCCGTGTATGAGGGTTCTACGTTCGTAACCTACTTGGGGGTTACGCCGTATATATGTCCCCAATAGTTAGAAGAATTTCGTGACCCAAAGAAGTTACGGCGTAACTACCCACATGGTTACGGCGTAAAACCATGTACGAAGGTTCTACGATCTTAACTTATCTCTAGGTTACGCCGTAGAGTCATCACTGAGGATAAGATCTTCCATGATTCAAATATTACGGCGTAACTAACCCTAATGGTTACGCCGTAACTTAGTCGAGGCTATAAATACCGGCCCTAATTCCGCATTTTTATATATCTTTTCACCACACAGAAACCTGAGGGCGAATTAGGGTTTGAAGAAAGACGTTATTCAGCAGCATACCAGCCATTTCCAAGGGAGAATTCACGCACACAATTCATAAGTTTTAGTATTTCATATTACATTTGTGTATTTAATTCCATGTCTTCATTTATAATGTTAAACATTGAATTTACTACATGTTTTAATATGATCGGCTAAACACCTTTGGTGTTAGCCTAATTATGAAATTGTTATTGCTATGAGTTAGTTTTCTCGTTTTCATTTCGCTTTATATGTATGCTTTCTTTGTTTATTCGTGACACCTTTGTTTCGGTAGTATGGATGTTGATAATATCTAGGAAATAGGAGAATTGACCATAGGACCCTAGTAAAGTAGATTGCGAAATTGTGGTAAGAATTGATCATAGGACGCCCACTATCTTGTGTGAGACTGGACCAAAGAATCACTTACCAAGTGGAAGTACTTAAGATGTTAAGGGGGAGTCTAAGTTCGGACAGGCCGGGCTCTCCGTAGAATAAGTCTTAGATTGTAGCGGTGCGTAATGACTCTTCCATAGGGTAAACCCACGACCTCTCATAATCATTAGGTTATGGAATAGGACGCTATGGAAGATAGGCTAGGCGAATTGCTCAACTGAGTCTAGTGACTTAAATCCCCATATGAAGCGATAGAAAACCTTAATTAGAAAACGTAATCATGGCATAACAAGATTAGTAATTAGGCTAGCACGTTTCTCTCTACCGATATCTCGTACACATTTATTTGCTTTTATTTCATTTCATTTCTTTAGTTTAATTAATCAAATTATAAAACCCCCTTTAAAACCAGTGACAATTAGAACTTAGATTAGATCCGCACGCATAGTTCTTGGGACGACGTCGGCTTTACCGACAACTACACTACACACGACCGGTACACTGCCCGTTAGTGCATTAGGTAGACGAGTACTTATAAATATTAAAACATAGTCAGAAATTATGCATCAGGTATATTTTGATACACTTTCTCCCTCTTCTCTTTCATCACACAAATCACATGTTGCCACCTCCTTTGCGTGGATTTGTTTTTATAGAATGTATGTGGATGTAGCAAATCTCATAGTTTTAGGTGTGTGAAAGAAGAAGTAATTTGTTCACCTTATTTTCGAAGACAAAATTTTGACTGCTAAACATATTTTTTTGGTTTATCCTAATCAAATGACTTTGTTTTATACAATCAGTTCCTTTCTACAATGATTCCAACTATGCATAGCTTTACATTTTAGTTAGGTTATATCTAATCTACATGTTATTTCTTGACGTAAAAGAAATAAAACAAAGTAAAATCAATCTAAGTGAGAGCCTAATATTCACAATTACTTTATGCTCAAACACCCGACGCAACGCGCTGGTGAAACAATCTCGTACATTACATTTTTTTTAAATATGTGAAAGATAAACCAAAGTAAGATATTTGGAGTTTGGACAACCATAAGTTGTGATTTTCTAATCTTATTTTGTGAATCTTGTATAAAATAAAGGAATTACATCATTTTGAAAGTATTTTATTAAAAAAAAATTATTGAGTAAAAAATTAGGCCAATCAAGTTGCTTTATTATGACATGTTGCAAAATCAGACATTTTTATTGGCCAATTGAAAGTCATAATTGCAAAACTGGTCAAACATTGATGAAATTTGGTGGAGAAAAAAGAACATAAAAATATAGGTATCAAATTTTCACGAAAGCAAAAACTTAAAAAACATATGGGGTAATTAATAAAACTTTAGTGGCTAGATTTTAAAAAATTATGTAAAGTTAAGTGTAAACTTATAAGTTACTATGTTTTAATAACTTAAAAAAAAAAAAAAAAAAAAAAAAAAAAAAAAAAAAAAAAAAAAAACCCCTTAGATTTATACCCCCTAAACTTTATATTTTAAAAATACAAAATATATGTTGTTTTAAAATACAACATGTATATGTACGGGATTATAAATATCAAAATGAAAACACGAGTTATTGTGGATGTAAATAAACACACTAGGTTGTACGTATACCAACAACTCATGTTATTTCTCTTTATGAGTTTAAGTAAGGATATCCTAAAAAAAGTTTTTACTATCTGCGTTCAATTAGAACTCATGTTATTCATTTATCTAAGTTTAACTCAAGCATACACGGGTTTTAAAATTAAATACGGCTATATTATTATTAACGAAAATATAAATATGAAATGTAAGCACGGGTTACTATGATATGAAATTAAATATACACGATTGTGCTTAAAACAACAACTTATGTAATTTCTATTTAAAGTTTATATAAGGATATCTGCAAAAACATTTTTAAAAACTTTATATTTTAGCTTCATCAACGGTTATAATGTGTGCTATTAAACTCACATATTGTGTACAACATGATATCAATAGTCGAATTTAAACGATCACATCAACCTCAACACTCATGTCAGTTAAACAAAGTTAAATATTTCATCAAACAAAAATCTTTACAAAATATTAATCAATTTTAATGCATAGTTATGTAAAAGTTTGTGCATAATTGTTAGTTGTACTTTATATCACAATTACAAAATATTAAGCACTGACAATTTTTTATATGTCAGTATATTAAACTAAAATTTTAGAATAAATTTGATTCATATGTAAAACTCATGAAAAAGATATCAAGATGGCCTAGGTTATTGGTACTCTCTGTGATAACTACACCCCCTTAAATTTATTTATCTATTTTTATTTTTATGATTTTGTTTTTGTTATAAAATTGTGAAACAAAAAATACGGAACATGACATATAAAGTTTGACAAGTTAAAAATAGTGAAACACAAAACATACGGAGCATAAAACCATAACTTATCATAATAATAAAGTGTGTAAAATTGTCGCAAAAAGTACGAAACATAAAATATAAAGTTTGACAAGTAAAAAGTAGTAAAAGACAAAAAATATGGAACAAAAAACAATCAAAAACTGTTTTGTCTTGTTAATAAACTGTTTTCAGTAAAATCGGCTCGCTCTTTTATAGATAACTCTTTGTTGCGTAAGGCATATGTTCCTACTAGATGGGTTAGGTGGTCCCGATTAAGATTAATATTTTTTGTTGGCAAGTTTGGTTAGACAAGTTGCCGAAAAGGTTAGAGCTTTCTTTGCGAGGTATTGACATTACTTCTATTGTTTGTCCTCTTTGTAGTATTGCGGTAGAGTCTTCTTTGCATCTCTTTTTTTCTTGCCATGTGGCTCGGGTTTTGATGCTTAAAGTGGCTCGTTGGTGGGATTTGGAAGTTAACAACTTTAATTCGTATGGTGATTAGCTTATTTGGTTCAACAATATCCGTTTACCCTTGAAGCTAAAGGAAATTTTGGAAGGCACTTGTTATGTCATGTGGTGGGCTATTTGGAATGTTCGTAATCAAGTTGTGTTTGGGGCCAATCATCCGCGGTTGGATCTTCTTTTTAATGATATTGTCCGTTTGTCGTATTCTTGGTGTTCTAATAGATGTAAATTAATATTTGATTGGAACTCTTGGTTGAAATGCCCTAGTTCCTTTCTTTTGTAATCTCTTCTAGATCATTGCTAGTTTCTTAATAAAAATCGTCGTTAAAATAAAAAATAAAAATAAGTGACTGAAATGGAGATAAATGAGGTAAGATGATATAAATGTTAAATAGTACAACCCTAATACCCTACCAAGTAATCAAGATGATCTCTAACATCATTTCTCTTAACCACCCATCATGCCAACCCCACCCACCCCAACCCCCACCCCCACCCCCTAATACCCTAATACCTTACCAAGTTATCAAGATGATCTCCAACATCACTTCTCTTAACCATCCATCATGCCAACCCCACCCATCCCAACCCCCTCCCCCCTCCTCCCCCCATCCCCTATATATATATATATATATATATATATATATATATATATATATATATATATATATATATATATATATATATATATATATATAGAAAGTTAATTATGACTTGTAATTATAATTTTGATGGTGTTAGTTATCGTAAAATTATTTTTAAAGACGCCGATTTCATTTTATTTTGTTAGGCTATTAGTTTATGGTTGAAAATTTTTATAGAAAGTTAATTATAATTATCATTGTTTGAAAAGAAAGTATATATTTATAGGGTTCTTTTCAGTGTGTGAAATGGTCTTATTACTTTGGCTGATGAGCTATTAGATTTTTATTAAGCCCCAACGTCCCATGTTGGTGGTACACCCACTATCAACTTACAGATTCATAAGCAAGGTGTATAAGCCTCCAACTTTGGGCCTGGTATGGACGGGCATAACTTATAATTATCGTTGAAATTTTTTTGTTTACTGAGAGAAGGGTAGTAAAATCATGTTTTAAAACATAGGCTTTAAGAACGAAAAGAAATACAAACGGTTATCAAATATGAAAGGAAAAAAAGTTTCGAAGTGGTATGCAAGAACAAAGTATCAAAGCGTAGCCCGTCCGACAGGCGAGCAAGCCTTATGAATATCGTTAAAAAACTTAATTTAACAAAAAATAAGCTATTAACATACCAAATTTTTTATTGAATGCATTAAGAACAAAAAGCAATAAACGGTTATCGAATATGAGAGGGAAAAAAGTTTCAAAGTGGTACGCAAGAACGAAGTATCAAAGCGTAGCCTGCCCGATGGGCGAGCAAGCGTTATGAATATCGTTAAAATACTTAAGTTCACGAAAATAAGTTATGAACATAACAAATTATTGAATGCACTTAATCTATTAGCACACATCACAGGGTTCGATGCTGCGTGTTTCAAAATTAGCTATTCTTTAATACAAATCTATGCAGACGAAATAAGGGTAAGTTCAAGCTGGAATTACCAAAGAATCCGGGTCGTCTCGATAAGAAATAAGAGCCACCCACATCTGGAAATATCCCTAGTGAAGCATCTGGCATTGCAAAAACCTTGAAAAACATGTAACTTTTAGGAAAACAACCACTCCTATGTATGATGGTCATCATGATGTGGCAAGAGAGATACCATATTATCTGTAGCAACTCGAAATCTACCATGCATTGAAGCACCTGCACCACCTCCCATCACGATTTCATTACAAAAAGTTGCAAAATTAATAGTAATAAGAGTAAACTGCAAAATACATCCCTGTGGTTTACACCTTTTGGCACTTTACATCCCTGTCAGAAACTATTGGCAATATACATCCCCCGTTAGGCAAACGTTTGCCACATTACATCCCTGAGTTGGATGGGCGTTATCTTTCTCCGTTAAGTGTTTGCATCGTTAGTCCTTCTGTTAAAATGTTTGCACCGTTAGTCCTATGGGTTAAGTCTATTTGCACCGTTAGTCCTTCGTTACGTTTTCGTCTAGTTTTTTACGTTTTCGTCCGGTTTTTTACATTTTCGTCCGATTTTTTACGTTTTCGTCCGATTTTTTACGTTTTTGTCTGTTTTTTTACGTTTTCGTCCGATTTTTTACGTTTTCGTCCGATTTTTTACGTTTTCGTCTGTTTTTTTACGTTTTCGTCCGATTTTTTACGTTTTAGTCCGATTTTTTTCGTTTTCGTCCGATTTTTTACCTTTTCGTCTGTTTTTTTACGTTTTCATCCATTTTTTTACGTTTTCGTCCGATTTTTTACATTTTCGTCTGTTTTTTTTAAGTTTTCATCCATATTTTTACATTTTCGTCTGTTTTTTTTACGTTTTCGTCCGATTTTTTACGATTTCGTCTAATTTTTTTTAAGTTTTTGTCCGATTTTTTTCGTTTTCGTCCAATTTTTTTACGTTTTCGTCTGTTTTTTTACGTTTCGTCTGTTTTTTTACGTTTTCATCAATTTTTTTACGTTTTTGTCCCTTTTTTTTACGTTTTCGTCTGTTTTTTTTACGTTTTCATCCATTTTTTTTGTTTTCGTCTGATTTTTTACGTTTTCGTCCGATTTTTTACGTTTTCATCCGATTTAATACGTTTTCGTCCCTTTTTTTACGTTTTCGTCTAGTTTTTTACGTTTTCGTCCGATTTTTTACGTTTTTATCTATTTTTTTACGTTTTCATCCGATTTTTTACGTTTTCGTCCGATTTTTTTCGTTTTCGTCCGATTTTTTACGTTTTCGTCTGTTTTTTTACGTTTTCGTCCAATTTTTTACGTTTTCGTCCGATTTTTTACATTTTCGTCTGTATTTTTAAGTTTTCGTCTCTTTTTTTAAGTTTTCATCCATTTTTTACGTTTTCGTCTGTTTTTTAACGTTTTCGTCCATTTTTTTACGTTTTGTTCTTTTTTTTACGTTTTCGTCTAATTTTTTTCTTAAAAAAATAGACGAAAACGTAAAAAAACAGATGAAAACGAAAAAAATCGGACGAAAACGTTAAAAAACAGAACAAAACGTAAAAAAAGGGACAAAAACGTAAAAAAACAGAAGAAAACGTAAAAAAAACGGGACAAAAATGAAAAAAATGGACGAAAACGTAAAAAAACAAACGAAAACGTAAAAAATCGGACAAAAACGTAAAAAAAAGACGAAAACGTAAAAAAATGGACGAAAACGAAAAAAAATGGATGAAAACGTCAAAAAACAGACAAAAATGTAAAAAATCGGACGAAAACTTAAAAAAATGGACGAAAACGTAAAAAATCGGACGAAAACGTAAAAAAATAGACGAAAACGTAAAAAAATGGGACGAAAACGAAAAAAAATTGACAAAAACGTAAAAAAATGGATGAAAACGTAAAAAAACAGACGAAAATGTAAAAAATAAGACGAAAACGTAAAAATATGGATGAAAACTTTAAAAAACAGACGAAAATGTAAAAAATCGGACGAAAAAGTAAAAAAACAGACGAAAACGTAAAAAAATGGATGAAAACGTAAAAAAAACAGACGAAAAGGTAAAAAATCAGACGAAAACGAAAAAAATCGGACTAGAACGTAAAAAATCGGACGAAAACGTAAAAAAATTGATGAAAACGTAAAAAAAACATACGAAAAGGTAAAAAATCGGACGAAAACGAAAAAAATCGGACTAAAACGTAAAAAATCGGACGAAAACATAAAAAAACAGACGAAAACGTAAAAAATGGGACGAAAACGTAAAAAATGGGACGAAAACGTAAAAAACAGACGAAAACGTAAAAAATCGGACGAAAACGTAAAAAACTAGACGAAATCGTAACGAAGGACTAACGGTGCAAATAGACTTAACCCATAGGACTAACGGTGCAAACATTTTAACAGAAGGACTAACGATGCAAACACTTAACGGAGAAAGATAACGCCCATCCAACTCAGGGATGTAATGTGGCAAACGTTTGCCTAACGGGGGATGTATATTGCCAATAGTTTCTGACAGGGATGTAAAGTGCCAAAAGGTGTAAACCACAGGGATGTATTTTGCAGTTTACTCTAGTAATAATGTCAGTGTGTTTTAATAATAGAACGCGTTACTAACCTTGATTACAATCGTTAACAATAGCTGCAACATCACCACCAGCACAAAAAGCTCTTCCTTCACCTTGGGTCCACATTTCTTATTGTAAGTTTCTATATAAAATCACCATATTATTTGTTTTCATTACAAAAACCACAAAAAATACCTTCAAGATTATCATCTTAACACTGGGATCATCCTTGTAGGCATGAAAGAGGTCTAAGAGCCGTGTTACCTATAATCAGAACATACTAATGATAAGTCACCTTTATTTCATTTTAGTTACATAAAAAGGTTACAATGGTTGATATCAAATGGAAAATATATATGTTACCATTTCAAGCGAAAGCGCATTTAGTTGCGTAGGACTGTTCAGTATAATGGTTCTCGCATTTGAGTTCTCTTTAACTAATACCTGCATATGAACCAAGTTTATGCATCGAAAAACTAAGTTGAATCTATTGGGTTAATGGGATGCAAATGATATCTATTAACACGTTGGCATGATCAAAGTGTAATAAGTAAGTAAACAACATAGTACAAAATTTATTATAGAAATTATAAGACATATAAGAATGGTAAGTAAGAATACATGTTTTGTAATTTTTTGCACCATAAAGATTAAACTGCTATTTGTTACAAAAGTGACTGGTATAGCAATGCTTTTGTAGAATAATGCTGGGTCGGGTCAGGTTTATAAGTGGGTTTAATGGACAGTAAAATTAAAATAAGTGGGTATAGGCGGCTGCACACCATGTTTGAATATTATTAAATTGAAAAGGCTTCGTACTCCACCTTGTAAATCGTAACTGGTTCTCATACTTAGTTTTTTCTTTTTGCCAAGCAAGGTGATTATAAAAATAAATTACAATCAACATGATGCTAAAAATTATAGTTTTCTTTTCTTTCTTTTTTTCCTTGGCTAGCCATCTTGCTGGACTTTTGAATTCTTTTAGTGTTGTGCCATCAATGTCAACGTCCACATCAGTGGAACCAAGCAGAGAAAAAAGATGATGTTGCATCAAGATTTTCCATGGTTAGCAGAATGCAATAAATATATAAGTGAGATGTAGATCAAGAAGGGTATAGTTGCAATCCAATATACGAATCTAAAACTAAGCACCCAAATAATCAGAGTGAAAAAGATTGTCTACTTTCTACACATCCCATATCCTTACATCAAGGCGTTTTCTTAGGCAAATCCTTAGCACCTAACTGTTCATGTGAGTTTCTTGTTTTGAGCTAGTGCTTCAAACGCAATCCCTATGCCATGGAAAAGTATAATTTGCTTTATTTAAACACTCTACTTAGTGGATAATTCATCTTAAACAAAGAAACCGTTTCTTCAGAGAGTAATTAAGTTATTGACATAAACTCATTTGATTCTTACTGTCCACTTGTTTTTTATTCTATTTCATTAGCATTTAGATCCCTGACGATGTCTATACACTATACATAGACTTACTTAACTGTTAGTGTTCACTATTTATTTTCTACTTCATTACACTTTCTTAGAGATTTCACTTCGATTATTGATATAGAATACAATGATTAGTTGGTTGTGTTCTTTAATAGGGGATGTAGCTCAGAACATACGTGCTGGTGAAAGTCGTTGAGCTTCTGATGTTGCCCAGTCTACAAACTCCTCTATTTTTCCTTCAATGAATTGTTGAAGGCGATCTTTTAAAATCTCAATGAGTTTAGTTTCCCTTTCTTTTTGTAATACCTATTAAAGAACAACATTATTTTTAACATGAAACTAATAGTTAGTATTTAAGACTTTGAGTAAAAGAGTCAAATACAACATTTGTGGCAAGATGGCACGTCAGGAAATGGATCAATTTTCAACCCATTTGACCCGTCCCTCTTTTGGCTATTTTTTTTCTTCATATTACTCGTTTGATATAAAACACAACTCGAGTCGACCCATTTAGAAATAACATGGTCGAGATCAAATACCTTCATCCTCTCATGAATTTTTTGTCTGCGAACTTCAGGAATATGTGATTCATCTTCAAGCTCCACAGCTTGTATAGAAACCATATAGAGCTCCCATATGATAACAAATGGAGTAATTTGTATTACTCAAAGCATAACTAAAAACATACATGCTGAACATGAGTTACACCTTGAAGGTCATCCAAAAGACGATAGATTCCTGTATCCAAAAATATAGCATCAATGCAGTTAAAAAATTTATATAATGCCCCTTATATCAACTATGTAACAAAGGTTTATAAGCACCTTGCATATTACACAGGTGAAAACATGTATCTGTATAAGACTAACCTTTAATCCGGAATCATAAGCAATTGAAGATTACGTAAACCACAAAACGTTAGCATATAACGAAAATGAGAATACCAACACAGATTCATTATCTGGGTCCAATTGCAAGGCTGCATGAAACCCAAAATAAAAACAGATATTTCAGCTGAATCACGAGTGCATGCGCGAGTAACTAACCTCAATAACATTGACTACTGAAATTGTTTTATTTTTAACCATAATAACATCATTGGTGGATTTAGTTTAGCCTTCCAACACGACGATGCTGTAAATCTGCATAATAGATTTCTTCAAGCCACTCTCACTCAGTATCAGTGAGTAAAAGATAGGCTAAAGGTGGCAAAATTAGGCCGAGAGATGTATAACGAATTAGCGAGTAAAATGGGTCATTTTGTTGTACTTGCTAAAACACACTGGGCTTCGGTTGTCTATTTTTTTAAAAAAATGCACATTACTATTTGAATTTATGATATTGCATTCACTAAAAAGACTTTCAGAGTTTGAGCTACATATTCAACACTTTAACACATTTGATGTGTTCCCTCTTGTACTAAAAAAAATTATTGGACCCGTTTGAGAAAAATATACAACCCAAGTTGAACCATTGATTAGTAACCGGGTTGATATTGCCACCTTGAAGCAAAGTCATATTTACAAAATAGTTAGGGAACAGAAGGGAAGTAATCAAATCCATGGATATATATAAATTTAATACAAACTATAAGTGAATCTTAGCAATCTGCAGTTATATAACCCTACTCAATTACTATATAGAAGATAAAAATAATTACCTTACAATCCATACAAAACAACAGTAACATATATAGATGGTGGTAAAACTGCTAAACGCAAACAGAAAAACCAATATCCAGGGAAAGCACTATCTGGTTTCCATTTTTTATAGTACTACGTACTATGTTAAGATGAAGCAATATGTACAATGGATGAGAACTAATACATGAGTGATACCACCTTTGAACAACTAACAAATAACAAATTAATAAAGCGTAATGTATGATATCAGAAGATTTGATTACTTACTTGGCATAAACTCTATGTTAATAGTCCCTTGAGTATTGTAGATATTCTCCTAGACAAATTGTGGACCCCATCTCTTCTTTTGTTAAACATATTAGAACTGCTGCAATACTTTCTGAATAGGCAAAGAAATTAGAAAGAGATCATAAAATTGAAATGAGCTTGTTGCAGCATCCAGCTGGTATCAAACTTATTTAATCACTAAATCAGAAATAAAATATGTTTATCCAAACATTTTTATTCCATATAGTAATGATCGCAAGTGCAAACACGCAAAGAAAATTATGACTGACCTAAAGCTTTATCTCCTTGGTCATCAGATTGTTGTAAAGATCAATGGTTTTAGCACGGGATTTTGTGGAGTTGCCACACCAAGACTCGCACAACAGCCATTCTTGTCATTTCCAAAAGAACTGACACAGGATTCATAGCGAGACTGCGTATGAGCCAATATCTACACTAATATTATCATTTTATAAACATGCCCATATGGGAAAAGGGTAAAATGATACCTGCACAAATGACGTTGTAAACCCTTCTAGTTGTACAATCTGGTCACTTTCCACAAAGCTATATAGCCATCAAGATCAGCCCATGTTCTCCACATGTGTTTTATTCCTGCTCATGTTTTTAAGAGTCGAGTGATACTTATAAGTATTTTTGATTCCTAAGATGAATATAACGTAGACGCATACCTATTCTTCTAGTTATATTAACCATTTTGACCATGTCTCCACGCACCTAATTATTGTCCGTCGTGATTTGAGTTTCCCTTGGCCTGGCTGCTGTCCAACGTGCCAGCCAACTCTATCCCCAATGAGGATTGTTTGGGTCCAAAAATGTCGGATTCGCATACTTTGCAGAATTCTTCCACATTTGCTGTTTAAAATCAAAATAAATAAGAATTAAAGCTTTACATTTTCAAAGAACGCATATTCTAATGAGACTACAGAGTTAGATATACCTGATGTGTATATGCATAAACAAATGCTTGTTCTATACCGAGAGCATCCTCTTGTTTGTTTTTTAAACTGGCTTCGATTTCTTCTTTAAATTTTCTACTGTCATGAAACATATTTTATCTTTTGCTCAGCCTTTAACAATTCGTCATTCTTTGTCCACACGCACCTACAATGATAGCTGTCATCATTGAGTTAATATAAGATATTCAAAAGCAGCAGCGATATTTAAAAGGACGCAGTGGTGATCACTAAATGTAACAGCAACATGTTATCCATAACATATTACAAAATAGTAGTTGCATAACCTGGTGCGATCGGGCGAGCGTGTCTAGTATTCGGGAGTAAGTTGGAACAACTTGACATTCTATGGCTATTAGCACCTACAATGGCAGCAAGTATGACTGACTTACCGTAAAGTATCCGCTTGCTGTTATCGATGGTCTCAGAAACTTCTGATAAGCTAAACAATGGCACCTCTATATCTGCTTCTCACGAATGCATATGTTATCTTTATCAAGAATCATCACATGCCTGCCTAGAAAAGATGAAAATGAGACCACAACCTTATTTTCAAATAATAATGATCATAAGGTATTAAATTGTACCTACATCAATTTAAATTGTATCTACAGTGGATTTACAGTGGATTTGCAGCAACAAATTTGAAAGAACTTCCAATACTCATCCCAGAAAGATAAAATGGTTGGTTTTTTGAAGCCCAAGTGATATAGATATACTTTTGTATTACTTATTGATTTCCTCAAATTGTGTACAATGAATCAAAGAATAGTATTTTTTTTTTAAATTTAAATCCAAAATCATATATAGTATAATAATGGATATATTGATATCAAAATCCCATGGAGGCTTAGAGCAAACTGTAATGTTTGCATTCAACAGAAAGACTACATAGTTTATGCTTCGAATTGCAACTGTGGGTTCAGTTTTCCTGCTGTTTACTGAAAAACTATGGGACATAATACCCTATAAGTCATAGTTATATATTTTCTATAAGCATAACAATTCGGCCTCAAGTACACAACATATCATGCATTTGTATAATAGTTGGCTTTAATGCCTTTCCGATACCATCCGCCCCTTAACATTGACATTTTCTTTGGCCTTCAGTTTATTTGTGGAAATAAATGGAATAAAATTAACAAATACCAACTTTATAATCTCACATGCACCGATTGTGTACTCCACATAAAATTTCAAATGGCATCATTCTTTAACCGAGTCTTTGTTTAGGCCACATCAGTTAAGGATATGTCAAATGCCTTTTTTTAATAACATTAAAACATAAAAGATAACATATTTCAGAAAGGAAAATGGAACAGATTCATGTATGTCAAATGCTTTTTTTAATACTCTATATAAATTGCTCCTTACCTTTCCTCAGCGACATCCAATGGAACAAATTCAGCCTGCAACAGAATCGGTAAACACCAAAGTCATCAGGAATGAAATTTCTATAGCTACCTTGAGGCTGGAAGCTTTATCTACATACATGTCTTCGGTTGAGCCATGATGAGATTAGGCTATGATTCAAATGGACCAAAAGGGTTAGACTCGTGTGGAACCACAACTCCTATTTGAGGACCAGCAACAAACGGGTCGCTTGTTTCAAAAGCGTTTGGTGCTGGTGTCCAGTATACGGGCTGCTGGGCAGCTGTGTAAGCTCCTTTATCATACAAACTGTTGAGCGTGAGGGTTTCCAATCCACCATCCTGACAACATAATTAGATTGTTGAATAAATTATATATTGCATGCTAATAAAGATAACCTTTTCTCTTTTAATACAAACCCATAATGACCCGTTATGCAACCCACCCATTTTTCCACACATGAATGTTTGAAAGAGTAGTTGAATAAGATTTATAACACGAAAACAGACTTACAAAACGACTAACTTTTCCCAATATATATCCCCTAGAGACAATGTGTAAATGAAACAAATTTGAAACCTTGTATCAAGCAAGTTATTCTTTATGTTTTCCGTTTATTTTTAGCAAGTAATTTCCGTGTTGATAAGAATCAAGGAAGGGATGCTTGCCAAGTACTGATCAGTGATAATAAGGTATACCTTGGATTCGCAACACTTTGACAGAGTAAGAGAGGGAATTATTTCTTTTAACAATGACCTCCTGCCAGTTTTCATCAATCTCATCCAAATTGTCCATGAGATGCTTAAGATCTGAATCAGTGATGATTAGTACATTTGATATTCTGCTAAGGATTTAACTGTCACGAAAGCAAAGACATTTATTAAGCATTAAATTATTTCTTTACTGGTTTATGATAAGGAAACACACCTTAACTAATCTCGTAATGGTGGAAAAGAGGCGTACCTTGATACGTACCTCTTTTCATCATTAGGGTTTCGAGGAAAAGAGGCTATGTTTTTTTTATGTGATACGTACCTCTTTTTATGTGATCAGTCAAAAGGCTGTATTATATGTAAGTTTTAAAAGAGATAATTACTTCTTATCCTATATAGAGTTTGAGTTACAAAATCTCTTCAAAAAATTGTGGTGGTTCAGTGGTTAACATACCACAAAATATATGTATGGTCTAGAGTTCGAATCTCACAAAGTACAAATTTTTAACATAAATTCTGTCCGATTTTTCCTGCAGCAAGAAATGCCAAGTGGCATAGTTTATGATTATGTGGCATTGAGGTGGCATTTATGTGGCATTATCTACGTGTAACGCCTCCTGTTATATATATATATATATATATATATATATATATATGTATATTTCCTTCAAACTTGAAGAGAGTGTTGACTGATGACCACACTTTCTTACCAAATGCAATCACTTTTCTATTGAAATGAACATTTAATTTTTTTTCCTTATCTATATCTATACTACTATATAAACTGTTTCGAACTTCCTATAAAAGGAAGTCTTAAAAAGATTAAGCTTACACAATTACCACTTGTAGAAACTTTTTGTTGATTTCTAAGCATTACAAGTCTAAAGCTATGTTTACAACTATTTGTTGCACAAATAAATCAATTCAACACGTATAATCAATGATATTATTAAAATACCCCCTCACTCAAAAATACAATTAATATATCACATGGTACAAAACAATAACACATAAATAATCATATCATTTTTTTCCTCTTTAAACACACACTAAATGAAATTTATAATTTATTAATGATATTATTAAAATAAACCTCACCCAAAAGTACACTTAATATACCACATGGTACAAAACAGTTATGCATAAATCATCTTATCTTTTTTTTTTTCTTTTTTTTTCCTTATTTAAAACACCCACTAAATGAAATTTACAAATCATTTTGCGAATTGTACAAACCAATCTTTATGTAGTCAGACTTTATGACACCACCTTTTGCGACCGCGCAACGGACCACCGTTTACGACCACAACTTAGCAGTATAGACACCACCAGATGGCGCTAAAACTACTACTTCAAAACCACCTCTATGTTTAAACGTTATATAATATTGCACATCCAATACAACTAGCAATAATGGTGATCACTGTTTTCGTTTCGTCGTTGCATTGTGATGCACGAGTTCTCTGCCATTTTTTAATGAAATAGTGTGCGGTAAAGTTGTTCACTAAAGCTATCGCCAAACATAAAGTTAGCATCATGAAAATCATATAATCGATCACCAAATTTTTTGATTATAGGGTGCCTACCGCCGCAATGCGCGAATACCCTGCCATAAAAGCTTTTTATAATGTTACTAAATGTATAAGTAATAAAACAAGCTAATTTACAATTACTAACCTCTGTTGAACATTATTATTTTACCTTCTATAAAAGAAATCAAACGAAAAACCTTGCTATCACTGAGAAATATAATCATACGGGTACCCGCCGCCGCAATGCGCGGGTACCCGACTAGTTTTATATTGGAGTATACATATTAGAGTTTCGATCCAAGAGTAAAAGTGTGATTGGTAATGAAATATATAATCTTTTGACGTTAATCAATATCAAGCATTTGGTGATTGGAGATATTTTTAAATTTATAGAATAATATTTCAACCTTATTGCATTATACCGTATTTTAAAAATTATATATATATATATATATATATATATATATATATATATATATATATATATATATATATATATATATATATATATATATATATAGTGTATCTTTATTTTGAGAACCCTGTTAAGTGCGGGAACTGCGAGAACTCCAATTTTGCATTAGAAAACATGCATGTTCATATAAAACATGTATGTTTTCTTACATACACCTTAATACACATACTTGAGTAAACACACATGTTCATATAAAACCTGTTAAGTGCAACAGATCAATGCAAAATGGTTTTTATTTTCAGAACCTTGTTAAGTGCGGGAACTGCGAGAACTCCAATGTTGCATTAGAAAACATGCATGTTCATATAAAACATGTATATTTTCTTACATACACCTTAATACACATACTTGCGTATTAAGGTGTATGTAAGAAAATATACATGTTTTATATGAACATGCATGTTTTCTAATGCAAAATTGGAGTTCTCGCAGTTCCCGCACTTAACAGGGTTCTGAAAATAAAGCTCCCCTATATATATATATATATATATATATACACTTTACTGTTCTAAATATCAAATGACAATGTTGAACTGATTTATTAATATCTTTCAAACAACACGTTAGCATATCAAGATACATCATTGCTCAAATCTGTTGATAATTTTAGTTTTATCAAATATTTTAGGATATTGTGTTTTACTTGAGGCCAAAAACCTTATACAAGTTTAGGTCAAGACGAGTTAAAAGGTGCGAAGTGCACATTCGTTATAATTAGTTTGAACCGCCACGACAAAAATGCGAGGGTCAAGGGGTCGCGCCCCCTTGCAGTGTAAAGGGGCAGTGCCACATGTAACACCCCAACCCGACAAGGGTAAAGATATCACAATAATGGTTTCATATCAGATCAAAACAAAGCATACATCTATAGTAATACAAGAATTCTCAAATGTTACAAATGAAATACAGATACTACAAGGTTACAAATGAAACTTCCAGTAAACGCTAATTCCAAAATAATAATAACTTCTAATCACTTCTAAGTCCAAAAGTAGCTATCAAGTCTTTTAAGTCCAAGGTACTCTCCACCCATTCCCAGCTTTCTACTAAAACCTGCCGCAGGAAAAGAAATGCGGCTGAGCTACGAGAGCTCAGTGAACAGATATAAC
The DNA here is from genome assembly GCA_021014915.2 of Artemisia tridentata subsp. tridentata. Taxonomy (NCBI): domain Eukaryota; kingdom Viridiplantae; phylum Streptophyta; class Magnoliopsida; order Asterales; family Asteraceae; genus Artemisia; species Artemisia tridentata. The sequence continues at coordinate 296,840,391 of CP139502.1, read as the reverse complement.
GATAACAAACAGTAATAGAGAATAGTACAGAATAACAGAAACAAAGGTCAAACAGATGTAATATGGTTCAAGGAATAAGTCAATGAATAGGTATAAAGGAAAGAGAAAAGGGATAGTAATCCACCACGAGCCCAGAAATAGATCATATCATATCGTAACCATAAATCTTCAAATCATATAGAGGGGAGACCTCTCAGATAATCAGATAATATGAGGGGTGTTCTCATTCTTCAAATGGAGTAGCTAGCTCCCAGATATATGTGAAGGGCATGTATAGCTCACAGTACCAATAACCAGACAATAATAAATCAATCATGTTAAATCCACTAAACAGATCAGATCTAGGATGCATCCATACGCCCCCGCAGATAAATAGTGGCCAAAATAATATAATGCGCATATCAGATAACAGATAAGGGGACGTGGCGGAACATCACTCTACCGCCCTAGAGTCATGCCATTGGTGCATCAATGACACGGCCATGTTACCTTCATGGCTAGGAAACAGATTTTGGCTCGGGTATCAAACTAAGAGTCAGATATCATATCAAATCAGAGTGTCATAACAGATGGCTCATAACAGATAGTTCATATCAAATATCTCAAAAGTAATATCAAAGGTCCAAATCAGAGTTTATCAGATCAAGGTTCATATTCAATAATCAAGTCAAGGTTCAGATCAAAAGTTCATTTCAAAAGTTTCCATCAAAAGTCCATTTTAAACAATCCTTTATTCATGATTTTCATAAAACGATCCTTTAGAGTGGTTTTCATAAAAATAATCTTTCAAAACGGTTTTTATAAAGATAGTCTTCAAAATATAGTTTTCATAAAAGTTAGTAACATTTTATAAAAGTAGTTTCGCATCATTTATAAACATCTTTTTAAAATGGTTTTTCTCAAAACATTTCCATGTTATAATTCAAAAGGTTTTCATAACATAGGTTCATAGCAGAGGTCATATCAAATGGAATCAATAGAGGAGGTTCAAGCAAAGGGAATCATAGCAATGACATCAGATCAGAACTAACGGATCAGAATATGAAAGAGATCATGAGAAACCTTATAAGAAAGGTCAGAATATCTGTACCTTATACCGCAAAAGAAAACACAACAGAAAATATCAAGGTCGGAAGCAAACTCCATCTTCAGCGAATCTACACGAATTCATAGCTAACTTATTAAAAGCTTATTTAATTCAGATTACTTATTTTAGTCGGCTTTCCAGTTTTAGTAACTTTCCATATTTAGTAACTTTCCATTTTTAGCAGGTTTCCATAATTAGCAGGTTTCCATTTTTAGAAAGTCTCCATAATCAAAAAGATTTAAGTATCATAACTTAGGTTAAGTCATTATTTAAGCATATTATGGACATAGGGTAGATTTTAAAAAGTTATAATAGTTCAGGGTTAAATATGACAAGTTTCCATAAATTAGGGTTTTAAATTGCAATTTCATCAATTTCAAAGGTATAAAATGAAAATAATTCAAGTTACTGATTTAAATACACATTTTATTCAGAATGACATCTTAATCCCTTTAGTTTCATAATTTACAATTTATACCCCTCTAGTTACAATATTTACAAAACAAACCCTATATTTACATAATTCATGATTTAATCCCTATAATATCCATGTTTACCAAACAAGCATCTTATTTTACAAAATTATAGAATGTCACATCAAAATTATATATAGTACGAATCAGACCCCTCAGATTTCAGAAATTACACGATTTGTCCCTTAAGTTTACAAAACTTATAAATTAAATCATAATTTAGTAACAATTACATATTGTTACCATAAATCCTCAAAATTACACATTACACACTCAAAAACATTATTTACTCAGAATGACTTCAAGTTTCTAGAATTTACACTTTTAGTCCCTCTATTTAAATTAAATTCAATTTGAAACCCTAAATTACACATAATTCCAAATCTTGCAAATTTTACACATAAGGACCTCATGTTATATTTTTACACTTTCCTACTGACTTAACTAACATTGTAAAAATAGCCCACAAGTTTCATTAATTACAAAACACCCCCTTATATTTTTAAAATCAAATCGTTAACACAATTAAATTACCAAACCCTAACCCTAATTTCCCCAAATCATCATCCAATCATTTTTCCATCATTATATCATTTATTAGACCAGATCTAACCCAAAAACAAAACCCTAATTTGCTCGTTCATATTTTTATCCAATTATACGCTTTTATATTAAAACCCGATTTGAAACAAAAATTCGTCAAGGCCATTTTAGGTTGTAACAATTCGAAATAACATTTTTCCAGATTCATATGGATCATATAGAGCTCAAATAAAATAACTTGCACATCCAGAAAAATCGTATATAGTGTTTTATATTTTATATCCGTTTTTATCATCAATAATTCAAACGATCAAACCAAGCTATAACAAATCAAACAAACATTTTTCCAGGCTTATGTGATGATCATAGAACCCATAAAAATTATGAAAGAGACCCAGAAAATTCATATAGCCCGATCTATAATTTTGCATACGTTTTAAGCATGTAATTTCCATTCGACTATTTTAACGTGCATGATTCTTGTTTATCATTTTATTTAGATCATATATGATATAAAGAGTGTGAGAAAAATACCAAACTGATTTTAGGACGTGTGGATCAAGCGCAACAATTTTGTACCCATCGGGTGTAGTATCGACCAAAGAAAAATCACCCCGATCGAACCAAGCCTCCAACAAACCAAACCCTATTTTTCCAGCTACTTTTGATGATGAAAAACCCCAGAAAAATGCTAGATCCCTTCCAGAAATTCGTATGAGCCTTGGGAGAATTTTTGTGTGTGTTTTGTGTTATTCGGTTTTAGGTTTTAGGGAAACAAATAAATGGGTAACTAAATAATAGAGATAGGGCCGAAAAAGGAGGGGGGAGAGGGCCATAATTTCGGTCCATCATTGACCAAATTAATTGGTATAATTTTTGATTTAATTTTCCTTAATTAACTTGTAATTTAATTAGGTTAATTGTAATTTAAATGTAATAAATGTAAATAAAATTTCATGAGGGTATTTTGTACATATAATTAGGTGAGACAATAATTTTTGAGCATGTAAAAATTATTTCATTTCTTGTGTAACTTGTTACTTGAATTTTGGAATCATTTTGATACTTTAAATACCCTTTAATCAATTTTTAAACTTGTAGGGGCATTTTAGTCATTTTACATGTTTCAGATTTTTGGGTTTTACAACTCTTCCCCTCAAACAAAAAAATTTCGTCCTCGAAATTTGAAGTCGTAAGGTGAAACGAAGTCGTAGCAAGATCATCACAATATTCTTATGCCCGAGGAGGTTCTTCAAAAGATCTTCAGACCAAATAGTTTCTCATGACTCAAATCAAAATGAGGTGGTTTCAAATTTCTCAAAGGAGACCAACTAAATTGATTATGATCAAGAGGTCCATGCAACATAAAGTGGATGATAGGTGAATCTTCAGGAAATTATATGAAATACGAACATGAGTTCAAATTAAATTGATTGTGTCTACAGAAGAGAGCTTTACAAGAATTTAAGATTTATAACTGAGGCCAACAGAATGCAAACGAGAGTCCAAACTCATCCAGATATCTAATGAACGCAAACAGAGTATAGAATGAACCAAACACGGATAATCCTACGGAGATTCAGATTCTAAACTTCTTAGGTACTCCCCAAGATATCCTATGGCCACAATGAGTGCACGTTATATGGTGTAAGTATTATCACGTTGATCAGGCGTCATAATACTAGCACCACATAAATATGCCCTCATGATGATCATACTTTATCTCAAGTCGTAATCAAAGCCACCTATCTTAATCCACCTAGTACTTCTACAGTCTCAGAGGTCATCAAAATCAAACCCATAGCTAAGAGGAGAACGAACTACTCGAAAGAGTTAACGGAAGTCCCAGAATGTCTATCAGAATTTGGTACATCGTTAAAAGCATCAAATCGTCCATCATTCGTCAAATTTCTCATAACAAAACCATCGTCCAGCATACGCAGAATGAACACCGAGCGGAATTACTAACAGGGAACATAACTCATTCAAGGGGTCCTATCATCAGTTAACGGAAATTTGAGTAGGTCAAGAGGAAATGAATTACGTCATCCATAGCTTCATTCTTCACAAAATCAACTCTTCCAAACACAAACGTTCGCTTCAGAATTATCGTCCATTCAAATACATGATCTTAAACTTCTTCCAAGTCCATGCAGTCTATCGTATGATCATAGGGTGGAAAGGAAATATAACTCGAGTCTGGTCCCTCAAGCCTTCGGCACCTCCTCTTGGAAATGTGGTGTAGTAACGTGAATCTCCAGTATGGTCACTTGTGCATTCTTCCATCCGCGAGTCTGCTTCTGCTCTCGATTCATCTTAGTACAACTAAAATGGATAGAGAAGCAAGACTGCGGTTTAAGACATGTCTTCAGCATAGTTCCAAATTCGCCCACTCAACTGTCGTCATCGCCAGATGCATGGTAGTGTTGTCTGCTACAATCTCTGGACGCCAATCAAATCTACTTCTTTCAGAATAAAGGGTCATTCTACAAAATGGTCTACATGTTCCTCTTCGTGCATAAAACTGAAATACTTCTCGGAAGTTATTCTCAAATAGTCATCTCTTTTCTTAGAAGTCCTTGGGGTTGCTTCTTCAATCCTTCGATCATTAAAAGAGGCCGTCTGGTACGGAGTTTACAAGAATAGAATCGATCATTGATACGCTGAGTTGAAAGATGGTCATGATAGTGATACGATTAGGTTTACGATAGTCAACACTCCAAAGTTTTCTCTTTCTTCTTTACAAGCTAACAGGGTATTCAAAGTGAAACACTGAGGTGAACAAAATCATATTCCATCATCTCCTCCGATTTCTCAACTTCCATAGCATCATGGTCCGTCAACTGAGATTGGTTCAAATTTCATTCTACTTCTCAACCAGGAGGGAAACCCAAAAGTTTCATCGGAGAACAACAGAAAATTTGTACAAAAAAATTTCCAATGCCAAAGCTTCTAGGGTGGGTACTAGTAGGTGTCAGGGGACAATCGACAATCGAATGAGATTTTCCATAACGGCGTTAAGCTTAACAGATTTGAGCGGTTAAAGGTTATCATAACAAAAGTGGGATGAAACATATTGCTAAAGGTCACAAGTCAGATATGGTAGTCCCTGGCAGCGTATGAGGGCCAGCCAATCCATAACTTAAAGACCTCAAAATCGAATAGGTCAAAAGTAAACGGATTCGTAGGATGAGTACGGTCGCCGAGCCAGACAGATAGTTCATGTGTCAAGGTCAAGTACATGGTTCATCAAAGTGTGGAGATGGATAAGCAAACAATTCAAGGTGTTGGAGTCTTGATTAGATATTTAGCATAAGTGGCAGGTAGGTTGTGAGTCATCGGAAATACAAACATCGTATAACTGTCAAGAGTGAGGCATATCGAATATCAGTTATTAGTATCATCATGCTCAGTTAACCATTTCACATCGAGACAAAATTATCGTCATATCCATGGCTAATAATCGCCAGAGTTCTCATAGGAGTAGTAATGGACTTTGCAAGGACAGAGTACTATCAGGTGATACATTTTCATCCAGCACGGGTAATGAATTTATAAAATGTGTCAAACACATTAGGGTTAAATGACCTTCGGGACGGTCAGAGGAGTATCAAACTGCTTATCAAACAGGTCGGAAGTGAAGAACAAAATTAGGTAGTAATAGCAAAAGTTTAACAATCGGAAATCATGGTAGGGAGTTCAAATGGTTTCAAACACCGAAGGTGGAACATAGGAGGGTAATCGTCAACGATCAATCAACCTATCCTTTATCAGAATAAAAATCAAAGTTAACTATTCAATGAAAACAGATCGACAACGCAAGTCTTATCGTTCAGAAGTGAGGGGAAAAACACTCTTATACTCGTGGTCAAAACACCACTAGACTTCTCATGGAAACGGAGATGTTTAAGACGAACTCAGATATGGTCAGAAGATTCATAGATTATCGAAAGCAATTAACAGAATGTATCAAGTAGGTTATCGTCATGGAGATTCTCAAAATACCCGAAGAGACATCAAAATGATTTACAAAAGAATCAGAGGTCGGAGTAGGAATCTTAGGTGGTGCAAAACGTGAGTTTTCAATCTCCAAAAGTGATCTCAACAACAGGGCATAAATCAGAGTGATGCGGAAGCAATGCTACTTAAACAAAAGCCTTATAGTCTACCCATTCCTCACTGGTCAAAACTTAAGTTCCTATAGGGAAATCCTAAAGCAACTCTTAAAGGTTGTCTTATGAGCGCCTACAGTGGAAACTTAATGGTCCAAACTTCACAGGTCAAGGGTAAATGTATTACGAGTCGCAGCCTGTCTCTCTGATACCATAAATTGTAACACCCCAACCCGACAAGGGTAAAGATATCACAATAATGGTTTCATATCAGATCAAAACAAAGCATACATCTATAGTAATACAAGAATTCTCAAAGGTTACAAATGAAATACAGATACTACAAGGTTACAAATGAAACTTCCAGTAAACGCTAATTCCAAAATAATAATAACTTCTAATCACTTCTAAGTCCAAAAGTAGCTATCAAGTCTTCTAAGTCCAAGGTACTCTCCACCCATTCCCAGCTTCCTACTAAAACCTGCCGCAGGAAAAGAAATGCGGCTGAGCTACGAGAGCTCAGTGAACAGATATAACGATAACAAACAGTAATAGAGAATAGTACAGAATAACAGAAACAAAGGTCAAACAGATGTAATATGGTTCAAGGAATAAGTCAATGAATAGGTATAAAGGAAAGAGAAAAGGGATAGTAATCCACCACGAGCCCAGAAACAGATCATATCATATCGTAACCATAAATCTTCAAATCATATAGAGGGGAGACCTCTCAGATAATCAGATAATATGAGGGGTGTCCTCATTCTTCAAATAGAGTAGCTAGCTCCCAGATATATGTGAAGGGCATGTATAGCACACAGTACCAATCACCAGACAATAATAAATCAATCATGTTAAATCCACTAAACAGATCAGATCTAGGATGCATCCATACGCCCCCGCAGATAAATAGTGGCCAAAATAATATAATGCGCATATCAGATAACAGATAAGGGGACGTGGCGGAACATCACTCTACCGCCCTAGAGTCATGCCATTGGTGCATCAATGACACGGCCATGTTACCTTCATGGCTAGGGAAACAAATTTTGGCTCGGGTATCAAACTAAGAGTCAGAGATCATATCAAATCAGAGTGTCATAACAGATGGCTCATAACAGATAGTTCATATCAAATATCTCAGAAGTAATATCAAAGGTCTAAATCAGAGTTTATCAGATCAAGGTTCATATTAAATAATCAAGTCAAGGTTCAGATCAAAAGTTCATTTCAAAAGTTTCCATCAAAAGTCCATTTTAAACAATCCTTTATTCATGATTTTCATAAAACGATCCTTTAGAGTGGTTTTCATAAAAATAATCTTTCAAAACGGTTTTTATAAAGACAGTCTTCAAAATATAATTTTCATAAAAGTTAGTAACATTTTATAAAAGTAGTTTCGCATCATTTATAAACAACTTTTTAAAATGGTTTTTCTCAAAACATTTCCATGTTATAATTCAAAAGGTTTTCATAACATAGGTTCATAACAGAGGTCATATCAAATGGAATCAATAGAGGAGGTTCAAGCAAAGGGAATCATAGCAATGGCATCAGATCAGAACTAACGGATCAGAATATGAAAGAGATCATGAGAAACCTTATAAGAAAGGTCAGAATATCTGTACCTTATACCGCAAAAGAAAACACAACAGAAAATATCAAGGTCGGAAGCAAACTCCATCTTCAGCGAATCTACACGAATTCATAGCTAACTTATTAAAAGCTTATTTAATTCAGATTACTTATTTTAGTCGGCTTTCCAGTTTTAGTAACCTTCCATATTTAGTAACTTTCCATTTTTAGCAGGTTTCCATAATTAGCAGGTTTCCATTTTTAGAAAGTTTCCATAATCAGAAAGATTTAAGTATCATAACTTAGGTTAAGTCATTATTTAAGCATATTATGGACATAGGGTAGATTTTAACAAGTTATGATAGTTCAGGGTTAAATATGACAAGTTTCCATAAATTAGGGTTTTAAATTGCAATTTCATCAATTTCAAAGGTATAAAATGAAAATACTTCAAGTTACTGATTTAAATACACATTTTATTCAGAATGACATCTTAATCCCTTTAGTTTCATAATTTACAGTTTATACCCCTCTAGTTACAATATTTACAAAACAAACCCTATATTTACATAATTCATGATTTAATCCCTATAATATCCATGTTTACCAAACAAGCATCTTATTTTATAAAATTACAGAATGTCACATCAGAATTATATATAGTACGAATCAGACCCCTCAGATTTCAGAAATTACACGATTTGTCCCTTAAGTTTACAAAACTTATAAATTAAATCATAATTTAGTAACAATTACATATTAAGCCCATAAATCCTCAAAATTACAGATTACACACTCAAAAACATTATTTACTCAGAATGACTTCAAGTTTCCAGAATTTACACTTTTAGTCCCTCTATTTAAATTAAATTCAATTCGAAACCCTAAATTACACATAATTCCAAATCTTGAAAATTTTACACATATGGACCTCATGTTATATTTTTACACTTTGCTACTGACTTAACTAACATTGTAAAAATAGCCCATAAGTTTCATTAATTACAAAACACCCCCTTATATTTTTAAAATCAAATCGTTAACACAATTAAATTACCAAACCCTAACCCTAATTTCCCCAAATCATCATCCAATCATTTTTCCATCATTATATCATTTATTAGACCAGATCTAACCCAAAAACAAAACCCTAATTTTCTCGTTCATATTTTTATCCAATTATACGCTTTTATATTAAAACCCGATTTGAAACAAAAATTCGTCAAGGCCATTTTAGGTTGTAACAATTCGAAATAACATTTTTACAGATTCATATGGATCATATAGAGCTCAAATAAAATAACTTGCACATCCAGAAAAATCGTATATAGTGTTTTATATTTTATATCCGTTTTTATCATCAATAATTCAAACGATCAAACCAAGCTATAAAAAATCAAACAAACATTTTTCCAGGCTTATGTGATGATCATAGAACCCATAAAAATTATGAAAGAGACCCAAAAAATTCATATAGCCCGATCTATAATTTTGCATACGTTTTAAGCATGTAATTTCCATTCGACTATTTTAACGTGCATGATTCTTGTTTATCATTTTATTTAGATCATATATGATATAAAGAGTGTGAGAAAAATACAAAACTGATTTTAGGACCTGTGGATCAAGCGAAATAATTTTGTACCCATCGGGTGTAGTATCGACCAAAGAAAAATCACCCCGATCGAACCAAGCCTCCAACAAACCAAACCCTATTTTTCCCAGCTACTTTTGATGATGAAGAACCCCAGAAAAATGCTAGATCCCTTCCAAAAATTCGTATGAGCCGTGGGAGAATTTTTGTGTGTGTTTTGTGTTATTCGGTTTTAGGTTTTAGGGAAACAAATAAATGGGTAACTAAATAATAGAGATAGGGCCGAAAAAGGAGGGGGTAGAGGGCCATAATTTTGGTCCATCATTGATCGACCAAATTAATTGGTATAATTTTTGATTTAATTTTCCTTAATTAACTTGTAATTTAATTAGGTTAATTATAATTTAAATGTAATAAATGTAAATAAAATTTCATGATGGTATTTTGTACATATAATTAGGTGAGACAATAATTTTTGAGCATGTAAAAATTATTTCATTTCATGTGTAACTTGTTACTTGAATTTTGGAATCATTTTGATACTTTAAATACCCTTTAATCAATTTTTAAACTTGTAGGGGCATTTTAGTCATTTTACATGTTTCAGATTTTTGGGTTTTACACCACAAAACCTAAACGGTTTTTACTAATCGTTTTTAACAAAAATTTTCCGCCAAAACCCAACATACGCATCTTTTTGTCAACCAACACAATGGTAAATAACTGAATTTCGGTTGGTGGTTATAACCACAATTCTGGTCTCATTTGCATAACATAACATCATACAATACTCTAACGTTTTCTGATTGATTTTTTGTGCCTTATATTTCAATTGTCAATCTGTCTTATCCGATTAAAGATTTCGTGAATCCGAGGCATATTGGGTTGAAATACTTTAATATGAAAGTGATTACACGATTCATATTGATATCCAGATTATAAACATTCACAGAACAGTAAATTTCCTACAGAACGGCTTATACTTTCAAACACAATAAAAAAATGGAAGTACCTACTTCAAAAGGGTGGTTGAAATGGTAACCGTAACGTTTGTGGTTTGAGGAAAATCTCGTGATTGGAGATAAAAGTGGAGATTTTAACGGCGCTTCCACGTGATAATATGGATGTCGGGAATTGCAGTTGAAACCGATGATTATTTGGGAAAAGCGTTTATTTGACTCGGAAAAATGGGACTATTGTTGTGTGTCTCTTGGATGGCGCCACTAATCATACAATAATTTTCACGTACCAGACCATCAATGGTGATTGACAGAATTAGGGGTGATGGTGATGATGCCAATGTACAAGATAACCTGGAAAAATATTATCGTGTATGACTAGATTCGAACTCGGGTTCGAGGGATTGCACACTTTACGTATGAATGACTAAAGTAAATAATTAATATATATAATAGTTCATGATTCTTCATGCAAGGAATTATGAATTAGGGTTTGTTTTATATGCTACATGTTTTAGATAAATCTAAAATTAGGGAAGACCTAATATATTAAATTAATGAATCAGTTATGTGCTATGTGGTATTTAATTATTAAAACTTACGCGGCCAATTGTTGGCGTCTGTGGTCCATTGGGTACAATGCGCTCGAAAACCAATGGGAGTTTTATTAATTATATACATAATAATTACACATATAGATTATTAATAGGATTTATCAAAAGGTTTACATGTGGCTATATGATTTAATTGTTAAGATTATATGCGTTATTTGTGTTTATTTAATTTTTTGTTAAAATTACTTGTCTTATTTGTTTAAATTGTTCATGAATTGTAAGCAAAAAGAGGGTAATTTTTGGTATAAAATTTAAATGGACCTAATAACTATGAAACCTTAATGTGGTAAATTATTTATTGCCAAGTCGTATGTGCCGATAGTGGTTCGCTTCGCATGGTAATTTGCTCCCAGGCGAGACTAGCAATTTAATAATTTACTACATAATTTTATAAGACTTAGAATCATAAACTTTTAATTGATTTATGCAACTGTACAAATGGTCGAAGCGGCAGACCTAATTTGACAAACTATAAAGTGGGTATAAGGTTGGTTTCGCATTAAATTGTGGCCTTAAAGAGACTCCATTCTGTCTCTCCGCTCGCCTGTGCGTCAAATTAGACTTACCAAGTACACTATTAAATGTACGAAGCATCTTAAGGCAAAGTTGTAAGTTACTCAACGCCTCAATTAAAAACTTTGTTGATTTAACTCTTAGCGATTTGGTAATTAAAATTGTTTTGAAAACTTATGATACAAAGATGAGTGCATGCTTCTTTGTACATATTTTGATTGTCACATCAAAATAAATACCCTTAAAATTTAAGTCCATGCTATCTAATTATAAGAGACACTTGAAGTTAATATCTGGCGTAAGTGAGACCTTGACACAGATATTAATGACAAGGTAAATTACATACTTTTATTGCTAGCAGATCTACTGATGTGATAAAATTATGTGAATTTACATGTTTCTAAATTAGACGACTTAATTAAGTTATAAGTGAGACCTTGAGACTTAAAGCATGAGATGGGAAGAAACATGCTTACATTGCAAATTGTTTGGCAAATGTAATTCCCATAACTTTCTAGGAGTCGGAAATTGTTTTGCCGATTATTGTACGACAAGTTACCATCTTTTGTACTTCCACTGCTAGCAGATCAACTGATGTGGTGGAACTATAGAAAGTTGGATCCTAGTTTTCAAGAAAATTAAATGGTTATTTTATATTTCCTGGGTAGCTTTCTTTTCTTGAAAAAGTGTATTATCGAAAATACTAATATTTGAACTTATTTCTGTAGAAATGGCTCAACCCGACAACACTTCTGCTAGTTCCGCTTTCAAAGCTCACTTTGAGAGGGAAAAACTGACTGGGCCTAATTTCAATGATTGGCATCGGTCCTTGAGGATTGTCCTGCGAGTGACCAAGAAGCTTGATTATTTGACTAAGCCTTGCCCTACGCAACCAGCTGATGATGCATCTGATGAAGTCAAAGCTGAGTGGCAAAAGGAGTTCGATTTGCATAATGAGGTAGCATGCTTAATGCTAAATAGCATGGTGCCAAAGTTGCAAAAACAGTTTGAGCATTACTTTCCTAAAGATATGCTTGAAGAACTCCAGAAAACCTATGAGGTACCTCCAGCTGTCGAACTTTATGATTTGATTGATAAATTCCATAGCTGTAGGCAAGAGGAAGGTAAACCCGTGCGAGATCATGTGCTGCTGATGAAAGATTACATCGATCGTCTCTATACTATGGGTTATGTCTTAGCCGACAATGTTTATGTGAACTTAATCAATAGGTCCCTTAACAAGGACTTTAAGGGTTTTGTTCAAAATTACAACATGCATTGCTCGGGGAAGACAATAACTGAATTACTCGCAATGCTCATTGATTATGAGAAGGGTCTACCGGGCAAGGATAAGGCTCCTACTCCACAAGTACTAGCAATACAGAGGGGTAGGGTTCAAAAACCAAAACCGCAGAATAAGGGGAAAGGTAAAGCTGCTGATAAGGGTAAACAAGTTATGTCTTATCAGCCTGAACCTAAGAAGAACAAGCCTAATCCCAATAAGAAGGATCAAGGTTGTCATCACTGCCACGAGACTGGACACTGGAAGAGGAACTGTCCTCTTTATCTCGAGGAGTTGCGACAGAAAAAGCTGAAGGGTGAGACTGGGCAAGCCAGTACTTCAGGTAATTTCTTTATGATTGAATTATTTTCACTAACTCGTAAATTAAATTCCTGGGTATATGATACTGGATGCGGTATTCACATTTGTAATACGCTACAGGGATTTAGAGTGCAAAAGAGACTCGCCTATGGGGAGCAATTTCTGCAAGTGGGCAATGGTGCACAAGCAGCAGTTGAAGCCATAGGAATTTTTGAATTAGTTTAGCCTTCGGGCTTGATACTGAATTTAAATAATTTTCATTATTCACCATCTATTGTTAGAGGTGTTTTTCTTTTGCTTGTTTGTTGAATTTGGGATTTCATCATACTATTTCTGGCAATAAGATTTCTGTTTCATTAAATAATATTTTTTATTTTGATGCGATTGCTGTAAATGGTGTGTTTGAGATTAATATGAATGAACATAGTGATTATAATTCAATGTATAGCATCAACAATAAGAGAGTCAAGAATGTCTTGGATTCGTCTTATCTTTGGCATTTTCGACTTGCCCACATAGGCAAGACTCATGATGAACTCAAATAAGTACATTTTATTACCGTCATTTATCCTATTTATTTGACTTGTTTTATTATATTATCTGTGAGAATTGATACTTAATCGTTTACTTTTGTAATTCTCAGTTAAAAACAAGCATTTGGTGAAACTTGACGATTTTGGACTAATTATGGAGCAAAACAAGCAAGAAGATAAGAGTCTACTGAAATGTACAAGATCAAGACATTCTGCTCCAGATACGCCGCATCTTGCTTATTACATACGGCGCATCACTATCAAGATTTCACAAGATACGATCCAAGACAGCAAGGACATGCGCCGCATCTGAGAATGGAGTTACGCCGCATCTTCTGGCGGTGTACGAATATTCCTGAATATATTAATCTTGGACCCCACGCGAAGTTAAGCCAATGCGCCGCATCTACTTATTAGATGCGCCGCATCTTACCCTCAGACAGAAACTATAAATACCCCAAGACCAGACGAATTTCGAGAGCATAATATATACGAAGTACGAAGACCACAGAAACCTAAGGCCGAATTCAGACGATTAGGCAGCACAAGACACACCCGAACGAAGATACAAGAGCTGTAAGAAGGTCATGCATGTATTTAATTCATTAAGTAGTTTTGTTTTATTGTGTTAGTAAACTTTAATTCATCAGGATTGGTGGCTTGTGTAATGTGACGAGAAAGATTGCACTCCCTTAAAACTGCTTTCCCATCAATTAAAGTTTATATGTTGATGTCTTTGGTTACTACTTATTAGTGCATTGATAACCCTTGTGTTTATTAGTGGCCTGCGCATTTGACTACGGAAGAGAATGTGGCTCCCACGGTTGTTACTAAATTGATCACTTAGGAATAACTTTAAGACATAAGTAATCATTAAGGGTTTACTCTCCGATAAGATTAGGGCCAACGAGAAAGGGTTAATTACATACACTTCATATAAAACTATCAATAAGACAAGTGACAATCTACTTAATCATCAGGACAGGTCTTCTTATTGTCTCGAGTATTTATTTGTGTACGTGCATGCCTATCAATGATTCGTGCTCATTAGTGTAGTTTATTATTTAATTGCAACAAAAACGTGCCAGTCTCTCAAGCTGAACCCCCTTGCGTTAGATTAGGTTGTATAGTTAACTTAGAATATTAAAATACTGATTAGAATGACTAGATAATACGTTCCACTCTTAGTGATCGACACTCTACTTACCATTATATTCATACTGACCGGGTACACTGCTCGTTAAGTGTGTGTGTTATTGATAAGTAGGCTAAATATTAATTTAAAACTTGAGTAGGCATTAATACTGCTAAACCGCAACGACACATCACGCGCATCAAGTTTTTGGCGCCGCTGCCGGGGAGTGAATTGTTATTATCTGTTAATTTGATTAGTATTTTAATTAGGTTTTTAATTTTTTTAATCTAACCGCTAACTCTGTTGTATATTAGATTAATTTGCATTCATTGTATTATTTTGCATATTTTGTTTTTGTGTGTTATTTTGTTTATTTCGTTTGTTTTTTATTTTTGTTTTTTATTTTTCGTATTTTCTGCATACTGCTATCGTTGTACTGAGCTTATTCAAACGATACGGCGCATCTATTTTCATAGATACGGCGTATTGCGTTTAATTTTTATAAAATACAACGCGTATCTGTTTTTAATAAGAAATTTTTTTCTAACCGATAACGCGATACGACGCATCTGTTTTAGCAGATACGGCGTATCTATTATTTTAATTAAAAACAGTTTTCGAATTATTAAACAGATACGACGCATCGATCTCTGTCGATACGACGTATCTTCTGAATCAAAAATCTTATATTTTGAAACGTAACGAAAATACGGCGCATTAACTTTTGTTAATACGACGCATTTAATTTTAAATAAATATCGATTTTTGATAATTAAAACTGATACGGCGCATTCTAATTTATAAGCGGCGTATCTATTTTCTGAATAAAGTCTGATTAAATTTTAACGTGATAAGATACGGCGTATCCAACTTTTTGGATACGGCGCATCGTCAGCAGATATCAGTAACTTTTATTTTTCGTATTCCGTTTTCGTTGTTAATTTTCTGATATATTACTTTCTTGAGCATACCCTACTGATGATTTTGTGTTGATTTCAGGAAGTGCATGACCAGGAGTTCAACTGAGAACTTGATTCAACCCTTCGAAGATCCTGAACGAGCCTTTCATTCGCTTAAAAGGCTTTTCAACACAAAAAGCTTTGATACTTCAAGTTCGTTCGAGCTTGATTACTTTTCTGAAGAGAAAGAGGAAGAAGAAACAGAAACAATGGGCGAAAACACTACTATGGAGGAATACATGAACAGTACCCGTGCTGATTACACTTCAGGAGTTGCTAGACCAAAGTTTGATGATAAGTCAAAATTTGAATTGAAGGGTCAGTTTCTCAAGGAGCTAAGAGAGAATGCTTTCAGTGGATCGGAACATGAGGATGCTAATGAGCATGTTGAAAAGGTCCTCGAGATTGCGGATTTGTTTACTTCAGAAGGAGTCACTGATGATCAACTCATGCTAAGAATCTTTCCAATCTCGCTAAAAGGAGCTGCTAACAAGTGGCTAAGGAATGAACCTGCTAGTTCAATCACTACATAAGAAGATTTGAAGAGCAAATTCCTGAAGAGATATTGTCCACCTGCTAAGACTGCTAAAAAGATGGAGGCTATCAACAGTTTCAAGCAAGAGCCTGATGAAACTCTTTATCAAGCTTGGGAACGATTTAAAGATTTACTGATAAAATGTCCTCAACACTATCTAACCCCTATGCAGGAGATAATATTGTTTTATCAAGGATTGGACGTGCCTACTAGACAAATCTTGGACGCTAAGGGAGCTGTGCCTCAAATGAGTGCAGCTAATGCTAGGAAAGCTATCCAAGAAGCCGCTGATCATTCTCAAAAATGGCACGATGGGACCTCTACTAGATCTAAGAGCAACACTAATTTTGACGGGTTTGCTGCTATTCAAGCTCAACTGGATAAAATTGGTAGAGAGATGAAGAAGCGTGATGAAAAAGTGTATGCTGCCCAAGTTGGATGTGAAAAATGCGAAGGACCTCACTACACTAAAGATTGCCCGAATAAGAATGAAAGTGAGACGTTTGAAGAAGCATACTACACACAATTTGGACAACCATTCCGACCTTCAGGAAGATTTAGGGAAGCCACCCCGGGATTCTATCAAAAGAACAACTTCAATCCCACTTATCAAGAAAGGAGGCAGACTTTGGATGACACTCTAAAGCAGATTATGGCCGATGCTGCTAAAAGACATGATGAGAACACTGCTATGATCAAAGAAATCCGAGCTTCAACGGATACTATTACAAGAAATCAAGGAGCTTCGATCAAAGCATTGGAACAACAAATTGGTCAAATGAGAAAAGTTCTTCAAGAAAGGGGATACGGAAGTTTACCTAGCTCAACTGAAACCAACCCAAGAGATCATGTCAAGGCCATAAGCACCACTGAAGAAGTCACTCCTAACATACCTAGAAGATCGATGAATGGTAATGATGGTGCAAATCCCGAATTTTTCTTTAATTCTTCAATCAGTTTAAGGAGACTACTAAAAGAGAAGACAAAGATTGAAGAGGAGATCAAGGCAACAATGAAAGAAGAGAGCCCTGCAACCGACTTACATGCCTTGCCTCATAAAGAAAAGGACCCAAGAAGTTTTACTTTACCTTGTTCAATTAATGATATATCTTTCAATAATGGTGTTAGCTGACTTAGGAGCTAGCGTTAGTGTAATGCCCCTTAAGACATTCACTACCCTAGGACTAGGAAAATTAGCACCAACTAAGTTACTTATTGAATTGGCTGATAAAATGGTAAAACGACCTGAAGGAATTGCTAATAATGTGCTAGTTAAGATTGAGAAGTTTATTTTCCCTGTAGACTTTGTTATATTAGATATGCCCGAGGATGTTAAGATTCCTTTAATCCTTGGAAGACTGATGCGTGGTTTTGCAACCTTACAACAGGTTTTACCTCTCGAGGGATCTCAAGAGGCTTACAACCCCACCAGGCAGTGTACCTGACCGATGTAGTATAGTGTAGTGGTAAGTACGGGGGGATTGATCGTTCTCCACAGGGAATAGTGTTCGTTAGGTATGAAAGGCTACTCTAATTAGGTCTAAGGGTTGAGGAAGATTCTTTTTATGTTTTTATAATTTTATGAAAGCAAGTAAAATCTCGGGTTTGAAGGAGTGGGCGGAATTAGTTGCTAGTCAACTAACCCAAAATTACTACAAATGTAATAAAATAAAATAACAAAAATGAAATGTGGTGAGAAACTTATGTGTAGAGAAATGTGTTTACTTAGATTTCCTTACTCCCTAACTATCTTTTACCGGTTAATTAGTGTGTATTAGTCGCGTGGATGACGGGTGTATTCCTTAATACCATTCGTGGGGTGGCGTACTTACTTCCCCAACTCTACAAGCTCCTACTTCACTCCTATGTCGAGCCGGCTAGGAAGCTCCTAACATGGGATCACTAGAATTCACTTGTGCATTAAATACAACCATAAAAACCTTTAGTACGCGTTTGGTTCATGTTTCTTAAGACGTTCAAGCAAGTTACCGAATAGGAAGTTAGCCAGTTTTCTTAAGCCTAACATAGATAAACAATCATCCAATACAACTAACAACACACTAACAACCAATAATCAATAGCTAGGTTTCATTAGATCTAAGCAAACACAAGATAAAATTAGCCTAACATGTTAAACAAAAGACAAGCATAAGATAGAATCAAACAACACATAGACATATTGAATGATTAATTGATAACTTATCTTTCAATGAAACATGGAAGATCTCAAGGCAAAAAGCCCTGAAAAAGTAGCTAAAATCGTCTTAGGGTTTTATCCCAAAATTCCACACACTAAGCTCTCCCTAATGACAAAAGATTAGAAAACTATATATAGATTTTTGGATCTGACGGCGTCACCTTATGCATTGTGACGCCGTCACCTCGCCGCTTTTAGGGTTCCCGGGTGACCTTCTTGACGTCGTCCCTCTTTAGCTCTTCAAAAATCCATTCTGGCCTATCAAGGCTTGACGCCGTCTAAACTTGAACGTGACGCCGTCCCCTTATGATTTAAGCCGTGACGCCCTTGATTTAGTTAAAGCGTGACGCCGTCAGAATTCTCATGCTAACTCACTGGCCCGTCATGAGTAAATTTCACATCCAACTTTTCTTGCCAAGGCATGACGCCGTCAAGAGATGATTCTGACGCCGTCAAAGGTAAATTTCAGCCGATTTTGAGACTTTGTCGTATTCTTCACTTTAATGCTCCAAAAACGTCCAAAATGCCTCCTTTTCCAGATTTCTCCTCAAAAGTACCTAAAATGACAAAAGGAACGATTTAGGGCAATATTTGATCAAATAAATACGATTTCGGGCTTAAATGACCCCTTAAAAGCGGTACACTTTTCGCCTCATCAAAGACCTTTCTTGTCTACTGCCCATGCTAAGATTGATGTGTTTAAAAGAAAAATCTCATTAAGGGTAGGGAATAATAAACTAGTCTATAAGTGCCAAGATCCTGTTAAAAGCATAATTAGAGGTGTCTATGTGCTAGGATTAAGAGAGCGTATGGACCTCGATCTTGAAGCTAGGCTTATGGGAGAAACATTGATTCAAAACAACTCAACTAATCCTAATCATGAGAACTTTGAGGAATTTATTGACCTTAATGTACCTACCGAACTTAGACGCGATGTTGTTAATGATTCTGATGATGAGTGGTATGATTGCGTAGTAATTAACAAACGTAGGAGAATAGTTGAGAAAACGAATTTGAATAATGATGTGTTTATTGAACTACCACCCCACCTTGCTTATTTATACCTATATGATAATAAGAATTTCCCGTCTATCATTTTGTCATCTCTGCCCGAAAGGGACAGAACTTTGTTTATACAGATATTAAAGAAGAACGGCGTGGAAATTAAGGACGAGCAAGGAGTGTTCAATATTACTGAATTGGCGATGAGGGAGCGCGATGTTTCCGACTCCTTCAATGATCGATATTAAAGAGCTGAACGTGAGTCTAACTTGAAGACTCTGGAATAAAGACAAGTGCTGACCGGGAGACAACCCGGAAAATTTTTATTATTCTGTTCTGTGTCGAGTCAGTCAGGCCCGCAGCAGATACGGCGCATCTCAATCCCAAGATGCGACGCATCTCCTGCACTGGTCATATCTTACTTTATTTTCTGCATTTTTTTTATTTTTAACTTTAAAACTTTTTATCAGTTTATTTTAAAGCGGCGCATCCCTGGTTAAGGATGCGACGCATCTTCTATTCTGATTCGTATTTATTCCAGGCTCGATACGACGTATCTTCTTCCATAAGATACGGCGCATCGATTAACCTGATGATTTTCATTTTAATTTTTATGTTTTATTTTTACTAACTACTAATGTATTATGCAAGTTTGAACCTTCTTAACTTAGGTGTGTTTAAAGCCTTGGTGGTATTATAGATTCCTGCATTTTCTGTGGATACATCTATTATGAAGCTTAAACGTTCTCATCCACAAGAAAGATGATTTTTGCTCTTATACAAATGGAGGATCATACCGAGCAAATCTCAGGGGAGTTTTTCTATTCTAATTCTTTTATTTTCCAGTTTTTAACCTTTTATACAAACAACGAGGACGTTGTTTAACTTAAGTGGGGGGATTGGAGAATTAGAACACTTACTTGTCCTAAACTTTTCAAAAATTATGCTTAAAATGTGCTTAATATATCAAAATTTAAATTTTTTTTGCATGTTTTTGTTTAAAGTCTAAGTTGCATAGCTGCACACATGACGTTATTTTCAAAAATTGTGATTTTTTCAAAATTCACAAATCTATGAGTGTGCCGGTGACTTGTAAACTTTAGAACTTGGCTTGTATACTATTCGAGACCACCATAATAAGTATTATTTATATAATTGGAATGACTTGTCTAAATTGGTAAATTTCTAGGATTACACCCAAATAGCCTTTATATGTTATATGTTATTAGCTAACTACACTGGTTAGTTAACCCCCGTATAAACCCTTTTGTTACTCTCACTTTTAGAGTAAGATACCCCCTAGAAAAACACTCAGAGCCATTCCTTTCGTTTCTTACACCTTTGTTATAATGTTTCGTTACACCCTTACACCTTAGCCTACCCTGTAGATTAAAATCCGTGGTTGGTTAATTGCTTTAGGCAAAGTGTGTTTCCTTACATTACCTGTGTTCGCGTGCGTAATTCATTATCTTTGGTTAGGTCGGGAAATTGCACAATGCAATTGGAGTGAAAGTAAATATTGTATATCTTTGAGTTTATTTTTCGTGTGTTTACTACTTTCACTATTACCGTTATTTTTGAAGTCATGAAAAGTATGGAAAAATTATCCAGAATTATCATTATAGTGATGTGGTGAAATTTTACACATCTTTGTTTATGTTTCAAAAAAAAATAAAAAATAAAAAATAAAAAATAAAAAAAAAATCGAAAAATAAGAAAAGAAAAAGAAAAAAGGAAGAGTTGGATGTTTGTTTTGACCAACTTATGTAAAGTTTTGTATTAAGTGGTCGATATCACCACTGGTTGTTGTATATTATATCTATAGATTGAATGGGAGTTGAACGTTATGGGAACGCCAACTTAAGGATATTCTTTGATTGAGATCTTGTTGAGTATAATTCGTGTCTACCTAAAGCGTGTGTTTCAAGTGTTAAAGCGTGAGTTATTCTATGATATGAGTCTTATTCATGGGATGGTTGGGATAGTGATTAACCACACTTAGGATTTTAATTTATTTGTTTTGTTTATTTTTCATTTTACACCAATTTATATCCCAAATATTATCCATACCCTATATTATTCTTTATCCAAACCTTTGATTTATTGAGATTAGGGATTTGAGCAATCTTAAGTATCGTAGTCATGGATTCGGCTATGTATTTATGATTTTGTCGCCCTTTTTGATATAATATTATTGGTGAAGATTACTTGGTCCTATCTTTAGCCTATTCGAGTTAAGGATTTGAGCAATTGCAAGCATCGTGTTCGTGGATTCGATCATGTATTTGTGATTTTGTCGCCTTTTCTGGAATTTGAGATCGATAGAGATTAAGGAGAATGATTAACCGTTAAACCTACAAACCCTTTTTACCGCTTTAGACTTGTTATTCCTTGGCTTTAGTGGGGGAGATGTGTATACTTGCCAAGCTTATGATAGAATATTCGTCACGACTGGACAGTTAAACGATTAGATTTGCTTTTATCAAATTATTTTATTTTACTTCTAATTCGTTAAGTGTTTGGTTGTGTGATTATGACAAAAATGAATACATGCTTAAATATAAAAATAAATCCTAATATCTTTTAGGATACATTTTCATACAATTAATTCTAAGGTTTACTTGGGGACAAGTAAAGTTCAAGTGGGGGGATATTTGATGAACTCAAATAAGTACATTTTATTACCGTCATTTATCCTATTTATTTGACTTATTTTATTATATTATCTGTGAGAATTGATACTTAATCGTTTACTTTTGTAATTCTCAGTTAAAAACAAGCATTTGGTGAAACTTGGCGATTTTGGACTAATTATGGAGCAAAACAAGCAAGAAGATAAGAGTCTACTGAAATGTACAAGATCAAGACATTCTGCTCCAGATACGCTGCATCTTGCTTATTACATACGGCGCATCACTATCAAGATTTCACAAGATACGATCCAAGACAGCAAGGACATGCGCCGCATCTGAGAATGGAGTTACGCCGCATCTTCTGGCGGTGTACGAATATTCCTGAATATATTAATCTTGGACCCCACGCGAAGTTAAGTCAATGCGCCGCATCTACTTATTAGATGCGCCGCATCTTACCCTCAGACAGAAACTATAAATACCCCAAGACCAGACGAATTTCGAGAGCATAATATATACGAAGTACGAAGACCACAGAAACCTAAGGCCGAATTCAGACGATTAGGCAGCACAAGATACACCCGAACGAAGATACAAGAGCTGTAAGAAGGTCCTGCATGTATTTAATTCATTAAGTAGTTTTTTTTATTGTGTTAGTAAACTTTAATTCATCAGGATTGGTGGCTTGTGTAATGTGACGAGAAAGATTACACTCCCTTAAAACTGCTTTCCCATCAATTAAAGTTTATATATTGATGTCTTTGGTTACTACTTATTAGTGCATTGATAACCTCTGTGTTTATTAGTGGCCTGCGCATTTGACTACGGAAGAGAATGTGGCTCCCACGGTTGTTACTAAATTGATCACTTAGGAATAACTTTTAGACATAAGTAATCATTAAGGGTTTACTCGCCGATAAGATTAGGGCCAACGAGAAAGGGTTAATTACATACATTTCATATAAAACTATCAATAAAACAAGTGACAATCTACTTAATCATCAGGACAGGTCTTCTTATTGTCTCGAGTATTTATCTGTGTACGTGCATGCCTATCGCTGATTCGTGCTCATTAGTTTAGTTTATTATTTAATTGCAACCAAAACGTGCCAGTCTCTCAGGCTGAACCCCCTTGCGTTAGATTAGGTTGTATAGTTAACTTAGAATATTAAAATACTGATTAGAATGACTAGATAATACGTTCCACTCTTAGTGATCGACACTCTACTTACCATTATATTCATACTGACCGGGTACACTGCTCGTTAAGTGTGTGTGTTATTGATAAGTCGGCTAAATATAAATTTAAAACTTGAGTAGGCATTAATACTGCTAAACCGCAACGACACATCACGCGCATCAACTCACATGCAAAAGTTGCAACGTGATGGGCTTTTGAAAGATATCAATGATGAATCATTTGATAAGTGCGAATCTTGTATATCTGGGAAGATGCCCAAGAAACCTTTTAATAACCATATTGAAAAGGCTGATGATCTACTTGGTTTGATACATACTGATGTGTGCGGACCACTTAGACATACGTCAAAGAGAGGTGCTACCTACTTCTTAACCTTCACAGATGATTTCAGCCGTTATGGTTATGTTTATTTTCTTAAACATAAACATGAGGTATTTGAAACGTTTAAGGTTTTTAAAGCTGAAGTAGAATTGCAACTAGGGAAGAAGATTAAAGCTCTTCGATCCGATAGAGGTGGTGAATACCTTAGTCAGGATTTTAAAGATTATCTAAGTGAGAATGGAATTGTTCAGCATCTCACATCTCCATATACTCCACAACAAAATGGTGTATCTGAGAGAAGGAATCGCCAATTATTAGATATGGTGCGATCTATGTTTAATCTTACTACTCTGCCGTTATCCTTTTGGGATTATGCCTTGGAATCTGCAATTCGCATATTAAACATGGTTCCAACTAAGTAGGTGGATAAGACATCCTATGAGTTATGGTTTGGGAAAACGCCTAACTTGTCTTATCTTAAGGTCTGGGGTTGCGAGGCGTTTGTTAAACATGACTCAGCTGATAAACTCCGACAAAGATCTGTTAAATGTATCTTTGTAGGATACCCAAAGGAAATGATGGGTTACTACTTTTACTTTCCACCTGAACAAAAGGTAATTGTTGCCAGATATGCAGATTTTCTTGAAAAAGATCTAATATCTCAAGAATTCAGTGGGAGGCTCTATGATCTGGAAGATGATCAAGAGGATACATTACCTTCTGAAAACACTAGTGAACTTCCTGTGGAACCAGATAGTCTGGGCCCTCCACCTGAAGTTGATGTGATTCCCATTCGCAGATCCGCAAGGACTGTGAAAGCACCTGAACGTCTATGTCTTAATGTAGAGGTTGAGGAAACTATATTAGGGGACCTTGGAGAGCCTGCTAATTATAGAGCTGCCATGAATGACCCTGAAAAGGATAAATGGCAGATTGCTATGAATGGGGAAATGCAATCCATGAAAGACAATCAAGTCTGGATTGAAGTAAACCTTCCTCCCAATGCCAAGGTAGTTGGGAGTAAGTGGCTCTTCAAGAAGAAGACTGACATGGATGGCAATGTACACACCTATAAGGCCCGTTTGGTAGCTAAAGGCTTTACTCAAACATATGGCGTTGACTACGAGGAGACCTTTTCTTCTGTAGCTGACATTAGGGATATTAGGATTCTCATAGCCATAGCTGCATACTATGATTATGAGATTTGGCAGATGGATGTAAAAACCGCCTTCTTGAACGGTCGTCTAGATGAAGACATCTATATGGCGCAGCCTGAGGGGTTTGTGAATCCAAAATATCTAAACCGTGTATGCAAACTTCAAAGATCCATTTATGGATTGAAGCAAGCATCACGTCAATGGAATAAAAGATTTGACGAAGAAATCAAAAGGTTTGGATTTACTCAGAATCTTGATGAGCCATGTGTATATCACAAAGCTAGTGGGAGTGGTGTTATTTTCTTAGTTCTATATGTCGATGAAATATTGATCATGGGTAAAGACATTCCAAGTTTGAATAAGGTGAAAGCCTATCTTGGGAAATATTTTTCCATGAAAGATCTAGGGGAAGCAGCATACATTCTGGGAATCAAGATCTATAGAGATAGATCAAGGCGATTAATTGGTTTAAGTCAAAGTGCTTACATTGACAAGATATTGAAGAGATTCAATATGCAAAATTCCAAGAAGGGATTTTTGCCAATGCAAGTAGATCATGGCTTGAGTGTAGGATTGAGTAATTCGAGCTTGATTGAGCTTGGTTAAACGAGAACCTCTGTATGGTATACAAGTGTTTATGCGGAAACTAAACAACAAGTATAATAAAGAAGAAAAGACAATGATCCTCTATGGATCAGACTATGAACTAAGAATTATGTTATTGAATATTGTAATTGACAAAGGTATATGAAGTGTTTCAATATGAATGGCTGTATGTTTCTTATATAGATAAGAAACCCTAATACCTATTACAGCCTGTTATTAATAAAACATGTAAAGAGATAAACATCAATCTCTTCTAAAAATAAATCTAACAAACACTCTAAACTTACGGGATAACAATAACTAATACCCGCAGTAATAACACTAACGGCAGGAACAAGATATCACTGTCGGCAGCAATGAGCTTGAGCAGGAACCAAAGCTATCAGCAGGAACCAGCTTAACACTATCGGCAGCAACAAGAATATCTTATTTCCTTAGTTCCTAACAATCCTCCCAGCAATGAGAAATGCTTATTTCTCAGAGATCCTAACAATCCTCCCCTAATCTTGAGGTTGACTAGGTTAACCTGCAAGATTCCAACGTGATAGAGCTTTAACTTCTCAGGCTTGAGGATTACGAATTAGCAGCAGCAATAAGTAGTAACCAGCAGCAACATCTAGAACCTGCAAGATTCCAACATCTATAGCATCCAGCAACTTCAATAGTTCAGTAGGAATAGGAAATCTTCTTCAAAACATATAAGCTTGTAACACCCCAACCCGACAAGGGCAAAGGTGTCACAGATACGGATTCTTATCAGAACAAACACAAGCTTATGACTTAAATAATACAATAGGATTCCAAGGGTTACAAACCAAAATCTGAATTTACAAGGTTACAAGTGAGATATACAATAATCACTAAGTCTGAAAATAACTTTTCAAATCATCTCTACTTCCGGAATAGCTAACAAGGTCTTCTAAATCAAAGGCTCTCTCTAATAACGACCCTGCTTCCAACTAAAAACCTGCCGCACACGAAAAGAAAACGTGCGGCTGAGCTTACAAAGCCCAGTGAACAGATATATATAATAAACGGAAACGAAAGCAACAGATATGAAAGAAAAAGGAAAGAACAGATACAGTATAACGAAATATATAAGTCAAGGTACAGAGAGAGAATAAAGGTTTAGGACAGTAATCCACCACGAGCCCAGAAACATATCATATCAAATCACATACCAGGGTGTATGGAGGGGTGACCTCAGCATACCAAGACAAGGTTGAGGGGATACCTCCAGGGTTGGAGTTGCAAGCTCCCAGGGTTGTGAAAGGCATGTATTGCACACAGTACCAGTCACCAGACATACCAGATATATCAGAAACAGAACAGATCTAGGATGCATCCATACGCCCCTACCCAATCACATGCAGACCAAATCAAAGGGACGGTGTAACCAAATCACTAGGGCTACACACTAGTCATGCCAGTGGTGCATCACAGACACGGCCATGTTACCTTCATGGCTAGGGTCACAAATTTTGCTCGGGTATCAAACTGGGAGTCAAAGGTCCAGGTCATAGGTTCATATCATAATCAAAGTGTCACATCAGAAAGGTCATATCAGAAGGTTCATATCAGAAGATTCATATCAGAAGGTTCATATCAGAAGATCAATGTCCCAGGTCAATATACAAAAGGGTCAAAGTATCAGATGGTCAAATCTTCAAAAGGTTCAATATCAAAAGTACTTTTCAAAAGGTTTTCTCTTAAGGTTTATTTAAAACAATCCTCCAAGATAGTTTTCATACATGGTCTTTCAAATAGTTTTCATAAAACGAACTTCAAAAATAGTTTTCTTTAAGTCAATATATCATGCTTGAAAAACCCTTTCAAAATACTTTACTTAAAACATTTCCATCTCATATCAAAAAGGTCTTTATATCATAGGTCCAAAATCAGAGATCAAAGGTCGAAGCAAAGGTGTCATAGCAAAGGATCGTAACAGAGTATCAAATCAGAGATTTAACAGATCAGAAAAGAATCATAGGAAACCTTACAGAGGAGGTCAGAATATCTGTACCTTATTCCAGAAGCAAACACAAATCAGAAATGGATGACACAGAGTGGATCAGGACCTCTCTTTCTTCACACCTAGAGGGTAGACAAGAATTACAAACCCTTCCTTTTTAAGTAACTTTCCATTTTAGCTTTTAGATTCATCAAGTTACTCTTTTAGTCCTTTAGGTTTCATAATTTACACTTTATACCCCTTTAATTTCAAAAGTTACACTTTAACCCTTCAATTGTTCGTAGTTACACTTTAGACCCTTAATTTATCAAAGTTTCACAATGGTCATTCATTTTATCATATTATAAGAATGTATCCTCAATTTTACAGAATTTACACAATAGGCCCCTCTAGTTTTCAAAGTTACATATTTAGTCCCTTATTTTACAATTTCAACTTTATATTATTAGTAATTACATAATAACCCATTAAATCACCAAATTTACACATAACCCCCTGAATAGATTATATTACTCAAAACAGTCCCAAGTTTCCAAAAATTACAAGTTTAGTCCCTCCATTTAATTATTTTATAATTCGTACCTTAATTAAACCCTAGAAACATTTTAATCCTTTAAAATACAAAAATGACACTAGACCCCCTCTTTTTATATTTTATACAGTAGGTACATGTTCCAAAATAAGTTTTAAAAATAACCCAAGAGTTTTAGAAGTTACATAATCTACCCTAAACTTTTAAAAACCACAAGATAACACTTTTAACTTCACAAAATCAAACCCTAACATTCTCTAATCATTTTTAATCCTTGCTTCATCATTTGACCTCATTTATAATCATAAGAACAAGCCTTAACTCACCCAAATCAGATCGTACACTTTCTATACACTTTATACGCTTTTAATTTTTAAAACCCTAATAACAAAATAAATTCGTAAAACCATATTCAAGCCATGATAAATCATTTAATCATTTTTCCAGACTTCATATGATTATAAGACACGAAAATAAAATATATTTACAGCCCTTATAATTCGTATGGTATTTTAAATGAATTACGCATTGTTTTATTGATTTAAACCCCAAATAATTCATATAACATGCATGGATCGAATTACACATTTTATTTGATGTTCTTAACATATATAGGGTCTGATAAAAATACCAAATCAAGATTTGAACGTGTGGAATGAGGTGTACGAATTCTTTTGTATGCGATTAGCCAAAACGGGTCAAAATTCACCACGACTTCAAAAATGATCTAAAAATCATGAAACCAATTTTCACAGGTCACATATGATGTGAGGAATACAAGAAAAATAAGAGACGAATTTTACAAAGGTCGAGTGAATCAAAACGAATTATACCTCTTTTGTATGTCGCGACTTACAAAAATTCACCACGATCGATTTGAACGATGAACACCTTCAAAATGATTTTTCTAGTACTCCTTGGATGATGATTGATCACAAAAAAATGAGTTTGGATTTTTAGGGTGTCGAATGGAGGCCAAATGATTTTGTTTGTGTGTGTTATTCCTCTCGGCACTTAGGGTTTGAAACAAAAAGGTTGTGATTGATTTAAAAAAAAAAGAAACCGAGTCAAGGGGGGGGGATAGGACCACAAATTTCGGCAATATGGCTGGAATTTAAGTTGGGATTGATTTTGATTGATTTAATCCTTAATACTTACCATATTTACTAATTTAAAATATCATAATAATACTTTTAATTTCATACGGTTTGGGTAGGGGTAAAATTGTAATTTTTCCACTTGTATAAATGTCAAATGAAGTTCTCAAAATTATTTGGGATCATATCTTGTGCATTGCCAGAAGTTTGGAATTTATTTGATACTTTATAAGCTTTTAATTTATTTTTAAACTTGTAGGGGCATTTTGGTCATTTTACATGTTTTAGATTTTTCGGGTTTTACAACTCTTCCCCTCTAACAGAAAAATTTCGTCCTCGAAATTTGCAAAGAAACAGAAAGCACAGCGGATAGTGGAAGCAGGTTACACGCAGAACAAAACCTAAAAGATTGAGAACCATGACTTAACACGAATCACATATAAAACCTCAATCATACCTCAAGCCTTATTGTCAAAATACTTAGGAAAACCCGAAATCCAAACAAGGTACTAATGTCAAAGGAATCCAAACATGGTCTTAAACACTAATAGCATAAATGGCTTGAGCTCTAATCCTAACCCTAGGTCGAGTTGCTTGCAGTGGACTCCAAATCTTCATCATCTTCGCTGAGCCATCCGTTATGGTTCCCCTCAGGCTGTGGCAGGGGTCGCCTGGCAAAGCCATCTTCAGAGTCTCTCCTTCCATTTGCTTCGCCGTCCACAAGGCCATCCAAGTTGCGAGGCTCAACTCGCACAGCTCCATTTTCTTCGACAAACTTGGGACACTCTCCCGGGTATCTGGTTATGACTCCGTCTTTATCGGTTATCTTTGTACTGTACACCTGCACCTCCATCCCGTCTCGATCCTCCATGGTCATCTTCTCTTCAATACGGCACGGCCACATACTCGCAGGAATTGAGATCCTCCTTGCAGTCCGCCTCAGTTTCCCAATCCATCTACGGCCAGTAGGAAAAGCAGTTGTCCAACGGCGCTTGATGAGTGCGGGGGGTGCCATTCTGAAAATGACATACGCGATGCTAAGCACTAGAATCCGACAGATGTCTAAACTATTCATGAACTCAAAAACTAAACATGAAAGAGCAGGGGACATAAGCAGAACAGGAACATCAAATAGATTCCTAATGTCAAACTAGACCCTTACTAGTCATAACTTATGTTCCTATAGGGGAAATCCGAGAGCAATTCTTACAGGTTATCTTATGAGCGCATACAGTGGAAACCTAGTGGTCCAAACTTCACAGGTCAAGGGTAAATGTATTACAAGTCGCAACCTGTCTCTGATACCATAATTGTAACACCCCAACCCGACAAGGGCAAAGGTGTCACAGATACGGATTCTTATCAGAACAAACACAAGCTTATGACTTAAATAATACAATAGGATTCCAAGGGTTACAAACCAAAATCTGAATTTACAAGGTTACAAGTGAGATATACAATAATCACTAAGTCTGAAAAATAACTTTTCAAATCATCTCTACTTCCGGAATAGCTAACAAGGTCTTCTAAATCAAAGGCTCTCTCTAATAACGACCCTGCTTCCAACTAAAAACCTGCCGCACACGAAAAGAAAACGTGCGGCTGAGCTTACAAAGCCCAGTGAACAGATATATATAATAAACGGAAACGAAAGCAACAGATATGAAAGAAAAAGGAAAGAACAGATACAGTATAACGAAATATATAAGTCAAGGTACAGAGAGAGAATAAAGGTTTAGGACAGTAATCCACCACGAGCCCAGAAACATATCATATCAAATCACATACCAGGGTGTATGGAGGGGTGACCTCAGCATACCAAGACAAGGTTGAGGGGATACCTCCAGGGTTGGAGTTGCAAGCTCCCAGGGTTGTGAAAGGCATGTATTGCACACAGTACCAGTCACCAGACATACCAGATATATCAGAAACAGAACAGATCTAGGATGCATCCATACGCCCCTACCCAATCACATGCAGACCAAATCAAAGGGACGGTGTAACCAAATCACTAGGGCTACACACTAGTCATGCCAGTGGTGCATCACAGACACGGCCATGTTACCTTCATGGCTAGGGTCACAAATTTTGCTCGGGTATCAAACTGGGAGTCAAAGGTCCAGGTCATAGGTTCATATCATAATCAGAGTGTCACATCAGAAAGGTCATATCAGAAGGTTCATATCAGAAGATTCATATCAGAAGGTTCATATCAGAAGATCAATGTCCCAGGTCAATATACAAAAGGGTCAAAGTATCAGATGGTCAAATCTTCAAAAGGTTCAATATCAAAAGTACTTTTCAAAAGGTTTTCTCTTAAGGTTTATTTAAAACAATCCTCCAAGATAGTTTTCATACATGGTCTTTCAAATAGTTTTCATAAAACGAACTTCAAAAATAGTTTTCTTTAAGTCAATATATCATGCTTGAAAAACCCTTTCAAAATACTTTACTTAAAACATTTCCATCTCATATCAAAAAGGTCTTTATATCATAGGTCCAAAATCAGAGATCAAAGGTCGAAGCAAAGGTGTCATAGCAAAGGATCGTAACAGAGTATCAAATCAGAGATTTAACAGATCAGAAAAGAATCATAGGAAACCTTACAGAGGAGGTCAGAATATCTGTACCTTATTCCAGAAGCAAACACAAATCAGAAATGGATGACACAGAGTGGATCAGGACCTCTCTTTCTTCACACCTAGAGGGTAGACAAGAATTACAAACCCTTCCTTTTTAAGTAACTTTCCATTTTAGCTTTTAGATTCATCAAGTTACTCTTTTAGTCCTTTAGGTTTCATAATTTACACTTTATACCCCTTTAATTTCAAAAGTTACACTTTAACCCTTCAATTGTTCGTAGTTACACTTTAGACCCTTAATTTATCAAAGTTTCACAATGGTCATTCATTTTATCATATTATAAGAATGTATCCTCAATTTTACAGAATTTACACAATAGGCCCCTCTAGTTTTCAAAGTTACATATTTAGTCCCTTATTTTACAATTTCAACTTTATATTATTAGTAATTACATAATAACCCATTAAATCACCAAATTTACACATAACCCCCTGAATAGATTATATTACTCAAAACAGCCCCAAGTTTCCAGAAATTACAAGTTTAGTCCCTCCATTTAATTATTTTATAATTCGTACCTTAATTAAACCCTAGAAACATTTTAATCCTTTAAAATACAAAAATGACACTAGACCCCCTCTTTTTATATTTTATACAGTAGGTACATGTTCCAAAATAAGTTTTAAAAATAACCCAAGAGTTTTAGAAGTTACATAATCTACCCTAAACTTTTAAAAACCACAAGATAACACTTTTAACTTCACAAAATCAAACCCTAACATTCTCTAATCATTTTTAATCCTTGCTTCATCATTTGACCTCATTTATAATCATAAGAACAAGCCTTAACTCACCCAAATCAGATCGTACACTTTCTATACACTTTATACGCTTTTAATTTTTAAAACCCTAATAACAAAATAAATTCGTAAAACCATATTCAAGCCATGATAAATCATTTAATCATTTTTCCAGACTTCATATGATTATAAGACACGAAAATAAAATATATTTACAGCCCTTATAATTCGTATGGTATTTTAAATGAATTACGCATTGTTTTATTGATTTAAACCCCAAATAATTCATATAACATGCATGGATCGAATTACACATTTTATTTGATGTTCTTAACATATATAGGGTCTGAGAAAAATACCAAATCAAGATTTAAACGTGTGGAATGAGGTGTACGAATTCTTTTGTACGCGATTAGCCAAAACGGGTCAAAAATCACCACGACTTCAAAAACGATCTAAAAATCATGAAACCAATTTTCACAGGTCACATATGATGTGAGGAATACAAGAAAAATAAGAGACGAATTTTACAAAGGTCGAGTGAATCAAAACGAATTATACCTCTTTTGTATGTCGCGACTTACAAAAATTCACCACGATCGATTTGAACGATGAACACCTTCAAAATGATTTTTCTAGTACTCCTTGGATGATGATTGATCACAGAAAAATGAGTTTGGATTTTTAGGGTGTCGAATGGAGGCCAAATGATTTTGTTTGTGTGTGTTATTCCTCTCGGCACTTAGGGTTTGAAACAAAAAGGTTGTGATTGATTTAAAAAAAAAAAGAAACCGAGTCAAGGGGGGGGGAAGGACCACAAATTTCGGCAATATGGCTGGAATTTAAGTTGGGATTGATTTTGATTGATTTAATCCTTAATACTTACCATATTTACTAATTTAAAATATCATAATAATACTTTTAATTTCATACGGTTTGGGTAGGGGTAAAATTGTAATTTTTCCACTTGTATAAATGTCAAATGAAGTTCTCAAAATTATTTGGGATCATATCTTGTGCATTGCCAGAAGTTTGGAATTTATTTGATACTTTATAAGCTTTTAATTTATTTTTAAACTTGTAGGGGCATTTTGGTCATTTTACATGTTTTAGATTTTTCGGGTTTTACAAAGCTGGTCACCATGACATTCACTTGAGCTTGACTGCTACTTATGACAATATGTACATCAAATCACTTAAGTTTCATACTATTCTCATCACATCCAGGTGTGTTAACTCCTGTGAGAGGTGAATCATTGAAAATTAATGGATTTGATGTCTCTTTACCAATAGCCATCACTACTGGAGTAGCCAATGTTTAGGTGTGTTAGACCATGGTACATTGATAACCATCTGATTTAATAGCAAATCAGCAACTATAAACGGATTTGACTTGTCTTTACCTGTAGCCGTTTGCTCAGGACTAGCCAATTCTTAGGTTACAGCAAACCTTGGTGAATTGAATACCAAATATGGATACCAAGTGTCTTTACCACAAACCATACTTTTGTGGACTAGCCAATTCTTTGGATCCCATAAAGGGTGACATCCATGGTGAATTGAGAACCATTTTCAACTCTCAGAACTGAATCATGGGTGAGTTGAAGTACCCTATAGCTTTGAGCAAGCTATTACAACTATCAACGGATTTGATTATCACACCAGAGCCGTACCCTCATGGTGAGTCAACTCTTTCTTGTCTATGAGACATGGTGAGTTGAGTACCATTTATTGTGAAGGTGTAAACACCAACACTGTACCTGCAAGGTGTTGCTCAAAACCAACTTATTAGCATACAAAATATACACAATTTTTTTTTTTAAACTAACAAAAATAAATCAGAAACACACCAAAAGAAAAGAAAGAAAATAAGAAAAGTAACCAAAAGAAAGAAAGATAGAAATACAACAACAACAATAATCCTCCCCTTAAGCTTCATCCTCCCCTTAAGCTGCAATCCTCCCTTAACCTCATTATCTAGGGATTTACCATCCCAATATGGACCACCAAATGTTTAAACCTTGGTCCATCAAAGGCCTTGGTCAGCAAATCAGCCACATTATCATCTGTGTGAATCTTAACCACCTGAATAAGATGCTTCTCATAAGCATCTCTTATGAAATGGTGTCGAATCTCAATATGCTTTGTCCTTTGATGATAAACAGGATTCTTAACAATACACATAGTACTTTGATTATCAATAAAGATCTTAGTGTTCATGAAGTTGAACCCATAATCCAACAGCTGATTTTGCATCCAAAAAACCTGTCCACAGCAACTAGCAGCAACAACATACTCTGCCTCAGTAGAAGATGTAGCCACTATAGTCTGCTTCTTGCACTGCCAAGAAACCAACCTCCTACCCAGAAACTGACAACCTCCAGTAGTAGACTTCCTATCAAAGTTAGCCCCAACATAATCACTGTCACTATAGGCTTCCAACACAAAAGGAGAGTCTTTGGGATACCAAAGTCCCATCTTTGGCTGTCCTTTCAAATACTTGAAGATTCGCTTAACTGCATTTAGGTTAGAAGTTAATGGTGTAACCTGATGTCTAGCACATGCACCAACAGCAAACATGATATCAGGTCTTGAAGCTGTCAAATACATGAGTGATCCAATCAGTTCCCACAAAGATCAGTAATAGACCAATCTTTGCAACAGCAGTAACCACTCACTCAATAATAGGAAGCCACACATTCAACAGCTGCATTATTTCAGTTAGTGAACACAAAACAAACTAAAAAAAATGTTAGTTAGCACAAAATATACAACAATAAGCCTCCCCTCAATCAGTGCACCTGACAAAGACTATTGTTCTTGGGTACCCAGAATGAACCTTTCCTTTTATTTGTCCAAGAACAACCTGTTGAGGGCTTAACACCAGTATCCCATCTTGTTCCCCCCATATACCTTGGGTCATAATAACCAGGCCAAAAACCATTCCGAAAGTAAGTGCTAATAGGTATGTAGAATGGTCTAGCAACATTCCTTCTCCAACCAGCAGATTTGGTATTACCAGCTGGAACTGGCTTACCAGCAGGAACAGGTGCTGGTCGTTTTGCATTACCAGTAGGAAATGCCTTTGCCTTAGGGACAAATGGGGGAATATTCTCAACATTTCTCCATAAAGGTCTAGATTGCTCAGCACACATACCCGATTTATTCTCATAAAAATCACAATCCTTAATTAAATGAGAATAACTTCTACAAACAAAACACGATTTCTTTTTAATCTTTTTGTTCTTTCCATGTCTTGTTTTATTACACACAAAAGTCTCACTACCATTACTTGAAGGAGAACTAATTTTAGTAGTATTAAGAGAACTTTTGTCGAAAGAGGCTGTTTGATTAGAAATGGGTTTATCATCAGCTACTTTTGTGGAGAAGTCATGGGACTTGGGTGTGACAGACTTATCACTTGAATCACATGAGACATAGTCTGTGGACTTAGATTCATAGGACTTGTCACTTGTAGAACAAGAGACAAAGTCATCAGTTTTACACTCAGAATCAGATAAGTCTTTTGACTTTTTTCCATATGTCATGTGTGACTCATCTAAGTCAATGT
The DNA here is from genome assembly GCA_021014915.2 of Artemisia tridentata subsp. tridentata. Taxonomy (NCBI): domain Eukaryota; kingdom Viridiplantae; phylum Streptophyta; class Magnoliopsida; order Asterales; family Asteraceae; genus Artemisia; species Artemisia tridentata. The sequence goes on along the minus strand of CP139502.1, from coordinate 296,804,484 downwards.
CAAGGTCTGAGTGAATAGGGACAGGTTTAAACACTCCTCTTATTGGAGGAGGAACAACATTCATTCCTCCTTCTTTGACAAACTTAACAGGAATTTTATAGTCTACAGGTTCAGGGTTAAAAACACTATACTCATTAGGGTCATAAACTTGATCTGCCCCTATATAGTCTCCAAATCCTAAACCACGTTTTGTTCTGACAGACATAGAACTATCAATTAACTTGTTTAGGTTTTTAGATGTTTCTTTCCATTTATCAAACCTACCCAGGGTATTGTCTAGCTTAGTCTGCAAATCCTGTTTTTCTAACTCCACCTTAGCTTTTTGAGACTCAGAATATTTAAGCTCATTAGTGGTGTTTTTCAAGTCCCTCTCTAAAACCCTTATCTTTTCCTCATAAGCTAACTGATTATTTTGGTACCAAACTTTTTGTTTTTCTAATGTATTAACAGCATTTTTATACGCTTTGACTTCAACAAATAATTCATTATATTTAGGCTTCATTTCATCAAAATCTTTCTTAAGTAAAGCATATAAATCATGACAACCAAAATGACACTTTGGTACCTGAGATGAAAAACCCATCAAAGCAAAGTCTCCAGCCACTGATATCTTGAACTCCTGGACCTCCTGCTTGAGAATGGACTTCTTGAACTCATCATTCTCTAAAAATCTGGTTTTTACAGCACGCCAGATCTTCCTAGCATCATCCAGGTGTTTAAAATCACCCATGTGGTCTGCTGGAAGAGCCTGAAGCAAAAGAGTTCTTGCTTTGGTCTCCCTTTGCATAGCAACCTGCTCTTCAGCTGATACAGGTGGAAGTATGATTATTTTCCCCTCCTGATCTCTTCCTATACTCTTTTTGTTGTTCCCATTAAGAATAACATTCCAGAGGTTATGATCTCTGTTGGAGATCCATTGTTCTATTTTCTTAGCCCATTTCTCATATTCATCAGTTTCGGATGAAGTCATTATAAAAAGATTTCTTCTTTGACACTAGTAACAGCGAAACACAAAGCAGATCACGTGTGCAAAGAAAATCACTTATACGCAACAAAACTTGAATAAATTCACCACAACCGACAAGCAATTGGCCCTACTTAATCAAATGAACTAGCCGACACTTTAATTAAACAGCAGCAGCCTCACAAATACTTTTCCACACACGTTGACCCCTCAATTAATTCACGATCAATAAATGAATTGATATAAGTCCACCGACCAATTCAATTTGTTTTGAACACACCGTAAACGACAAACGAAGATTTTGACCGCAAAACTGAATTAATACTTTGACGCTCTTTGTCGAATAAACATAAAACCACCAATTAGATCTGCTAGAGAATACGACAACCTCAAAAATTAAAAACCACCGAACATCACCGGATCTGCTTCTGCACCTAAACTTTTTCTTCTTTATCAGAGATCCTCACCAGGCTCTGATACCACTTGTAGGATCGAGTACTTCGAGCTTGATTGAGCTTGGTTAAACGAGAACCTCTGTATGGTATACAAGTGTTTATGCGGAAACTAAACAACAAGTATAATAAAGAAGAAAAGATAATGATCCTCTATGGATCAGACTATGAACTAAGAATTATGTTATTGAATAATGTAATTGACAAAGGTATATGAAGTGTTTCAATATGAATGGCTGTATGTTTCTTATATAGATAAGAAACCATAATACCTAATACAGCCTGTTATTAATAAAACATGTAAAGAGATAAACATCAATCTCTTCTAAAAATAAATCTAACAAACACTCTAAACTTACGGGATAACAATAACTAATACCCGCAGTAATAACACTAACGGCAGGAACAAGATATCACTGTCGGCAGCAATGAGCTTGAGCAGGAACCAAAGCTATCAGCAGGAACCAGCTTAACACTATCGGCAGCAACAAGAATATCTTATTTCCTTAGTTCCTAACAATCCTCCCAGCAATGAGAAATGCTTATTTCTCAGAGATCCTAACATTGAGTAGCAAAGCTTGTGCTTCAACTCCTGAAGAGGAGGCACGCATGAGAAGAGTCCCTTATGCTTCGGCTGTGGGATCTATAATGTATGCGGTGAGATGTACAAGGCCCGATGTGGCGTTTGCTCAGAACATTACCAGCCGATATCAGCAGAATCCAGGTGAACTCTACTGGATAGCTGTGAAACATATTCTCAAGTATTTGAGAGCTACGAAGGATATGTTTTTAGTGTATGGGGGTAATCCAGAAGCAGAACTGTGTGTTACAGGTTACTGCGATGCATCCTAGAAGTGTGATAAAGATGATACGAAGTGTCAGACGGGTTACATCTTTGTCATCAATGGAGGAGCTGTGGATTGGAAGAGCAAGAAGCAGAGCACTATTGCGATGTCTGCTACAGAAAGCGAGTATATTGCTGCCTCAGAAGCTGCAATGGAAGCAGTCTGGATTAGGAAGTTCGTTTCAGGGCTTGGAGTTATGCCCTCAATCGAAAGACCTATAAAAATGTATTGTGACAATTCAGCCGCAATTACATTTGCCAATGAACCTGGAATCATGAAGGGCACCAGACATTTCCCGATTCGATATCACTATGTTAGGGAACGAGTGGATATTGGCGAGATCGAATTACTCAAAGTTCACACAGATAACAACTTAGCAGATCCATTAACGAAGGCTCTACCCGGAGGAAAGCTTAAAGAACTTTCTGATGGCATAGGACTTCGTTTAGCTAATAGTTTCATGCATATCTGTGATTAGTGTTTGGATATTGGGATGTTGTAAAACAGTTATTAATTTTAATGGAATAAAATAATGGTTATGTTTTGTTATCATTTTCTTAATAATATATCCTATATTTGCATGTTTATATCCTTGAATATATTTATATATTCTAAACTGTCCGTTGCCAGTTAATGATATGGGAATATCATTAAATTAAGGTAAATCTGAGTATTGGTATAATATACTTGAAAGTATATTGATGCGTTGTCATACCAATTTCACATGATATTCAAAATGTTTGAGTATAGGACTTTATCCAGCCGACATGAGTTTACTTTATGGATCTTGTCATCAAGTAAATCATGAGTATATTGTTATCCTCAGACTTGAGATGCCAGATAACTGTCATGCATGTAGTGCATTTCTGTGATTCAATCTACCGCTATACGTAACTGGTAGCTATAAGGATTGTTTTCAGAAGCGTTGCGAAGTGCATGAGTTATGCTCGTAGTCAAGATAGAATTTGTTCCTTCAAACTGTTTGGAGTTTAATACTGCTGGGCCCCTCGTAGGATTGGTAAGATGTTTGTGTGGCCACACCCAAGATCTCCCCTGAATGGTTCAAAAGATTTGGTAATCTTATTTAATCGTAAACAACGAGAAACAGAATTATTAATAAAGAATGACTTAGATCCATATCTTTATTAATGTAGTATTAGAAGCAAAAGGATAAGTATGATGATGAATCATCGAATGGTTTTTTCCAGGAGAACCACCACCCGAGTTGTTCTGGGGGCATTGACGTGTTGCTAGACGCTAACCAATGTCTTTACACTTTTAATAGATTTCCAAGTAGGAGCTGTTAGAGTTTAAATGGAAAAATATTATCGTGTATGACTAGATTCGAACTCGGGTTCGAGGGATTGCACACTTTACGTATGAATGACTAACGTAAATAACTAATATATATAATAGTTATGTATTTTAATTATTTGGATACGAAATGATACATAACGGACGTTAAGTAATTAACCGAATTGACTAACGGTCGTTAAGTAAATAGTGGAAGGACTATTAGTGAAATAAGGGGATTAGAAGGATCTAGAACCCCTAAACCTTGGACTAGGCCGATCGGCCCTTAGGGGATAAAAACCCTAATCGACCTAACTTGGTCACCAAGCTACCATTCACTATAAATACAATGCCAAGGGTCTTTAGTTTTGGAACTAGTGCATTGTTATTAACCCTAAACTATTCTCTCCTCTCCTCTTGCCCATAACCGGTTGAACACCTATTGTAGGGTGTCGATCCATAGCTTTCAAGTAAACAAAGTTAGTTTGGTTTTCTTGTGTCCAATTGCTAGCACCATTCGTTAGCCGCTTATAGTACGTGTGTACAAGAGCTCGTTAATTACTTACCTTAGTAATTAATCTTGGATTGTGGAACAAAATGGTAAGGGGTTCCACTTTAATCCGTTTAATTGTTCAAGTGAAGGAGAAAGAAGATTTGATCCTTGTTCTTGCTAGGATCATAACGGTACGTTTCTTATTTATTATTCGGTAATACTATTATGTGTTAAATTAGATCCTTGCTTCCGCTATTATGTGCTTTGATGTTTATTTATTTATTTGAATGTCAAGATATTTAAAATCCAACAGCCAAGTACAAGATAACCTGGAAATAAGAAATAGAATATACTACGTTAGACGAAGCCCAGGGTGAAGCCTTCGCGAACCGCCTCCGGTGTGAGAATCAGTCATGGTGATTAGGTTTGTAAAAGTATTAAGGTAGAGAAGATGATATCTCATGGGTTAAGTTAAGTTATATACCTCTATGATAACATCCTTATTTATAGGCTTAATTTTACTGAGATGTGGAGGCAGTTACAAAGGTCATGACAGTTAAAAAGATCATGGCAGTTACAGAGCCACGTTCTTGTTTGACCAGCTCATGAGCATACCCGCGTTCCCTAACTACCATAACTTGGGTAGAGAGGTTTTGACATGCGTATCGGAGGTTAGGTTTCGAACCTTGATGAAGCATAGGCTTTGAACCTTGTCATGAGTAGTCTTCGTACCTTGACAGAGGTAAGGCTTCGAACCGTAACTGAGGTAAGCCTTCGACCTTGATAAAGGTTAGACTCTGTGAGTGTTTTGGGTGAAGGTTGGCGGATTACCTTATGGTATCCTTTGTCTAACTTTACGTTGACACTTCAGTCCTTGGTCTAAAATTATGTGTAATATGAAGGCATAGGCTTCGTCCATTTGGATGGTACATTTTCACTCTTTATAAGAATGGTAAGCTAAGTACCAAAATGATGATAAGGCTTGTTACCAGATGGGAGGGCACGTCATCACATGACACCCTAATAATGTACCTTTATAAAATCTTGATAAGAATCAGGGCAAGTTTGCGGTAATGTTTGTTCATGGGGTTGAATAATAAAAAGACCGCCTCACCCAAACTCGTCTTATGGCCATTCCTAAGCTTTTGTGTCCCATTTCTCATATTAACCGTACTTTAAAAAAATCACACGCATATACTATTATAGAGCACGATGTAGAAATGGAATGGTACGCCATTTCCATTTTTTCCCCAATGGAATGCGATAGTGCACCGTCCCATCCATGCCATTCGTCCCTCACCAATGAAACCACATTGCGCCATTTTTTATTTTTTTATATATTATTATTATTATTTTTTTAGTGAGTGATATATTTTTTGTGGTGTGTTATGGGACCCACATGCACAAATAACAGTTATTGTGTGTTATTACTAAGGAGGGTGTTTTAGTTATTATGATGTTATTGGTAGGATGATGAGGTAACACACTAATAACGATTATTTATGTGTTACTACACCTAGCAATCTTATTATTTTTATTCATAAGACTAAAATTAATGAGACCGGACCATTCGGGTCCACCCATTCCCAACGCGTCCCCCTCTACCCCAACCGAATTCAATGTGTCCCCCCCCCCCCAACAAATCAATTTGTTTGGTATGTTGTTGGACCGAATGAAATGAAGAGAAAAATAGCCAACGACTACTTATTTTAAACCGTTGTGGTGTTTGTTTTGGTATTAAAAAAAAACAAAATTTTAAACTTACTTTCTTCCCTATAAAACCCCCATTTCTATTCTTATTTTTCATATATTATCTTCTATAACTATACCAACTCAAAAAATGTCTTCCAAAACACTCAAAAACAAAACACCAAAATCCCGACGACAACAAAACGTTCCAACAACAACTAACCCCAATTTTATGTTAATCGGTCAATCACCAAACGATTAATTTTTGTCCCGCTAGTTTCACACACCAATCAATGCATCAGCCTTCTATTTACCCAAATAATCCGTTTTCTCTTCCGTTCAAAAAAAAACAACAAAACCAAATGCAACAATCATTTAACCAACAACAACAAAATCAAATGCACTAAGCGTTTAACCAACAATACGAGTATTATCCACAAATGACATCACCACCGTACCAATCTCAACCTTCTCAACCTTTTTCTCCGGTTAACCCTTTAGATCTTGATGATGATTTTGATCAGTTATTTGGTCAACCTTCAGAAGGTCCATCCAACCCGTTCAAGACGACTTACCAGTCGAGGATGTTGTTGCGCCCATCAAAAGTAAGTATTCGAGAAGGCATCGACAATCAAAGAAGAATGACAAAGATTCAAATGATATATGGAGCCCTGTGGAAGAGAAAGCTTTTTGTAAAGCTTGGGCAGACGTGTTCGAGTTGTTTCAAAACTTTACTTTTGAAAAACTTTGATTCGATTTTTTTTTGTAATCAATCAACACCAATACGAACACTAAACTATACTATCTAATATAATCAATAAATGTAAAGAAAAGAGATGGAAATATCAAACCGGGACAAAGAGATTTATAGTGGTTCGGTCACGAAGCTCTTCTTCGCCCTACTCCACTCCCTGAGTACCACACTCGAGAGTTCTAAGCACTATGTCAACAAAGATCCCTTCAGGCGGCTGTACAACGTCGCTTATCCTTATTTCCGACACTAAGCTAAATGTCGAGTACTAATCTTAGCTAGTACCAATCTACCATGATCCACACGATCCTTTCTACTTCACACAATCAACACACTAGACTCGATCTACCCGATCTACCCTTGATCCACTTGATCAACACACAAGCCCACAAGCTACAAGAGATCTCCAAGATCTCAACACGATCACAATGATCTACTCTCACTTGACTCGATCTACCCGATCTACCATTGATCAACTTGATTAACTCACAAGCTCACAATCTATAAGAGATCTTCAAGATCTCGACAAGATCACAATGATCTACTCTCACAAACTCTCAAAAGAAAAATGTACTTGGAGTATGCTAAGATACAACAAGTATGTAACAAGTATTACAAGTGCACTAACTACAATTACAACACTTTGTATCTTCTTTGATACCTTGTGTTCTTCTCTTGCACTAGTTGAGGAATGAAGGTGATCTCTTGGTTGGATGATTGGATCACTCTTTAAACAAAATAAAACTAAACTAAATGATCAAGAAAGAAAAGATGTGGTGAGAGTTTTAAACTCAGAAAGTTGTGTGTGAAAAAGGATGCCTAAAAACTGTGAAGAGGGCTGGTATTTATAGGCAGAAGAAATCTAGCCGTTATAAGGACACGGTACCACTAAATGTCACACGGTACCTGTCACACCCCCAAATTTATGACTTGCAGCGGAATGGAACCATGAGGGCGTGACTGATCATAGCACCACAGTTACAGTTATATTGAACGACCTAAAGTGTCGTTTAGAAAATACATCGTTTGATTACTAAAAATATTCAGAGTTTACAAAAGCATGGTCCCAAAAGGTGTTTCATGTTTGCGGAAATAAGTCAATACAAACCAAACGATCATTTAAAGTGCATAAAAATAAAGTGAGACGCGTCGTCACCGCGACTCCATAGTATGTCCATATGCAGGCCAACATGCGATTACCTTATTTACCTGAAAATACATTGCTAAAAATGGTCAACAATAATGTTGGTGAGTTCATAGGTTTATGTAAATGAAATGTTTCTACGGTAACCACAAGTATAAAGTGTATGACAAAAATGTCACATAAAAATAATACATTAGCTCTTAAGCTCATGACCCCGAAGCTAGACTGAAATGAAATTCCCCATCTGAGTGTTTGCCAATCACTCTAATATGATAGAAATGAAATGCGTTCGTATGACTTGTTGGAGCTACCAACCCGAACGGAGGAGTCACCCTCAATAGATCTATTCACTCACTCTCGCTTGCTCACAATTAACGGTTCATGATTTCCAATAGGGGACTTTAATGTGGGAAAATGATGTAACTTAAGCAATGTAATGAGTTTGATACTTTGGTCCGTATGAAAAATGGTGCAATGTATTCTCCCCCGAGAATTTAGAAATTAAATAATTAATTTAAAAGCGGGGCTATGAAAACCCACCTGATGCAAAGCAACAATGACAATAATGGATATACTCAGGTGAGGCTCGGTCTCTAACCGCAACCTATATGAATGATATGATCTAATGTAAGTAAGTGAAATGATGTTACTCATGCAAATACGTATGTTATCGATACCACTCGTTAATTTTGAAAATAACGTTTATCGTCAAATATATATTCTTGAACGTCTCGTTAAGTTAATAAACACTTTTCGTGTAAATATGTTGAAATGATACTCCACGATCCTCGTTTGGTGGTCTATCGGTGAATATTGTGTTTTCGTCGTAAAAATAACACTTTTCATTACATGTGAAAATATGCCCAAATGGTCTCGCAAAACTAGTCGCGAAATATTGTACGTTAAGTGTTAAAACATATGCTTGTCGTTTTTAGAAACCTTATAACAATATTTTGAAGTCGTATCATTTGTCTTTTGACCATACGCGTCTTGTTCAATAAGAAAAATGGCTCTCAATATAGTGTCTTGTAAAAATAATAGTTTTTACACTTAGAAATATTTTCATATAAGTGCTGTCAAAATGGTTTGTGAATCGTCGGGTTTCAAACGCGTGTATCTCGGCCGTTATAAGCTCGTTTTCTACGTTCTTTATATCCATGGCTTCGTATTAACATGTACTAACATATTTTCAGTAGGTCAGCTCGTCTAGATCACGTCTAACGCCTCGTTTTGTCCTTTGAATCTCGGCAAACAGCACGCATAATTTTCAGAAATGGGTTTTTCGTCGTTAAACTTAGAAAAATCATATCTTTTTCGTCGTAAGTCGGTTTTTGCTCATTCCAACGCCCACGGTTTCGTTTTTGAAAGTATTTTCTAAAAATGTAAGCCAAAATGTCCCCTGAGTTACTGAGTTTTCCAGATTTCACGATTTTGGACAGAACCTTTTCTAGGGTTTGTAAAAATAACTTTTCTAGTTCAAAACTTGATCAAAACGCTTCCAATCAACTCCACAACTAATCTAATCCTACCATACACCTTCTTAGGGTGTCATGGGTTCCTAATCATCACCAAAAATGGTGGATCTCTTGATGATACTAATAAAACCTATAGATCTATGATTAGAGAGAATATTTAAGTTAAGTGGTATATATAACATATATATTAGCATGACTAATCTTTCTTGAACATAAAAATATGGCAAATGAGAGTATAGAAAGATTGAAAATTGTATGAAACACTTACTTGAAGATTAGAAGAGTTTTGGATGAAAACACATAAAGAACCTTGGGATTTTTATTTCAAAATCCTAACAAGGAACACTAAAGAGACTTGATTAACACTTGAACTTGAAAAATTTATGGATTTCTTGCTTGGTTTTGTTCTTGGCCGATCCTAGAGTGAGAGAGGAAGAGTGATATTTTTTTCTTGCTAGTGATATTATTACTTGAAGTCTTGTAAGTATAAAATGGATAGGAAATAATTTTGGACAAAGGTACATGTGATAATGAGGAGTTAGTAGATATTGTCAAATGTGTAAGTGATTGAAATGGTGAGGAGTATGGAGGGGGCGGCAAAGTGATGGGGAGGGTGGATATGTGTAAGATTTTGTAAGAGTTTTGGTAAGGTTTAGTTGATATTTAGTGTTTTAAAGGGTACCGGGTATCGAGTTATCTAGAAATGAATTTTAACGGTACCAAATAAAATATGACGACGTTGTAAAAATTATGAAATTACATTTCTGATAAGAATCGGGTGTCAAAATAATTGTCGTGTTGAGATATCGCGATCCGACGTTGTTATAGACGTTTACCGGAAAATATAGCAAACGGTTTCAAAACACTGGGTAAATTAGTAATATAATTTTTATATCATTATATTGAATATGAAAACATATTAGGATCATTGTCGGGAGTATCGGGTATATTATTCGTAGTAAAGACTGAGTGGTAACGTTTATTAAATAAATGAACATACGTAAATTGAAATAATGCATATCCGTGCATGACCTAATATGCAGATGATGTTACTGATGATATGTAGACTACTCTAGTCTATATGACGTGTCCTCAATGATGCTTCATGAATTCGTAGCTAAACCCTAACGGTTACGAGAATTTTAAATATCCGTAAACCTAGTTTACGTACTGATGAATAGTGCTTTCCCTCCGGGAATAAATAGTGTTTTGTAAATAGTAAAATTTTTGAAAGCTTCTCAAAATCACAAACTGACCTAAAAAATGATGAATAGTAACCGATAAATAGTAAATGATGAATAGTAACTCGTGAATAGTAAATTGTCGAGGTTTGAAAAATGACCTGAAATTGTGATTTGTCACAGTACCACTAAATTTAGTGGTACCGTGCCAGACAAGAATGCTCCATTTTTTGTTTTTAGTGGTGAAAGTTTATTTGGGGAAGTTTGAAGCTGATTTTAGGGGAAAAAATAGCTGTTATGATATTTAAACTTATTTTTCCAATAAAACATTTCTTAAAAATTCAAAAATAACTTGTAAGGTATATTTTTGAAAAAAATGTTTTGTCATATTAAAAATGTGAAGTTTTAAACGCAAATTCACTTCTTTGGTCATTTTTCAAGTTGTAAATTTGTTGGTTCATACCTAGAGTGATTTGCGTAGAAATGGGATATTTCGACTAAAAACTTGTTTACGTTAATTTTAACGTAAAGTGTTTTAACATTTTGTCATCATCAAAATGTGAAGTTATCGAAAGATATAAATAACGTTTTTAGAACATTATTTGCATCAACAATCTCCCCCTTTTTGATGATGACAAAACATAAACTCATTTTAAGTTAAAGATTAATTTTAACAAGTTTTTAATGAGTTTACATCCCATTTCTCCCCCTTTTTGTCGAAGCAAAAAGGTTGCTAAGGCTCCCCCTTGATGTATACTCCCCCTCGTTTGGAGGACACCAAAGAATCGAGCAATGATTCTTGCTACAAAACAAAGTTAGATGATGCACATACAATATCTAACATGTAGCAATCAAGACAAATATCCAACCACAAGCTAAAAAAATGGCTAAGTTGCCAAAAACTATAAAACAGAAAACAACCACAAGATTAGCCCATCCATTCATATAAAGAAATGTCATACTTGAAGTATGACTACATCACAAACATTAAGATAAACAACAAGAAGCATATATAAATCCTTAGTGACAAGAGGCCCTAAGACAAGCTTCATTTCCAAAAGGGGTCCTAAAGGTTTATTGGTGGAAACTAAACATGAACATGTTTAGTTAAGTGGGCTAGTGGGAGGTGGAGAGGGTGACATGATTGGAGGAGGTGCGTGGTGGTGTCAAAAGATGTTCCACATAGGAGAACATGAAGTGAATCTCATCTCTCAATGAGAAGATGAGGTTGCGGTTGTGAAGACAACATAGGCAATTTGCACTATGTAAGTCAAATGGATGAGGTTGGATAGGTTGCCCCATAATTGGAGATGGAGGTGGTGGTGAGTGTGTTGGTGATGGGGTTGGCATGGCATAATCCAATGGGGTGATGGGTGAGAGTGTGTAGTCCATGGATGACGGCATGGTGTTCAAGGAGTGAGATGATGAAGATGTTGTTCGAGTTGATGATGTTTTGGAAGGAGCATTAGGTGGAGAAGGTGAGTTAGGAGTGGCTTGGGAAGGTGGTGTTGTGACTTCATCATCTTTTGTGAGATCAACAAAGAGAGGTTTGGATGGTGGTCTTACGGTTATCCTAGGTTTCTTGGAGATGTGGGTTGTTGATCCTTGTGTGAAAGACATGGTGATTGAGTGGTGTGAGGTTGAAGATGAGGTGCAAGATAAGCTTGCAATGGTGAGGCCTTATATAGGCAAGAGTTGTGGGATTTGAATTAAAGTTGGTGGTAGTGTCCTATGGTGTAGTGAGAGAATCTTAAGGTGTATGTGAGTTTGCAAAATTTGAAGGTTTGAGGTTAGGGATGCAGGGATCTAGAGGAAACAGTGAAAATTCGTCAAACATGGGCACGGTACCACTAAATACCACACGGTACCGTTAAATTTAACGGTACCGTGGCCTATTTAACGGTACCGTGACATGGGAGTCTCGAATTTTCCTGTGCAGCCTAGTTCTGGGCAGCTAAAGGGAAGTTTTCTAGGGCAACTATTTGCAGGAAATGTTAGTGCCTCAAATCACTAAAGATTTATTTGCCTAATATGTCCCATATTAAGCTACTCCTAGCAATTAAAGATTATCATGTAATTTTCTAAGATAATCTATAAGCATGCAAACAAAAATGACAAAATAAGCTATCATCCAAGAATCACATAAAAATTCATGCAAGGTGATAGAATAAATGTCAAGTATGCAAGATAGTAAGGAGTATTAATCTCTAATATAAGTTATCATAGATAAATCCTAATTATAAGATGAAAAAAGTTCCATTGAATTGAGCACACCCTCATTCATCATCACTTGATGAGACATCATAGCACGATACCAAACTGTCATCATGGTTCCCTTGAGATGATGTACATTCCCAATAGAGAGAGGTGTAGGTGGTTTGAGTTAAAGGAGCCATGGTGGGATTGACAAGGAGATATCGATTGTTTTGGAGGTGGGGGAACGAGTTCATGACAAAACGGTATAGACGAGTCAACAACATGCCATAGGGTATCGCCTTATTTAGTCAACCCTTGACATTGAAAATTCTCTTTGCCACAAAGTAGGCAAGATTGTAAGGTTGTTCGGTGACTAAACAATACAACATATGAGCACAACATGCCGGGAGGTGCTCACGGTTGTGAGAAAGACAAAAGATATTTTCACGAATGACTTCTATCCATCTACGTAGATGTGGATGAATTTCATCAACATAGACTCTTAGTGGATCTAAGTCATAGACATGAGACTCACGGAACTCAATTTCACCGTTTTCTTAGAGAAAGCCATGAACTTTGTGAGGAAGACGAATGTGTTCTTTAATCTCACATGGAGTGGGAATGAGGGTAGGACCGGACTCAAATCGATGACTAGTGAGGGTTTTGAGAGACCAACCTTCCATGTAGGAACATTGTCCATGGTTCAAAAGTTCAAGAATATGAGCAAATTGGTCAAGAGTGAGTGAGATTTCTTGGTTTTGTATCACGAATTGGAGAGACAGAGTTTGATCCTCGTTATGTACGAGCTTAACTTGTCTATAGAATTCTAGGACAAATCGAGGACAGTGTCACACCCCCAAAATCTGTGTTTGCAGTGGAATGAAATTCTGGGGGCGTGATGCTCATGGTCAACAAAGTACAAGGAATAAAGAACGACCTCTAAGTGAGTCATTTTAAAAACAAGCGTTTGATTTAAAGTTAACGTTTTACAAAACATAGTTATCAGAGTTCACCATCAAAATGTAAGATTTAAATACATAACCAAACACTAAATAATGTAAGAAAATCTTCATCATGATGTGCTTCCCAAAATGTGACTCAAAAGTGCTCCATAGTAGTCCATACAAAGAGGTGTATCAACATCTCCAAATTACATGAGAATACACGCTAAAAGGGTCAACAATAATGTTGGTGAGAGTCATAGGTTTAAGTAAACAGTAATGCGGACCACAAGATTTCACACTACAAGAAAAGTGGCTTTTTAGGACCCTTTGTGTGGGACGGTATGATAATAGAGTCCAAAAAAACTGTTTAATAGGACATATGAGCGTTTAGGGTCCTTTTTAAATATTTGCTACTTAGGCGGTGTCCTAAAAAGTTATATAATAGGATGGTTGATTATTTGGTGTCCTATTATCATATAACTTAATAGGACACTTAAAATATGGATCCTAATAAATTACTTTATAAGACATTTAGTTGTTGGTGTCCCATTATGTGATAGTGTAATACGACACTTGATCACTAGATGTCCTATTATAATATAACCTAATAAGACCCTTGACACTTGGGTCTTATAACTTTAACATTTATAGGACGTTTATTCATTATGGTTTTATGATCATACACCATAATAGGACACTTGAGTTTTGAGTCATAAGACATCAGTTAGTTAAAACGCTTATTCACAAAAGTTTTATTATAACAAAATTTAATAGGACCGTTGACACGTGGGTATTATAACGTTAACCTTTATAGGACGCTTATGCACAATGGTTTTATTATCGTACACCATAATAGGACATTTCATTTTTGAGTCATATAACATCATTTTTTTAAAACGATTATTCGCAAAAGTTTTATTATAACAAAACTTAATAGGACCCTTAAGACATGGGTATTATAATGTCAACCTTTATAGGACGCTTATGCATAATGGCTTTATTATCATACACCATAATAGGACATTTTGTTTTTGAGTCATAAAATATCAGTATTTTAGAACGTTTATTCGCAAAAGTTTTATTATAACAAAACTTAATAGGACCCTTAAAGGACGCATATTCATTATGGTTTTATTACAATACACCATAATAGGACACTTGATACATTAGTCATAAAACATTAATTATTTAGAACGCTTATTCGCAAACGTATTATTAAAACATAACTTAATATGACACTTGACACTTGGGTCCCTTAGATTGATACACCATTATAGGACACTTGATATTTGAGTCATAAAACATCAGTTTTATGGAACGCTTATTCGCAAACGTTTTTTATTATAACAAAAGTTAATAGGACCCTTGACAGTAGGGTCTTATAACGTTAACCTTTATAGAACGCTTATTCATAATGGTTTTTTTATGATACACCATAATATGACACTTCTGTTTAGAGTCGTAAAACATCCGCTTTTTATAATGCTTATTCAAATTAAGTTTTATTAAAACATAACTTGATATGACACTTGACACTTGGGTCTCATAAATTCATCCACCATAATAGGACACTTGAAATTTGAGTCATAAAGTATCAGTTTTATAGAACGCTTACTTGCAAAAGTTTTATTTTAACAAAACTTAATAGGACCCTTGACACCTGTGTCTTTTAACATTAACCTTTATAGTACGCTTATTTGTTATGGTTTTATTATCATACGCCATAATAGAACACTTCTTATTTGAGTCATAAAACATCAGTTTTTTAGAACGCTTATTTACAAAAGTTTTATTTAAACATTAGTTAATATGACACTTGAGGCTTGGGTCTCAAAACTTGATACACCATAATATGACACTTGATATTTGAGTCATAAAAGATCAGTTTTATGAAACGCTTATTCACAAAAGTTTTATGATAACAAAACATAATAGGACACTAGCTATTTAAGTAATAAAACATCAGGTTTTTACAACGATTATTCGCAACAGTTTTATTATAACAAAATTTAGTAGGACCCTTGTCACTTGGGTCTCATAGGTTGATACACCATAATAGGACACTTGAAATTTTAGTCATAAAACATCAATTTTATAGAACGCTTAATTGGAAAAGTTATATTTTAATAAAACTTAATAGGACCTTTGACACTTGGGTCTTATAACCTTAACCTTTATAAGATGTAACACCCCCAAATATGTGGCATTGCGGAACCGTTCGGGTCCTGGGGTGCTACGAAATCAATATACAGCGCAGAGTGATATAGAACAATACCATAATTTAAATTTAAAGAACAGTACATTAATACAACATTGTTTTAGCCAACAACGGCATTTGAAACATAGGAGTTTGTTTCCAATAGATAACATTTTATTTCATCCAACTAAACATGACATATGAAGACTCCTTAGTGCTAATGCCTTCATAAAATACACTTACTGGCGATCACCTGAAATGCATGAGAAAACGGGTCAACTATGAAAATAGTTGGTGAGTATACAGGTTTTATTCAAAAGAAGTCAAAAGTTCTGAAAAAAGGTCCAAATGGTAGAGGCAGTGTCAAACCATTCAGGTACAAGTCTTGCCCATACAAAACCTGTAACCTATGGTTTCACAATCATTAAATAGAAAATTGTACGTCTTATAGTCAACCACACATGCTCATTAAGTTCACATTAAAGGACTAAGTATATAATAATGTATGCGGCAAAGCCCCTAAAATAAATAATATGCATTCCGTAGACGGGGGAATGAGAGGTTGGCCGACCTCTAATAGCGTTATCCATACTACCTACTACTCCGCACAAGGGAGCCGTACGAACGGTACGTCTAAATCGGGGTTTTTTTTGGATCGAGGACATGCATGAATCCCAAAAAAAGCGCGCGCCTTGGGGCTTTTGCGCCTTTGCGCCTTGGTGCGCTTTTTGCGCCTCGGTGTGCCTCGGAGATGTAACAGGTTTTTGGGCTTTTTTTTCTAAATATTAAGATAAGATACATGGGCCTTATAAGTTATATACATGGGCCTTTTAAGTCATAGGGTGTGTATTTGTATGATTTGTAAATTTGAACTGATTTTATGTTTATTTTATTGATTGAAATTTTCTTTAAGAAATTACTTTGTTTCATTAAGTATTTTTCTTTATTACATATTATCATGAAAATATGGCATTATGACTTAAGTATAAATATGTTGCTTGCTTGATATTTTGAGTTAAATTGTGAGCTTTGTTAAATGTAAGTCTGCAAGTGTAGGAAACAAGCATATTTAGTCTGATATGAATTTTAATCTCTATATAGGTCATCGAGCCAAAGAGTTGATCCGTTTGAGAGGTGACAACTGGTCCATTTTAATCTTTATAACGACAATATGTGTCATGTATTAAGTATTTTAATGTTATTTTGTATTATTTAAGCTACATAAATGGTCATATATGTTATAAAAAACTTAATTAATTTAGTGCGCCTCGTATTCATGAATCCCGTGCCTTGGAGTGCGCCTCGCCTCAAGGCTCTTTGACCCCCTTTGCGCCTTAGTGCGTCTCGAGCCTTTCAAAACACTGCTCCACACAAAGAGGTGTATCAACATCTCCAAATTACATGAGAATACACGCTAAAAGGGTCAACAATAATGTTGGTGAGAGTCATAGGTTTAAGTAAACAGTAATGCGGACCACAAGATTTCACACTACAAGAAAAGTGGCTTTTTAGGACCCTTTCTGTGGGACGGTATGATAATAGAGTCCTAAAAAAACTGTTTAATAGGACATATGAGCGTTTAGGGTCCTTTTTAAATATTTGCTACTTAGGCGGTGTCCTAAAAAGTTATATAATAGGATGGTTGATTATTTGGGGTCCTATTATCATATAACTTAATAGGACACTTAAAATATGGATCCTAATAAATTACTTTATAAGACATTTAATTGTTGGTGTCCCATTATGTGATAGTGTAATACGACACTTGATCACTAGATGTCCTATTATAACATAACCTAATAAGACCCTTGACACTTGGGTCTTATAACTTTAACCTTTATAGGACGTTTATTCATTATGGTTTTATTATCATACACCATAATAGGACACTTGAGTTTTGAGTCATAAGAC
Organism: Artemisia tridentata subsp. tridentata; assembly: GCA_021014915.2. Taxonomy (NCBI): domain Eukaryota; kingdom Viridiplantae; phylum Streptophyta; class Magnoliopsida; order Asterales; family Asteraceae; genus Artemisia; species Artemisia tridentata. The sequence goes on along the minus strand of CP139502.1, from coordinate 296,786,949 downwards.
ATCAGTTAGTTAAAACGCTTATTCACAAAAGTTTTATTATAACAAAATTTAATAGGACCGTTGACATGTGGGTATTATAACGTTAACCTTTATAGGACGCTTATGCACAATGGTTTTATTATCGTACACTATAATAGGACATTTCATTTTTGAGTCATATAACATCTTTTTTTTAAAACGATTATTCGCAAAAGTTTTATTATAACAAAACTTAATAGGACCCTTAAGACGTGGGTATTATAATGTTAACCTTTATAGGACGCTTATGCATAATGGCTTTATTATCATACACCATAATAGGACATTTTGTTTTTGAGTCATAAAATATCAGTATTTTAGAACATTTATTCGCAAAAGTTTTATTATAACAAAACTTAATAGGACCCTTAAAGGACGCATATTCATTATGGTTTTATTACAATACACCATAATAGGACACTTGATACATAAGTCATAAAACATTAATTATTTAGAACGCTTATTCGCAAACGTATTATTAAAACATAACTTAATATGACACTTGACACTTGGGTCCCATAGATTGATACACCATTATAGGACACTTGATATTTGAGTCATAAAACATCAGTTTTATGGAACGCTTATTCGCAAACGTTTTTTATTATAACAAAAGTTAATAGGACCCTTGACAGTAGGGTCTTATAACGTTAACCTTTATAGAACGCTTATTCATAATGGTTTTTTTATGATACACCATAATATGACACTTCTGTTTAGAGTCGTAAAACATCCGCTTTTTATAATGCTTATTCAAATTAAGTTTTATTAAAACATAACTTGATATGACACTTGACACTTGGGTCTCATAAATTCATCCACCATAATAGGACACTTGAAATTTGAGTCATAAAGTTTCAGTTTTATAGAACGCTTAGTTGCAAAAGTTTTATTTTAACAAAACTTAATAGGACCCTTGACACCTGTGTCTTTTAACATTAACCTTTATAGTACGCTTATTTGTTATGGTTTTATTATCATACGCCATAATAGAACACTTCTTATTTGAGTCATAAAACATCAGTTTTTTAGAACGCTTATTTACAAAAGTTTTATTTAAACATTAGTTAATATGACACTTGAGGCTTGGGTCTCAAAACTTGATACACCATAATATGACACTTGATATTTGAGTCATAAAAGATCAGTTTTATTGAACGCTTATTCACAAAAGTTTTATGATAACAAAACATAATAGGACACTAGCTATTTAAGTAATAAAACATCAGGTTTTTACAACGATTATTCGCAACAGTTTTATTATAACAAAATTTAGTAGGACCCTTGTCACTTGGGTCTCATAGGTTGATACACCATAATAGGACACTTGAAATTTTAGTCATAAAACATCAATTTTATAGAACGCTTAATTGGAAAAGTTATATTTTAATAAAACTTAATAGGACCTTTGACACTTGGGTCTTATAACCTTAACCTTTATAAGATGTAACACCCCCAAATATGTGGCATTGCGGAAGCGTTCGGGTCCTGGGGTGCTACGAAATCAATATACAGCGCAGAGTGATATAGAACAATACCATAATTTAAATTTAAATAACAGTACATTAATACAACATTGTTTTAGCCAACAACGGCATTTGAAACATAGGAGTTTGTTTCCAATATATAACATTTTATTTCATCCAACTAAACATGACAGATGAAGACTCCTTAGTGCTAATGCCTTCATAAAATACACTTACTGGCGATCACCTGAAATGCATGAGAAAACGGGTCAACTATGAAAATAGTTGGTGAGTATACAGGTTTTATTCAAAAGAAGTCAAAAGTTTTGAAAAAAGGTCCAAATGGTAGAGGCAGTGTCAAACCATTCAGGTACAAGTCTTGCCCATACAAAACCTGTAACCTATGGTTTCACAATCATTAAATAGAAAATTGTACGTCTTATAGTCAACCACACATGCTCATTAAGTTCACATTAAAGGACTAAGTATATAATAATGTATGCGGCAAAGCCCCTAAAATAAATAATATGCATTCCGTAGACGGGGGAATGAGAGGTTGGCCGACCTCTAATAGCGCTATCCATACTACCTACTACTCCGCACAATGGAGTCGTACGAACGGTACGTCTAAATTGGAGTGTGAACGACAAACCAATCGGGGACTAACAATGCATATGTACGAACGGTACATCATACCAACTATTATATACTAATTAAGTCAAGTCTGCTCCGTCAAGGGAGACTAAAATTTAAGTGCGTACGGCACGTCAACAGTTCAAAACAAGTCATAAGCTCAAACAATATTTTAAAATTCAAAGTCAATTATCAAAGAGTTCAGGTAAAAATATATGTCATAAGTTCAAATAAAAATTTAAGTCATGCATTCCACCCAAACAAGTAAAGCGTTAAAAAGGGAGGCTGTGAATACTCACCTTAGCCACAGCAATGCAATATCACAACTGACATGACTAGCATCGAGAAGCAAAACACAAAAGTCTCAGGACATACGGCTCGACGATACTTGGATGTACAAGCACGGTTGTACACAATGGTCTAGGGTCGGCACAACCTAATACGTATACGGTTATCTCAAAATACGGTTCGTAAAATAATAAAGTCTATGAAAGACAACGTGTCGTAGTTTTCGTGGATTACTCGATTTTAAAACTTATCAAAAGCTTAGTTTCAACGTCTCGTGTGGTGGTAAGAAAACGTAGACTCGATATACAACTCACGCCAAAGAGAAATAGACATCGACATAGTTAAGAGAATACTGACGAGAACTCAAACCAAAGAAGACAAACCTAGAAGTTAACGACCAATAACCACTTCAAATAAAATAAATCAGTTTGTACGTTTCGACATTTACCCTAATAACCCAAATAATTTGTATAAAATGTTTAGAAATAAGTTTAACTAATAAAATCAGTTTTCTCAAGTCGTCATGACTAAAATAAATCAATTTCCTCAAAACAGTTTAATAGGATTTAATAAAAAGTATTCGTTGGTTATTAGACATTATTTCCTTGTTTTGTGTTCGTTATGAATCAAATATAGTAAAGTCCTCGTGAGTCTAATATATTGTATTCGTCTCCGGTCTAATAAGTCCATAATGTTCAATGTTCAATAATATTAAATGTTCAAATTGTACAAATAATATCAAGTCACAATCCCACATTTTAGCCTGTTATCTGTTTCGTCTATTTAGTCCATATTGTTTTTATATCCCGTTTCCAATCTAATAAACCCAATGTATCCGAAACTTTCCAACCGAGCATATATGACCAAACAAATAAATGTGTTAGTCCGACAATTCAATATCCGCAATAACCAATGACACTTTACACTAATATTAATAAAATTAACTTCTAAAATGGCAACATAAATCCAACCCAAACACATCCTTGTGACTGGACCAAAACAAACTTAAACCAATTAAGCAATTAAATCAGAAGTCGCAATAAGCCACGAAAATTGATAAGTCAAAAATGATAAGCTAATCCAAGACATGAACAATGACCGACCCGGACCCGTGACTAACCCAACACCCTCTCGGTGCTCACCGAAGCAAAACAACCATACTTCAAACAGATTAACACATTAAATCTTAAGAGAAATAAGCAAATCCATCTCAAAAACTCGACAACCTAACAAATCAAATAAACACCACTTGGTGTTGTCGTTGTGGAACCGGGACCAAAAAAAAAACACAAGCAGTCCTCAAAACCCTCGATCTATAATTACCTTCAAGATACCCAGCGAAGAGCAAGAGAAAAAGAATAATAAATGAGGCGCGTGAACACGCGTTCGAAAAAGAGAGGGATAGACGGGGTGGTGTGGTGGTTTTTGATGGTGGATACGGGATGATAAGAGTGGCGGTGGTGGTATATGATGGTTGTCGGACTTGGCCGGAGGTGGCCGGAGCGTCGCCGGAAAATGATAGGAGGAGGGAGGGCGCGGCTGCTGGGAAAAAGGGGAGGATTTTAACCCTAAAATTGTTATACTAGTTGTTTATATAGTGCTAGGTTAGGGTTTTGTAACTCTAGGGACAACTTATGTCATAATCAAAGTCTAGGGGTGGAAGTGGAACTTTAGTCCAGGGATCACTTTTGTAATTTTAGCAATCTTTCATGAAATCAAGTCCGGGGTTCATTTAGACTAGTAAACGAGCGACTCATGACACGGGAATTACGCCATTGCGCTCAAAATAATTTTTCCAATAAAAATGACTATTCATACGCCTCGTTTCTCACAAATAATAAAATAATCAAATCAAAAAATATCTTTCTATATTAGCTGCATAACCATCTGGAACTTTCACCTTCTTAAGCACACGACAAAAAATATCTTTCTCTTTTTTATCCATTGAGAAACAAGCAGGTGGCAAATAAATTTTGTTGTTATCTTGAACTTTAGGATGAAGTTCAAGTCTAATGCCCATTTCTTGTAAATCAATGTGTGCTTTTATATGATCCTTGGTCTTCCCATCTAGATTCATTAGCGTTCCAAGGACACTGTCACAAACATTCTTCTCAATATGCATTACATCTGGATTATGGTGTAGCAAGTTATCTTTCCAGTACGGTAACAAACAAACACGCATCCGAAAGTTACTATTTGTTGATGCATCATAAGTCTCTACTCCGTCATGTAACTCCGGTAGTACACTTGGGTCATAAGATACCGGCACTGGTTGGTCCATTATATGAACCAGTGATATTGCCCTGTTGTCGTCCTTTATGATCATGTTGTGCAATATACAACATGTTTCGACGACTTTTCCAATCTTTTCTTTCTCGGAAAACCGGAGAGGACGATCCAAAATCCTCCATTTTCCCTTAAGCACACCAAAAGTTCGTTCGACATCTTTTCTTGCCGCCTATTGTAGTCGCGTGAATTTCTTTTCTTTCGGGTCAACTGGATGCGGATACGCTTTAACAAACGTAGACCACTTAGGATAAATCACGTCGGTAAGATAATAGCCACGTTTGAAATAGCGCCCGCGTAAAACAAATGAACTATCTGGAGCCGTTCCATTTCGGGCAGTAAGATACAATGGAAACTGATTAATTCAACACATTGATATTGTTGTTTAACCCGGGAAGTCGGAAAAAACGAATGACAAATCCACAGATCCTGCGAAGCAACACATTCAATCATAAAAGTCGGCACTTTATGATCACCTCGCGTATATTGGCCTCACAAATGCCTAGGACAATTCCTCCGTTCAATATGTGTACAATCTAGGCTACCAAGCATCCCCAAAAAGTGATGTCTTTCTTCATGCGCCATTTGGATCATTGCGACGTCATGGGAAGTCGGCTTACGTAAGAACTCTCGACGATATAAATGAATGACCGCATCACAAAAATATGTAAGGCACTCGCGTGATGTTCTATCGGCCATTCCTAAATATTCATCAAATTTATCCGGGGGATCACCCGTTGAGAGTTGTTTAATTGCCGAAGTGCATTTTTGTATCGCCGTGAAGCTTTTTTTACCCCGCTCGTCGAAGCTTTCTTTAGAATACGGGAAAGACGCTTCAATGTCACCAACAATCTTAAAAAACAACGATATCAATGTGTTGAATCAGTCAAATGGGTTGATTTCAAGTCAAATGGGTTATACATTTTTAGACAAAATTTGATATTCCGAAAGCTGGAGAAAAATGGATATTGCAATCATTTGGGCAGAAGGTGAAGAACTGGAGGGCAAGAGTTAAGGAACTCTACCATGATCCGTCTTTGTCAGTTCAGGAAAAAATAAGTTCTAGGCCAAAACAAGTGCAAAAAAAACAATGAAAGAGACTTGTGAAGTATTGGAATAAAGAAAAGTCTAAGGTGTGACACCCGGTAATTTTTTCAAACTATTTTACTAGCCAAATATTTATGTTTGCATCACCTTAACAGTTGAACCTTTTCTGAACTTATTTTAAGCTAGAAATGTGAACCTTAGTCCCTTATTACGTCAGCACAACCTAAAAAACGTGAAACGAATCGAATTTGTCAAATAAATTGATTTCGGTAAAGCTATGCATATTTATACTCGTTTTTATCGGAAAAATTATTTCGGAAACAATGGCGCAAGTTTCATAATTTTTTGAGTCCGTTTGATACCTCGAATGGGCCCCACAGTGAAGAAAGCAAAAGTTTAACCCAAATGACAGTTTCTACCCCCACCCAATATTTACCCCACGCCCCCTAAACTTTCATTTGTCCAGGATCAGCCCCTGAAGGGGTATAAAAGGCCATTTTATTTTATTTTATTACATTTTAACACACACACATACACATAATATCCTCTCCCGTCTCTCTCATCACCTCCGGCCAAAACTTCCGGCAGCCACCGTCACCGCCAGCGACCACCGTCACCGCCAGCGACCACCGTCGCCGGAATATTTTCCGGCTAACCCAATCTTTACACCAAACAATAGATCAGGAAGTCCTTGTTCGATCTGGAAAGTGTGAGCTTTACCCGAGCAGTCTAGCACCACCAATGCCACCACCACCACTGCTGTTAGCCGCCACTTCTGCCGAGGCTTTTCCCCCACCTTCTCTCTTATTCTAGGTAACCCACTTGCTCTATTACTCCTTCTTTTTATTTAATTTGAAACCCTAATTTCGTATATAATTTTTATTTAATAAAACATGATAAAACCATTTGATCTAAACATAAATCGTGTGGATCTAAATTTTTACGCCATAAAAACCTTGACTCAGTCCGAGTCAGGTTGACTCAGTTGAGTCGATTTTTTTATTATTTTTTTAATTTTTTAGATTCGTACGATTCTGATGTAATATGCATATGTGTAGCGTTGGAATCAGAGTTGTTGTAACGAGTTGAGACCGAGTTGGTACAGGTGGTTGAAGCCGAGGGGCCTTGTGCTCGTATGAAGCTTAACCGTGACTCTTTGAGTCACAACAATACCGGATTTAGGAAGTAACGACCAGTTTAATTTCAGCTTTCTATTTATTTATATTCTTTTTTTTTTAATTATTATTCATATTCGATTTGGTTGTTTATATTTCCAGTTCTTATTTATTTTATTTTATTTGATCTGGTTGTATCATTATATTTTTTTTTTCATTCCTTTCGATTTGGTTGTAATATTTACTTATGGTTTGTGTTTGGATTTATTTTGGTTGATTATGTTGTGTTGATATTGGTGAGACAGTAGTAGTGTTGGTGTTGGATTATGGTTTTGTTTGTCTGTATGTTGTATGGTGGATCTAGTTGTGTTGCTGTGATTATGACCAGGAGCCTTTGGCTCGTGTCAAGGCTCGAGCCGTGACTCCATTGAGTCACGGTAAAGCCTTGTGGTTGTGTTGTGGTTTGTCCGAGAGTCTAAAGACTCGGTTTGGTTCAAGCCTTCTGACTTATTACATCATTCTTTTTAATAGAACATTTTTGACAGTTGGTGGTATAGAGATTGGACGAGGATGGTGTGAGGTAAACGTTCAAGTACCAACAAAAAGAGATGAAATGTTGGTGAGACCATATGGGTTATTTGCCACAATTGCTGACTGTGTTGGTGCAACCATAGCATGGCCTTGTCTCTTTATCTCGGTATGTCTTTGTTAAACTTGTGATACCAATAATTTTAATAACATGGAACTTAATGCTTATACATGGATGTTTATTTGTAGGTGGTCTGTGAGGATTGAGAAAGGATGCATGATGACCCCGGACTAAGCTTCTTGTTGCTTTAATTTATTGTTTAATGTTACAAGACTTTATGTTGGATAGTGTCTACCTTATTTATGTTTAGTGCTTTTGTTATGACAATTGCATATTTGAAATACAATTTCGTTTTATTCATTTAATAATTAGTTGATCTTTTATTCATATCGTAATAATAGAGTGTGCATGCTGAAAATAGCGTCCTATCATATGACTTGTCAGGACTTTGAAATTGTCCTATTAAACTTATTAACCGTCCTAACAATAAATTTTTAAGGACGCTTAACATTGTAAAAGTGTCCTAATATGTTGTTATTAGGACGTTATTTAGGTTGTTAATAGACATTTTATACGACCAAAAAATTGGTTTCATAATCTTCTTTGAGATATTAGAACCCTTTTCTTGGTGCTAAAGTAGCTATAATGTTACATGATAAGCGTCCTAACAATTATCTTTTAAGTACGCTTGTATGTGTATCAAAAGATTAAAATTAGGTAACCACATGTTAGAACATTGTAAAAGTGTCCTAATATGTTGTTATTAGGACGTTATTTGGTTGTTCATGGACATATTATGCGACCATAAATTTGGTTTCATAATTATATTTGGGATATTAGGACCATTTTCTTGGTGTTAAAGTAACTATAATGTTATATGATAACCGTCCTAAGAATCAACATTTAAGGACGCTTGTATGTGTATCAAAAGATTAAAAGTAGGTTACCACATGTTAGAACATTGTAAAAGTGTCCTAATATGGTTTTATTAGGACGTTATTTGACCTATTATGCGACCATAAAATTGGTATCATAATCTTATTTGAGTTATTAGGACCCTTTTCTTGGTTGCTAAAATAGCTATGATGTTGCATCATATGCGTCCTAACAAACTTTTAAGGACCTTTTTAAGTGTGTCAAAAGATTAAAAGTAGGTAAGCACATGTCAAAACATTGTAAAAGTGTCATAATATGGTTTTATTAGGACGCTATTTGGGTTATTCATAGTCATATAATACGACCATAAAATTGGTTTCATAAGGTATTTGAGATATTAGGACGCTTTGGACCTATTACGACCGCCTTACATGAAACGCTTTCATCCTTGGTCCTATTAAATGAAAGGTCCTAAAAAGTACCATTTTATGACGCTTATGGGGGTCCTAAAAAGCTACTTTTCTTGTAGTGTCAGTAGCAAGACAATACAACAAATATAATGTCACAGCCAAAAATAATATATGCAGTGCCTAAGCTCATGACCCCGAAGCTCGACGTAATGGTATGCAATCAAGCACAATAATAAATGCCCCAAATAAGTGTTCGCCAGGCACTCGGAAGTAATCCGAATGATATGCGTCTGTTTACCAGGTTGGCGCGACCAACTCGGACGGGGTGTCAACCCAAATAGATCTATTCATAACATCCGCGCTTACAAGTAATTAATGGTTCATGATTCGTAGGGGACTTTAATGGCAATGCGGTAACTTAGGCAAAGTAACAGTTTTAGTACTTGTGTCCGTATGTAAAAACAAGCAGTGTATTCCCACCCCGAGGGTTTAGAAATCATGTATAAACAATGTAAAATCGGGGCTATGAAACTCACCTTAGCAAAAGCAATTCCCGATTGGTAAATTTGTAAACGGCAAATTTAGTCCGATAACTCTAATCGCGGCCTAAATATTACATGTGTCTTAGGTTCGAAAATAAGGTCATGCACGCAAGTTCATACTTTACTTTATCACTTGTACATGTTGTTGTAATATTTGTTGTCAAAAGATGGTTGCATCAATTTGATCCTTTATTTAGAAAATTACCACTTTAAAAAACGTAACTTGTAAATCTTGCGATCAAATTTTAGTCGTCAAGTTAATGGCTATTTCAAAAGTCTCTAACGCGCCTAATAAAAATATATAATGTTCTACCATTTCCGTTTACGTCATTTTAGCCAAAATGTACTCAAAAAGGTCCAAAGTCAAATCCAAAAATCCTAACAGCTTTCTAATAGCCAAAATATAAGCTGTCAACGTATATGTCGACGTAAATCTTTGTTAGGCCATAACTTTTGCGTCGTAGCTCCGTTTCTTAAGTTTTACCTATCCTCGCGAAAGTATTTAAGTGTACTATAGGATTTCTAAGGTCTCAGCTAGTCTAGATACCATTTAACCTTAGTTTTCACTTCTCCAATTTCTTAACAGCTTTGACAATTTTCTGAAAATATAGTTTTCGTCGTAAAAATTGAAACTGGCGTATCTTTTTCGTTATAAGCTCGTTTTAACTCATTCAAGCGGCTACGTTTTCATTATTGAGTCTATTTTCTATATTTCTAGCCTAAAATGGTTACCAAGTTACTGAGTTTGCTGTATTTATCAAAACGGGACAGAATCTCTTTTAAGAATGCCAAACTATTTTTACAAATCTTCTAGTCATTTTAACCACTTGACAACCACTTCAAATCTAGTCCTAGTTCATCCATCAACTTCTCAACATAATAATAGTGATCTAACCATAAACTTAACAATATTCAAAGGTCCATGTAAATAATCATCAAGAATGTTTAAAACTACAAGTTTACTAGCATACATTTATATATAATGTTTTCATCATTTTCTTGTGAAGATTTTCACTAGCTAGTTTTCTTGAAATCAAAACTTGATCAAAACATAATCTTTTGTTAAAGGATCATTGTAAATATAAAACTTATCAACATGTACCAAGTGATAACTAAGTATATATACTTGACTAGCATTATGACATAAAGAAAAAAAATGAAGTTTTAGTAGTGTAAGATTACTTACAAAAGTAATTAGTGAGATGAGAGTTGTAAAACACTTGTTTAACCTCAAGATCAATGCTCCAAACCCTTAATAATGTGCCCTAAGTATACTTGAACTTAACCAAAAATCAAGACTTCTCCTTCTTGCTCCTCTTAGTGTGTCGAATTGTAGTATATATATGGGAGGTTATGTATTTTTTTCTTTACTTGAACTAGTAGTGAAAAATGAAGATATTTTAAGTCTATATATACTTGAACATTTCAAACCTTTAATAGTAAGTCAAGACTTATTATTTTGGCTAGGAGGAGTGGGGGGGGGGGGGGCGATTGGGGTATTAGGGGGGGACAAAATGGAGGTCAAGCCTCCAAGTTGTAATTTGTCTTCCATGTTTTGTGGATTATGGTGGCTATTAATTAGCATGTGATATATTTGTCTAACAATTATTTACAAGACAAAGAGGGGGGGGGGAATGGTATAAAATTTGGATTAGATGAGTAGTTTTGATACAAAAGTGTATATGTTGTATGTATTGGGTGTTAAAAATAGATATTGGTTGTTGGTTTGGTGATTAACGAAAGTTATACGTAATTAAACGTAAGTTGTAAAGAATTTACCTTAGGCGTAAGGAAATATTTTTGGAACTTTTGTAATCTTTTTGGAAGTATAAAAATACGTTAGAAATAATCGTTGGGAGAATTGGGTATATCGGGTGTTAAATTTTGAACTACGAATAGTGTTTGTTGAATTGACAACCGTAAGTAATTTAAGAAAAGGAAATTGTTTTAGAGTTTAAAATTGTGAACTGGAGTAGGAGCAAGATACTGGAGCGTTGTGGACTAAATATAGCCTAAGTCCTAGTGTACTTGGAATTTATTCTAGGTTTTCACGTCGGTTCAAGTAAAAGATTATATGTAAATTGTTTTCAAATAAATGTCAAGAAAGTAAATTCGAGTTCGTTGAGTAGTATTGACCTGTAAATTAGCGGGTTGTGATAGACAGATTAGATCATTAATATGAAACAAGCTATCGAATCCGATTTCTTGAAACATGGTTTGGATATGATCATGGTTGAGAAAGAAGGACTCCACAATTCGTCCTTCATGAAAGAGACGAGACTCAAGATTATGGAAACTTTGTATGTGACAAGATGGAGTGTTTGATCAAGTGATGGTTTGGGAATGTGATCGACTGTCAATTGATGATCGTAATCAAACATGTGATATCTCTTGTTACCTATGAAAAATTTATAAAAGATTAAAATTGAGAATATTTGTTTCAAAGACACGTGCCTAATGTGTGCCTATATGTTAACTATGTGGAGGTGCGGTAATCTCGACTCAAAATATAATGAGATTACCCAAACGCTCCTAACTTCACTTTTGCTCAAACGAATATGTCGATAAATACATATTAGTTATGTAATTCGATCAATATTCGTGAGATTATGTATGCATGAGAAAACGTTTTTAGTTTGTATCAACAATGCACGAGAAATGTTTCATGATCCTAGTTTCGTGAAATTTTTCGAAAATAATGGAATTGGGGTGTTTGGCGCCAAATTTTTTGAAAATTTAGAGTGTTAATGACTCCTAATCCTAATTGCAAGTATCCTAGACATGATTCCTCTTAAACCTACTTAATCTAAAAAAAATTGAACCAAAATATGTGATTTAAGTGGGTTTATGCAAATCCTATGTTAAGGAAATCATGAAGGTTATACATTGTCTAATCCTAGCCCTAACTTCATAGAGACTCAATCAAAGTTGAAAAACCCCAATTCAATTTTCATGTAGTTGATAATCTTGAGAATCAATGCCTTGAATTAGATCTTGAAAGGGTGTAATTGAATTTTGGGTTGTGAGGTTTGGTTTTGACAGCAATTGCAGAAGTTGGGAAGGTTTAAAAGTGAATAATGTGGGAAAAGAAGACTGAAATACGAGCATTGTCAGATACACGGTACCACGGTACCATTAAATTTAATGGTGCCGTGCCACTTTAGTGGTGCCGTGATCTGCTGGGATGAATTTTCGTCCCATTTTGATTTTTGACGAATAAGTCTCGCTGTTTTAGTGAGACTTTTTGACACGAGGAAAGAATTTATACCTAATAAATTCTTTTGACGAGGAGACCTAGACTAGAAGAAAAGAGATAGCTTTAATATTTCCAGTGAAATATTTAAAGAGTCATGAGACGAGACGCACGAGATGAATTCAATATTTTCAGTGAAATATTCAAATAGTCATAAGAGGGATACGATGGATGACTTTAATATTTCCAGTGAAATATTTAGATAGTCATAAGATTTATGGAATATGTTCCATCATTCCTAGACCTAGACGAAGATAGTTGAAGGATTCTCGTTTGAGAGGTTTGGTCAAGATGTCAGCGATATTGTCTTGAGAGGGAACTTTCTCAATAGAAATGTTTCATTTCTGAACGTTATCGCGAAGGGAGTGGTGACGAATTTCGATGTGTTTAGTACGAGAGTGTTGAACGGGGTTTTTGCTCAAGTCAATAGCACCTTTGTTATCGCACATAATAGGAACGTCATCTAGATGGATGTCATAGTCAATAAGAGCTTGTTTCATCCATAGTGCTTGTTGACATGCCTTTCCGGCGCTTACGTACTCGGCTTCGGTCGTGGAGATAGCAAGAGCCGTTTGTTTCTTGGAGAACCAAGAAGTTAGACAACAACCCATGAAGGTACAAACGCCACTCGTACTTTTTCGATCCACATAATCTCCCGCATGATCAGAGTCGGCATAGACAATAGTTTCTACACCGGTCCCCTTGAGATAGAATAATCCCAAGTGCATAGTGCCTTTAATGTATCAGAAGATACGCTTAACTGCTTCAAGGTGAGAGGTTTTGGGATCCTCTTGGAAGCGAGTACAAAGGCAGACACTAAACATGATATCGGGCCTACTTGCCGTGAGGTATAATAAACTTCCTATCATACCTCTATACTTAGTGCTATCCACAGACTTACCTTCTTCATCTTTCATGAGTTCCGTTTCCGTGGACATGGGAGTTTTCATGGGCTTAGACTCTTCTAAACTAAATTTCTTAAGCATCTCCTTACTATACTTAGATTGATTAAAGAAGATACCATCTTTCATTTGTTTTATTTGTAGACTAAGGAAGAAATTTAATTCGCCCATCATGCTCATCTCAAAACTCGTCACGCATGATCTTAGAGAAATCATCGCACAGTTCTGGACAAGTTGAGCCAAATATGATGTCGTCGACATATATTTGAACAATGATGAGATGTGAATTACGTTTCTTCGAGAAAAGTGTGTTGTCAACCATTCCCATGGTATATTCATGTTCAATCAAGAATGTTTTTAGTCTATCGTACCAAGATTTAGGAGCTTGTTTGAGACCATAGAGCGCTTTCTTGAGTTTATAAACATGATTCGGTTTTTCGAAATCAACGAATCCCGGAGGTTGTGCAACGTATACCTCCTCGTTGATATAACCATTTAGGAATGCACTTTTCACGTCCATTTGGTACAATTTAAAGTCTAAGGCACAAGCATAGGCAAGGAGTATTCTAATGGATTCTAATCTAGCTACAGGTGCATAGGTTTCATCATAATCTATTCCTTCTTGTAGGTTATAGCCTGATGCGTGGTTTTGCGACCTTACAACAGGTTTTACCTCTCAAGGGATCTTGAGAAGTTTGCAATCCCCACCAGGCAGTGTACCTGACCGATGTAGTATAGTGAAGTGGCAAGTACCGGGGGATTGATCGTTCAACTCCAAGAATAGTGTTCGTTAGGATTGAAATTTATCTACTAGGTCTAGAGGTGAGGGATGATTCTTTTTGTATTTTTATATTTTATGAAAAGCAAGTAAAATCTCTGGTTTGAAGGAGTGGGCGGAATTAGTTTCTAATCAACTAACCCAAAAGCTACTAATTAAACTAATGTGCAGGAAAGTAAACTAGGGTTCTACAAGGGAAGTGAAGCATGTCTACCTATGATATGTTACTCCTTGCTAGCTATCCAATTCTACCTATTGAATTGTCACACCTTGTTTTAATTGACGGGTTGTATTCCTTAATACCAATCGTGGGGGTGTGTACGATCTTCCCCAACTCTATAAGCTCCTACTTCACTCCTATGTCGAGCCGGCTAAGAAGCTCCTAACATGGGATCACTAGAATTCGCTTATGCATTAAATACAACCAATTAACCTTAGTACACCTTGGTTCATGCTTCTTAAGATGTTCAAGCAAGTTACCGTATAGGAGGTTAGCCAGTTTTCTTAAGCCTAACATCGATATCACCCAATCAAAACAAGAAACAATAGGAAGCAAGAATTATAAACTAAACCAACTAGATCTATTGAAGTTGTCACGCCCTAATTGATGGAGATGGACACACACATCAACAAGAAATCAATAAGATCTAATTAGCTATACACAAGTTTCACACAATCATAGGTAAACACTAGGTGATTTAGTAAAACATAATCAATGAAGAACAAGCAACAATAATAATGGAAGACATAATTAAGATAGAATCAACACACCATTACAAGATGTTTATGGAGTGATTAAGACCTTCTAAGTTGCTGGAAAAACACCTACCTAAACCCTAGAATCGGACTTAGGGTTTAGGGCCTCGCAAATAATGAAGTTGTGAGGTTATATTTATAGGCATTTTTCTGTCGGCCCGATCTGACGGCGTCAGACTTAACACGTGACGCCGTCATGACCAATTTTTCACCAAATTGTAGATCTCTTCGTCCCGAATCCGTGGCCTTTTGAATCACCTAAATCCGAGTTCGTATGAAGATTTTATGGCCAAAATAGTAACAGCTACCGCGCGCGCAAGTTGTGACTAGTTAACACGTGATGGCCTACCTCCATTAACACGTGACGCCGTCACTCTTTAATCCTGATGGCCATCTCTCTTTGTCTTAACACGTGACGGCCTTGATCACCTTAAAGGGTGACGCCGTCAGACTTCCTTTGTAAAACTTTCTGGCGCGTCACGTGTATTTGTCATATCCACCTCTTTTGCCAAGCCGTGACGCCGTCAAGAGCAATCCTTGACGCCGTCAAGCACTGTTCCCAGCTTGATTTTTGGAGACTTTGTCGTTTTCTTCACTTTTCGCTCCAAAAACGTCCAAAATGCTTCCTTTTCCAGATTTTCACTCCAAAGAACCTAAAATGATAAAAGGAACGATTTAGGGCAATATTTGATCAAATAAATACGATTTCGGGCTTAAATGACCCCTTAAAAGCGGTACACTTTTCGTCTCATCAAATATCCCTACACTTGGGATTTGCTTGTCCTCAAGCAAATGAGCTTTTCCACCAATCAAAATACAAGTTAGGGGTCATTTAACATTAATATAAAAGTAATTACAACAAATGATCGTTCCACCTTAGTCAAAACAAGCACGGAAATTATACACTAGCACCTCACATTAAGTGTTTGGATACTCTCATCTCTCGGGTGTTGTAAATTTATATATGAAAATGGAGAAATATCACTCATTACCTGTCATAGCAAATAGATTACCATAGGCTTGGGAAAGGATCAAAACCTCCACCACATTGGCGTAAGCACCTAGGATAAACTATCAAAGAGGTCTTTTAAAGGGTTGTAACGTTAGGTGTAAGGGTATGAAAAACACGGTTTGTTGGATAAGAGATACTTTACTGGTGGCAAGTCAATTGTCTTAGTCAATTACATGTAAAATGAGGCGTTGCTAAGCCAAGACTCGACTCAACTTAAGCTACTACGACTCTCTTTTTGTATTTTTTTTTCAAGACACTATTTCGACTTAAACAATAAAATAAAAGAAACGGATGGTAGCCCGTATGTTTTTTTTTTTTTTTTTGCATACATTTTTACTCTACCATCCAAAATAATACATCAAAGGGAGCTTGTTTCCTCCCTACACTTGAACTTTTACATACTTTACAAATGACTATGCTAATGACTCGAATCAAGAAAATTAAAACACTTGGAGTACTTTTAAGATATTAACGCACATACGGGGTAGTAAATGATGTTCTTCCCCATTACTCCATAACACTAGTACTTTGCCCATGAGTCCCAATCGTCCCAAAACAATATGTACAAGATATGACTCGACTTAGCAACCATGTAACCAATTAGACAATTAACTAAGGGTTTAACACATATGACAATAATGCACTAAAGATAAGTGCATACAAGGTGGGCTAAGGCGATTTGGGTGTACATTTGGGGTGGATTGTAAACAAATTCTTCCTTTAAGTAAAATGCTTAAAGTTAGAAACGAAAAAGATAGGCTCTGAGGGGTGTACTAGGGGTATCGTGTACTAAAAATGAGTACATCGCAAAGGTGTGGGAGAATTACTTGACCAATGTAGCCAACGTAATTATAATACAGGTGTAAAACAAGGGTTATCCTAATGCCTCTTATCATGTAGTAAATCCTAACTACATGAATGTAGTCTCACTAGCGGTCTCAGCATGCATCACTATCACAAGTTCTAGAATCTAAATACTACCGGTACACTCACAAGCATCAACAATGAATGCTTTTTCTTACAGATCTAGGGGCGAACCTCACATAATTGGGGTGGAAATTTTTTAGTGGTACGGTTTTTGTGCTAGTCATATAATTCCTATCCATGAGACGCTTATTAAGACTAAAGTTTCACTCCTATATGTTGCAAAAAATTTTAAATTTAGTGCTAAAATTGCCCTAACAAGTATTTCTCTTAGCTTTATTACACATTTACTATTAAACAAAACAAAAATCAAGCGAAGTTGTATTTTCTAAGGCATCCTAATTTACCCTCCCTACACTTAAACCGAACATTGTCCCCAATGTTCTAAGTAAAAGATGTAAAAGTAAAAATAAATGAAAATGAAAGAAACTAATACTCCCCTGATTCGCTCGGTATGTATGATGTGATAACATGGTTAAATCTTCCTCCAAGAAAACGAGCATAGAAAAGCTTCACTCCAGAAATATAATCATCTTCTTGTCCAATATAACCTGTAATCAACAAACACAAAAAACCAACGCATCAAACAGAACAAAGAAAAACCACAACTAGATGTAATTCCAGACTTAGAAATAAAAACAAAACTAAACAATAAAAGGATAGGATACTTGTGGAATGAATTACAAATAGGAACTCATAAAACATGTCCACAAGTATTGACACACAAACAAGATAGTATATATGCTAATCATAAATTGTGAATTTTTCATGTTCGAATTTCGTCCTTTTTAACAAAATATAAGCTTCCCTACACTTATCTTTTAGTAAAATACCTTTATATGCAATTAAGACGAGGTTAAAAACAAGATAAAGCATTTTCACAAATTATTCGAAACATGAAAATTAAACAATTATGATTAAGCATATATGACACAAACAAACAAATAAATAAAAACACAAAAAATTAAACAAATAAAGCTTGGGTTGCCTCCCAAGAAGCGCTTGTTTTTGTTCGAGTCACGAGCCTGACTCTGCCCTTATTTAACGGATAAAGGAGAGGTTTTCCCTACACTTAGGGTTAAGTGCGGGTGATAGTAGCGATACACACCGACTCGGTATGAGTATGCCACGTGAGGAAAGAGTGGTGGATGAATTATATGCTCAAAGATGTGGGATCCAATCATCATAACCTTACTTAGTTCAATTGGGTCAATGGGTGAATTGAAGTTTTCTCCTAGAAAGGGATCATCTTCTATCAACTTCGAGAGACTCCTAGTTGGGAATCCATCTTGACCTAATAAACCCGGTTTAAACCCATAGTGTTTCTTGTGATTAATCATGAATGGGTGATGTAAGTATGAAAGGTTATGGTTCACTCCTATGTCAGCTTCCTCTCTACAAGGCTTAGAGTCTACTACCTTCAACATAAAACTACCCGGACTATATGGTTTGATGGGTGGGTCGGGACCTAATTCAATTCCTAAGTTCACATCTAAGGATGGAAGATTAGGTAACGGTTTTGGTTTAGGCTCCGGTTCATCAAAACTAGGAACTTCCATAGAACTAAAAGAAAGGTTATGACTACAAGTATTCAAACCTATTTCTTCTAGTTTTGTTTGGTCCAAGGGCTCTACCTCTATTGGGGTTCCTATAGTCTCTTCTACTTCTTCCGGGTAAGTCATGGGTGGTGTGTGTGCCTCAAATGATGGTAGGACTTGTGGGGTACTTGGTGGGCTTATGTTACTTACCTCATCATTCCCTATGTCAAGATCACCTATATCCTCATCATGTGTTTTAGTACAATCTAACCCTAACATTTTCCCAAGTATCTCAAGTGCTTCTCTAGGCATCTCAACTTCTATGTCCGAATCATAAGGATCTTCCTCAATAATCCGACCATGTTCAATTTGCCTAAAGGATTCATCATGTGTTCTTGGGGATTCAAAGTCATTGGTCATAAAACCTAGGTCTTTTTTATCAATGTGATCATGTTCGGCTAAATCCTCCATCACATCAAGGTCACCTATGTGTTCATCCTGTATTATGGTAGTGCCTAACCATGACATGCAGCTAGGTAGCTCAACTCTACCCTCATCCCCAAACAAACTTGTTTCATGATCCATGAAATTTGTGGTCAATTGACTTGTATTAATGTTTGTTGGGTTGTCTACTATATAATAATATTGGGCACAATTCTGAATAGCTTCTCATGCTTCCTCAGCACTTAATTCCCTAGGATCCCTGCCGGCAAAATGGTAAATGTCCCTTTGGGCATGTCGGTCGACATGATTGTAAAAGATTTGAGTTAGGGACCAAAAATCGAAGTTATGATGAGGGACTTTTTGGAGTAAATATTTAAAACGAGTCCATGCATCATAGAGAGGTTCATCTTTATGTTGTTTAAACATCAAGATGTCATATGGAGTGGGTGAATTACGTGGTTGGTGGTATGGTGGATTCGCGTTCTCCATAATGGTGAACGGAAGAGTCAATGGAAATTACGAACAAACACACAAAGAAAAAAGATAGACTAAAGAAAACCTAGAAAAATAAAATAAAAATCTCACTAGAAAGGAATCTAGTGAGTAGACCTAATAAAATAAAAATTCAACCTAAACAATAACTATTCCCCGGGCTGCGGCGCCAAAAACTTGATGCGTGGTTTTGCGACCTTACAACAGGTTTTACCTCTCAAGGGATCTTGAGAAGTTTGCAATCCCCACCAGGCAGTGTACCTGACCGATGTAGTATAGTGAAGTGGCAAGTACCGGGGGATTGATCGTTCAACTCAAAGAATAGTGTTCGTTAGGATTGAAATTTATCTACTAGGTCTAGAGGTGAGGGATGATTCTTTTTGTATTTTTATATTTTATGAAAAGCAAGTAAAATCTCTGGTTTGAAGGAGTGGGCGGAATTAGTTGCTAATCAACTAACCCAAAAGCTACTAATTAAACTAATGTGCAGGAAAGTAAACTAGGGTTCTACAAGGGAAGTGAAGCATGTCTACCTATGATATGTTACTCCTTGCTAGCTATCCAATTCTACCTATTGAATTGTCACACCTTGTTTTAATTGACGGGTTGTATTCCTTAATACCAATCGTGGGGGTGTGTACGATCTTCCCCAACTCTATAAGCTCCTACTTCACTCCTATGTCGAGCCGGCTAAGAAGCTCCTAACATGGGATCACTAGAATTCGCTTATGCATTAAATACAACCAATTAACCTTAGTACACCTTGGTTCATGCTTCTTAAGACGTTCAAGCAAGTTACCGTATAGGAGGTTAGCCAGTTTTCTTAAGCCTAACATCGATATCACCCAATCAAAACAAGAAACAATAGGAAGCAAGAATTATAAACTAAACCAACTAGATCTATTGAAGTTGTCACGCCCTAATTGATGGAGATGGACACACACATCAACAAGAAATCAATAAGATCTAATTAGCTATACACAAGTTTCACACAATCATAGGTAAACACTAGGTGATTTAGTAAAACATAATCAATGAAGAACAAGCAACAATAATAATGGAAGACATAATTAAGATAGAATCAACACACCATTACAAGATGTTTATGGAGTGATTAAGACCTTCTAAGTTGCTGGAAAAACACCTACCTAAACCCTAGAATCAGACTTAGGGTTTAGGGCCTCGCAAATAATGAAGTTGTGAGGTTATATTTATAGGCATTTTTCTGTCGGCCCGATCTGACGGCGTCAGACTTAACACGTGACGCCGTCATGACCAATTTTTCACCAAATTGTAGATCTCTTCGTCCCGAATCCGTGGCCTTTTGAATCACCTAAATCCGAGTTCGTATGAAGATTTTATGGCCAAAATAGTAACAGCTACCGCGCGCGCAAGTTGTGACTAGTTAACACGTGATGGCCTACCTTCATTAACACGTGACGCCGTCACTCTTTAATCCTGATGGCCATCTCTCTTTGTCTTAACACGTGACGGCCTTGATCACCTTAAAGGGTGACGCCGTCAGACTTCCTTTGTAAAACTTTCTGGCGCGTCACGTGTATTTGTCATATCCACCTCTTTTGCCAAGCCGTGACGCCGTCAAGAGCAATCTTTGACGCCGTCAAGCACTGTTCCCAGCTTGATTTTTGGAGACTTTGTCGTTTTCTTCACTTTTCGCTCCAAAAACGTCCAAAATGCTTCCTTTTCCAGATTTTCACTCCAAAGAACCTAAAATGATAAAAGGAACGATTTAGGGCAATATTTGATCAAATAAATACGATTTCGGGCTTAAATGACCCCTTAAAAGCGGTACACTTTTCGTCTCATCATAGCCTTGTGCTACCAACCTTGCCTTATTCCTAGTTACGACACCATTTTCGTCGAGTTTATTTCTAAACACCCACTTAGTTCCTATGATGGTTTGATTCTTAGGTGGAGGTACTAGATCCCAAACTTGGTTTGCGGTGAATTGATTTAACTCTTCTTGCATGGCAACTACCCAGCTTTCATCCTTAATTGCTTCACCGACATTCTTAGGTTCTATGGTAGATATAAAACAAAAGAAATTACTTTTGTTTTGTGCTTGTGACCTAAGGGTTCTTTGGTTTAGGTTTCCTATGACATTTTCAATAGGATGGTTCTTGGATTCCTTAATGTTGACAACTTCGACAACTTCAACTATTTCATCCCCGATGTCATTTTTTAAGGTTTTCTTGCCATTGACCTTAATGGCTTCTTCCTCATCTAAGTCATCATCCACCAAGGGTGATGTCTTAGTTGGTGGAGGACTTTCATCGAATGTCACGTTGAGTGATTATTCGACTTACATTGTTTCCTTGTTTAGGACAACATAGGCTTTACTATTTTAGGAGTAACCTAGGAAAACACCTTCGTAAGACTTTGGGTCAAACTTGATGAGGTAGTCTTTATGTGTTTAGTATGAAGCACTTGCTTCCAAACACTTTAAAGTAATCTAGAGTAGGTTTTCTACCTTTCAAGATTTCGTATGGTGTTTTTCCTAAGATAGGTCTAATTAGAATCCTATTTAGTATGTAAGTTGAGGTGTCCACCGCATTACACCAAAACTTTTGCGGAATTGATTGTTCATTCAACATCGTTCTACTCATCTCTTGTAGAGTACGATTTTTCCGCTCAACTACCCCATTTGATTGTGGAGTGCGTGGAGCCGAGAAATTGTGTGTAATACCATTAGCATCACAATATACTCCAAATTGCACTTCATTATCAAATTCCCGACCATGATCCGTCCTGATTGAGACTATTGTACACCCTAGTTGATTTTGGACATTCTTACTAAAGATTTCGAATTCCTCGAAAGCTTGTGTCTTATTCTTAAGGAATCTAGTCCAAGTATACCTAGAGTAGTCATCAACTATTACTAAGGTGTAGTAATTTCCTCCGTAGCTCCGTACGGCGGATGGACCAAATAAGTCCATGTGAAGGAGTTCTAGGCATCTAGAGGTCGAGACCATATTCTTAGCTTTGTGACTAGAATGAGCTTGTTTTCCAACTTTACAAGCGTCACAAAAGTGTTTATCAAACTTAATCTTAGGTAGGTTTCTAACTAGTTCCTTAGACGCCAATGATTGTATCAAGCGCATATTGGCGTGACCTAGTCTCCTATGCCATAGAGTGGAATTATCATCTATGGTTGCTAGGCAAATCTTATCCTGAGGCTTATTTCCTATTTTCATAAAAATAAGCCATTCTTCCTAACTCCTTTGCCTATGGTTTTGCCATTCTTAGTGATCTCACTACCCTCTTTGGAGAATATAACTCTACACTTATTGTCTACCATTTGACTAATGCTAAGCAAGTTAAATCCTAAGTTATCTACATGCTCAACATTTCTAATAGTGAGGGAGTTTTGAGTAATCGTACATTTGCCTATGATGTTGCCCTTAAGTTTGCGACCGAAAGTGACATTACCTCCGTTGTATGCCTTGTATGATGAGAATAGACTTCGGTTACCCATCATATGATTAGTGCATCCACTATCCTTGACCCATTCATCGGGCTCCAAGTCGATTCCCAAGCATATCTCATTTGAAGCCTAAGCCATTAGACATGTTTCGTCGTTGGGCTTCTTCTCTTCTTCTTCACCGCTATCACTCCAAGAGCCTCCTATGAAAGCTCTTTGGTTGTTGGTTTTCGGTGGTTTAGGACATTCTCCTATGAGATGATTGGAATCTCCGCATCTAAAACATCTCCTATCACTCTTTCCTTTCTTCTCATCTCGGTTCTTTTGTGACGACTTCTTATCATCACGAGGTTGCCTAACGAACCTACCTCTTCTCCTAAAGAACTTCTTAAAATCTCTAACGGCTAGTGCATATTCTTCGTCTTCACTATCGGAATCCGAACTTTCCTCATCACTAGACTCCTTTTTGGCTTTCAATGCTAGAGATCTAACTCTCTCGCTTTTGCCTTTGACTATATTGGAGTCTTTCTTGATTATCATCTCATAAACCTTCAAGTTTCCTATTAGTTCATCAAGTGATAATGTCACCAAGTTCTTTGACTCTTCAATGGCGGTGACCTTTGCTCTCCATTTGGGATGTAGAGCCCTAAGAAACTTCCTAACATAGTTCTTGCTAGAATACCCTTCATCAAGAGCTTTGAGACTAGTAATAATAGTATTAAATCTAGCAAAAGCATTATCAATAGATTCATCTTTCAGAATAGAAAATTGTTCATATTGTTGCACAAGAAG
Organism: Artemisia tridentata subsp. tridentata; assembly: GCA_021014915.2. Classification (NCBI taxonomy): domain Eukaryota; kingdom Viridiplantae; phylum Streptophyta; class Magnoliopsida; order Asterales; family Asteraceae; genus Artemisia; species Artemisia tridentata. Next base: position 296,763,346 of record CP139502.1, on the reverse strand, counting down.
ATCTATCTTGTTCTCTTTGACTTGATTATTACCTTGGTGAGTGACTAACAAAGTTTTCCAAATTTCTTTTGCCGTATTACACATAAAAATTCTTTCAAATTCCTTTTTCGGCAAAGCATTATAACTCATCATTTTAGCCTCATCATTTTTGGTTAGTTTTCTTTTAAGTTCATCACTTTGTTTACTATAAGGAACTATTTCATCCCTTTTAGTTTCCGGATTCTTTTGAATCGGTTGAAAGTCACCCTCGGTAATAATATACCAAAGATCAATGTCTTTTGATTTCACATACGTTTCGAATCTTGTTTTCCAATATATAAAACAATCGATTTCAAAAAGTGGTGGTCTTTGCATAGATTTCCCTTCTTGATATTTGTCGAAATCCATTGATCGATTCAAGTTTTAAAATAAAATTTATTTTAAAATCTTGCCTGACGTGGCTCTGGTACCAATTGTGGAAAACTAGAAGGGGTGGGGGGTTGAATAGTTTTACCGGTTTATAATTTGTTTCAAAACTTTACTTTTGAAAAACTTTGATTTGATTCTTTTGTGTAATCAATCAACACCAATATGAACACTAAACTATACTATCTAATATAACCAATAAATGTAAAGAAAAGAGATGGAAAGATCAAATCGGGACAAAGAGATTTATAGTGGTTCGGTCACAAAGCTCTTCTTCGCCCTACTCCACTCCCCGAGTACCACACTCGAGAGTTCTAAGCACTATGTCAACAAAGCTCCCTTCAGGCGGAGAAAACCGTACAACGTCGCTTATCCTTATTTCTGACACTAAGCTAAATGTCGACTACTAATCTTAGCTATTACCAATCTACCATGATCCACACGATCCTTTCTACTTCACACAATCAACACACTAGACTCGATCTACCCTTGATCCACTTGATCAACACACAAGCTCACAAGCTACAAGAGATCTCCAAGATCTCAACACGATCACAATGATCTACTCTCACTTGACTCGATCTACCCGATCTACCCTTGATCAACTTGATCAACTCACAAGCTCATAATCTATAATAGATTTTCAAGATCTCGACAAGATAACAATGATCTACTCTCACAAACTCTAAAAAGAAAAATGTACTTGGAGTATGCTAAGATACAACAAGTATGTAACAAGTGTTACAAGTGCACTAACTACAACTACAACACTTTGTATCTTCTTTGATACCTTGTGTTCTTCTCTTGCACTAGTAGAGGAATGAAGGTGATATCTTGGTTGGATGATTGGATCACTCTTTAAACAAAAGAAAACTAAACTAAATGATCAAGAAGAAAAGATGTGGTGAGAGTTTTAAACTCAGAAAGTTGTGTGTGAAAAAGGATGCCCAAAAACTGTGAAGAGGGCTGGTATTTATAGGCAGAAGAAATCTAGCCATTATAAGGACACGGTCCACTAAATGTCACACTGTACCACTAAATTTAGTGGTACCGTGCCAGACAAGAACGCTCCATTTTTTGTTTTTAGTGGTGAAAGTTTATTTGGGGAAGTTTGGAGCTGATTTTGGGGGGAAAAATAGCTGTTATGATATTTAAACTTATTTTTCCAATAAAACATTTCTTAATAATTCAAAAATAACTTGTAAAGTATATTTTTGAAAAAATGTTTTGTCACATTAAAAATGTGAAGTTTTAAACACAAATTCACTTTTTTGATCATTTGTCAAGTTGTAAATTTATTTGTTCATACCTCGAGTGATTTGCGTAGAAATATGATCTTTAGAGTAAAAACTTGTTTACGTTAATTTTAACGTAAAGTGTTTTCACATTTTGTCATCATCAAAACGTGAAGTTATCGAAAGATATAAATAACGTTTTTAGAACATTATTTGCATCAACATTTAACCAATAGCATCAAAGGGAGGCACAAGAGTGGAGCATGTGAGAATACTATCTATCAAGAAGCAGAAAACGAGTATCGTGCTATTTACGGTTCGACTTTCACAATGAATGCATCCTGGGAAATTTTGAAGGACCATAGCAAATGGAAATATGTAGAAATGCCAAAGTTTTTCAAAACCAAAAATGTTGGTTCCAAAAAATCGAGGACATCGGAAACTACCTCACACTGCACTTCGGACTCAACACATATTGGTTTGGATCTAAACGACGAAGCAACAGATTCTGAGGATGCAAAGGTTCGAGAGGTTCGACCAGTGGATCGAGATAGGTCTAAGGAGAAATAATCATCCTCCGCTTTTCGTTTGAAATCTTCAGTTGCTGCTGTCCTGTTCTTGTTGACGCGTTGCTCAGTTAATTCACATCGGTCCTAACTCCGTTATTTTCATCAAGGAAGGAATCCTCCTATGAGTATTTGAGAATAAGGGAGCGGGAACTGGAAATGGAAGATCAGAGGCGTCAGGAGCTAGTAGAATTAGAGAGACTAAAGCTTGCACAAGAGGAAAAATTGGAACAACAAAGGCTTGCACAAAAGGAAAAAAAAAATTAGAGCTGTAACATCAAATATTTGAATTTCAAGAAGAGAAATTCAAGAAAGACATCATGTATTACAATGAACTGCATGACCATTTAACCGAAAAACAACCAGCGACGGTGTTAACCCTGAAACAAAAGATCAAGAAGCGTCATAATTTGGACTATTAGTTTTAGTTTTTAATTTTTATTGTAATGTTTTGTAATTTAATTTTAATTAGTATTTTAATGTTTTTAATTATTAATAAAATTTTTATTAAAAAAAAAGTGTTCGGTCACATGTGCGGTCTCTTTATTACGAGTGTTTGTTCTGTGTTTAGTATAAGAAAGAGAAAGCTGAGGTGACGCAGATACGGTGGTAGAGTTTGTGGTCTTTGTGTGCCTCAGAGCTCAAGGAGCCATAACGCCCCAATGCAATTTCGTCCTACATGGCAACATATTAACGCTGTTGAAGGGCGTTTCCCATACCGAGCAAACGTGTGTTGGCTTGGCGTTGTAACTTGTGTTGGCTTGGCAACGTGCGTTGTAACGCAACCTTGATTAAAAAAAAAAAAAAAAAAAAAAAAATCAAATCACCCCCTTAATTACATATAGAACGGCTAGTTGAGATTTTTTTTTTTTTTTTTTTTTTTTTTAAAGAAAAAGAAAAAGTAACCGTTATTTTCAAATGGTAATATTTCAAAAGAATTTGACAACATTTAAAAAAAAAAAAAAAAAAAAAAAAAAAAAAAAAAAAAAAAAAAATCTTTATAAATACCCACCCACTATATTTCTATTTTCAAAAAAAAAAAAAAAAAAAAAAAAAAAAAAAAAACTCATATACTTTTATTCTCACAAAATAAATAAATAAAAGAAAACAATGTCAGTACGTGACGATCCAAGTTTTTTGAACTTAATGGGTTTTGGAAATGTTTTCCCTAACCCGAACACCGAATCTTCTTCTAATCCTAACCTACTTAATTTGACACCCGAACAACAACAACAATTGATGTTCATGCTGCAACAAAATTTCCAACAAAACCAAAACGAGCAACAAACACAAACACCACCACAAACCCAATCCTCACAAGCGGCGTCTGTCGACCCCGAAGCTACGTCTCCACGAAAACACAAATGTGGAGCTAAACGTATGGCAAAAAAAGCCAAAGAACCCGAGGTGTATGATGATAAAAATCCCGACGTGAGTGGTACTACGTTACGTTGGACACCGGATGAGGAAGTTTTACTTGCCAAGTGTTACGTGGCCGTTTCTGAGGATAGGAATGTTGGAGCTTCTCAAAAGGGCCTCACGTTTTGGTTTCGGGTTATGAACGAGTTCAACAAGTTAAATTTTCAAGTTCGTAACAAGGATATGATAACAAGCAAGTGGCATACGTTGAACGCAAATTGCCAAAAGTTTCTAGCGGTTTACAAACGTGCTATACGCTTGGCAAAAAGTGGTGAAAATGAAGTGGCTAATATGAGAAATGCTAGACAAATGTATCGTGACGAGCATAAAGGTGTTTCGTTTGCTCAAGAGGAAGCGTGGTTAATTTTGAAGGCGTGTCCAAAATGGGACGCGCCGGCACCGATTGACTTAAACGGAGACGTCCACAGTCAAAGCAACCAAGAGCTATTCGGTGATGATGCACGACCACATCCGGCTGGGAAACCACGCACCGGAAAAAAACAAACGTCCGATACCTCGACTAGCACCGGGGGCAGTGCGTCAAGCAATTTGGAAGCTATGTCATCCGAGCTTCGACTTAGACGGGAAGCGGCCCAAGCGGCGTACGAGGCGGCTAGAGTGAAAGACAAGACGATAATGCGTTTGGAAGAATTTAAATTTCTCGGTATGAAAACGAGTGAGATGGATCCGGCCGCGGTGTATTGGATCGAATTGGAAAAGAAGAAAATCGCCAAAAAATATAATTTGCCACCACCGCCAACCGACTAGTTTAATTTATTTCCTTATTGTATTTTATTTTGTAATTTTTTTATGTCGTTTTTTTTATTGTAACGTTTAATTTTATTAATGAAGTATTAGATTGTTTAATGAATAAAATTGTTGAGGGTTGAATTTGTAAATTGTAATTTTAAAAAATGTGGGTCCCAAAAGGTGGTGTTATTTGCTGTTATGATTATGGGGTATTTTTTGGTGTTATGTTATTTGGTGTTAAAATGATGTGGCGCTGACGTGGCGGGGAAAATGGTGTTAACATATGTTATCACTCCCTTTCCTCTTAGACCACTTACATCGGGTAAGTTATTCTTGCGTTAAAGGGTGTGTTTTGGCACCTTAACGTGCGTTAAATCGCGTTAACCGATGGACCATCTTGCGTTAACGTGGCGTTAAGGTGCTGCGTTAGCACCTTAACGTCACGTTAAGGGTGAGTTTTGTAAAAAAAAAAAAAAAACTTTTTTTGACACTTCCAGTCCCTCTCAACGGCTAGTGCAGTTTTAAGAAAAGTTTTTTTTTTCTTCATTTTGCCCCTTGTGTTTATGTTTAACGAAAATGTTAGCCGGACATTTTTTCTGGTGAGATGTGGTGTTGGTGCGTCAAAGACGAGTTGGTGATGAGATGGGGTCTAGGTGGCGCGTGTAGTATGGTAAGATGAAGAGGAGAGTGTGGTGAATCTTTTGGTGGTGGTGGTGTGATCGTACGTGAGGCGGTGGTGGTGTTGTGGGTGTGGCCGGCGGCGGCGCAAAGAGAGAAGAGAGAAGAGTGTGGTTTTTAGGTTTAAGTGAAGTGAAGAAGAAAGTAGGATAGGTAGGGTTTTATTATCTTTTAGGGACCTCCGGTATGTTTTAATAAGTAAGTAATGTGTAAAAATAAATGTGTTGTTTTAATATTTATGTGTAAAAATATTTGTAATTTTTTTTATTAAGTAATGTACGGAGTAGTAATGTTTTAATAAATGTGTTGTTTAAAAAAAAATGAAGTAATTTATAAGTTAGGGGTTGAATTTGAAAATTTATGTGTAAAGTTGGAGTTAAGGTGTTAAAGTTGAGTTATTGATGTGTGAGTTAAAGCTGAGTTAAGTTAAAGGGTGAAAAAGCTGACGTGGCAAGCCTTAAATTTTAAAGCTGAGTTAACTGATGTGAGTGACTTAGTCTAATGAAATACAGTAACGATGAACAACTAGATTTGTACAGTAGTATTACTATTCACCATGGTTAAACAGAAATAATGATTAACAACTAGACTCACTGTTAACCATCATTTACCTACAAGTCTGACAATTTCGTTTCCCAAAGTATCTCATACTTTAAAGCTTCTAAATATACGGAGTATTTTCTTTTGAACTTATTTAAATCTTCTAATATTTGTAAGCTCAAGTGCTCAACTATCATATTGTACTAAAAATTTCTGCTAAAAATATGAGTAAAAATGGTGAAGCTCCAGCAATCGGAATAGATTTAGGTACATCGTACTCGTGTGTAGCTGTTTGGCAACATGATCGAGTTGAGATAATACCCAATGAACAAGGCAACAGGACCACACCCTCTTGTGTTGCTTTCACTTTTCACGAGCGTTTGGTCGGTTATGCAGCCCTAAATCAAGTCGCAATGAACCCTGCCAACACGGTTTTCGGTATTAGTTTTTTGACAGTCGAGCTAGTTTATTTTTGTTTCAGATATTATGTAGATAATGTGAACTAGAACTCGTTAAAAAGTTCAAAACATTTAAGAGAAAGGTTAAATATTACCACATTTATTAAGCTAATACCCTGATCAGGATGGCTTATGAACTTATTTGGTTCGGTTGCATGCCCACACTTTTTGGCCTTTTTGCTGGTTTATGAGCTTTTAAGATCAAAATACGTTCATATGATCGAAAATAAACCATAGAAGTGAACTTATAAGATGTAAGCCGAATTATGTAAAGCCTATATACGGTTAACCAAGTTGATGAGTTTATTTAGGCTCTAATGCTTTAATTCATTTTTGTAGTTTTAGAGCATATATCTCCAATGGGCACTTGATGGGTTATGTTTGCTTTTAGACAACAAAAAATTTACTATATCCTCTTCCTTTTTACAGTATCAATTATTATTTTTAAGGCAACAAAAAATTTACTATATCCTCCTTTGTATATAGAAAAAATCTTTTTAATTTTAATAAGTAAAATTAGTTTAATTAAAGATTGTGTCAAAATTATCAGTAGGTAACTCACATTGTAGAAGCTCTTATGAAAGTATGGGTTTTTAGTTGTGGGTCATTATCATATTAGTTTTCTGGTATGGATTTTCAGATGCAAAACGATTAATTGGGAGGAGGTTCAGTGATGCCACAGTGCAACGTGACATGATATTTTGGCCATTTAAAGTTGTAGAAGGTCAAAATGGTAAGCCTATGATTGCAGTTTCATACAAGGGTGTTGAAAAGCTGTTTGCTGCTGAGGAAATATCATCCTTGGTACTTTCAAAGATGAAAGAGGTAGCTAACAAATACCTAATTGCCGACGTGAAATCTGCAGTGATCACTGTTCCTGCTTATTTTAATGATTTACAACGTCAAGCAACAAAGGATGCAGCGGCTGCTGCTGGCCTTGATGTTCTGCGGTTGCTGAATGAACCGACTGCAGCAGCCATTGCATACCGGCTCGACAAGAAGGCTACCATCTTTGGTAGAAAAACCAATGTGCTTACCTTTGATTTGGGTGGTGGTACATTTGATGTGTCTCTTATTACTATCAACACAGGGATTTTCGAAGTTATAGCTGTTGATGGTGACACTCATTTAGGTGGTGAGGATTTTGATAATCAGATGGTTGAACACTTTGTTGCAGAATTCAATACAAAGTATAAGAAAGATATTAACAAGAAGACATGGAATGGGAGAAGAGCGTTGGGGAGGTTAAGGGTTGCTGCTGAAAGAGCCAAACGGATTCTGTCCTCAGCAACTTTTACTTCCATAGAACTTGACTGCTTATATGACGGTGTTGACTTTTCATCAAAAATGTACCGAGAAGAATTTGAGGCGCTAAATATGGATATCTTTAACAAGTGTATGGAAACTGTGAAAAGGTGTTTGGAATTCGCAAAATGGGAGGAGCATGGTGAATGAGGTGGTTCTAGTTGGTGGGTCGACAAGGATTCCCAAAGTCCAACAAATGTTGAAGGATTTCTTTGATGGTAAGGACCTTTGCATTTCAATTAATCCTGATGAAGCTGTTGCCTATGGTGCAGCTCTTTTGGCTGCAAACATGAGTGGTGATGGCGATCAAATGGTTCAAGATTTAACGTTTTTTGATGTCATCCCTCTTTCGCTTGGTTTCGAGTTACATGGAGAAGTCATGTCTGTTGTGATTCCAAAAAACACGCCCATACCTGTCACAAAGGAAACTGTTGGTCCCAAAGTGTGAGTCGAATATGAAATTGCAAATAACACTGAATAACTAATAATTCGTCTAACTATTGTATCGTTGCATGTACATACATATTTATACTATACGAATGGTTGCATGTGAACCATCGTGTCTGTTTACTAAAAGGTTGTGTTGGTTCTGTTTGTTCGAACAGGTACAAGTCAAACAACACACCCATTCGGTTTTTGTAACCGCTATAACTAACAACTAATATAACTAACATAACTAACTAACCGACATAAACGGTTATTATCTTTATAACGAGCAACTTTGGTCCTTCATGTTTCTGTGTCTTCGACTGGTGCAATGAGCGAGATTATATGCTCACATTCTCCTCCTTAATCTTGATCGTTGCTTCGTCCTAAGTCTTGAACTCCGAGCATTTGTCGCATAGTTGCAAACTTGAGTCTTGGTAAGGCTTTTGTTAAGATGTCTGCTCGTTGTAGTTCTCCACTTACGTGTTCTACCTTGATATGACCATTCTCTACGCATTCACGAATGAAATGATAGCGAATGTCGATGTGCTTGCTTCTTCCGTGAAATACTGGGTTCTTCACGAGTTGTATAGCTGATATATTGTCAACTCTGAGCGTTATCTTCTTTTCTTCTAATCCAGTTAATTCACTGAGTAATCGTTTTAGCCATAAGGCTTGACATGCTGCTGCTGTAGCCGCCATGAATTCTGATTCACATGATGAGAGCGCTACTGTTGGTTGCTTCTGAGTACACCAAGTGATAGGTGACTCTCCAAAGTAAAATACTATTCCAGTAGTTCCTTTTCCTTGATCTGTATTAACTCCATAACTACTGTCGCTGTATCCTGTAATCTTGCAGCTTCCGTCTTTCTTGTATATTACTCCATGGTCTTTCGTTCCTTTGATGTATCGGATTACTTGTTTCACTGCCTTCAGGTGATGATCCTTTGGGTCTTGCATAAATCTGCTGAGTAGTCCGACTGAATAACTAAGATCTGGTCTTGTATGTAGTAAGTATCTGAGACTTCCAATTAAGCTTCGGTAATAAGTTGCGTCAACTGGGTTTCCATCTTCCGCCTTGATCAACTTAGTGCCGGGGTCCATTGGTGTCTTCGTGTCATTACTGTCCGTCATGCTTGTCTCTTTTAAGATCTTGTTAATGTATCCAGTTTGCTTGATTGTAATCTCTCCTCCTGTCTGTGTAACTTCTATCCCAAGGTAATATGCTAGCAATCCTAAGTCGCTCATTTCAAATTTATCTTTCATCTGGGATTTGAACAAATCTACTTCTTTCTTTGGAGATCCTGTGATTATCAAATCATCTACGTATACTCCGACGATAAGTGTAGAAGTCTTGCTTCTCCTTGTGTAGATTGCTTGTTCGAGATTACATTTCTTAAAGTCTAATGACTTTAATGTTTGGTCAAGCTTCACGTTCCAAGCTCTCGGTGCTTGTCTTAAGCCATACAAAGCTTTAGTTAGCTTGTAGACTTTTCCTAGGTTTCCTTGCTGAATGAAACCTTCAGGTTGTGTGACATAGACTTCTTCCTTCAATTCTCCATGTAAGAATGCGGATTGTACATCTAAGTGGTGTACTTGCCATCCATGATATGCTGCTAGTGCTAATATCAATCGAACTGTCTCTATCCTAGCAACTGGTGCAAACACTTCATCGAAGTCTATTCCATGTTCTTGTACATAACCTTTTGCTACTAATCTTGCTTTATACTTTATGATCCTTCCTCGTGCATCTCTCTTGGTCTTATAAACCCATTTGAGTCCTATTGCTTTCTGATTTTCAGGCAATGTGGTAAGGGTCCATGTGTTATTTTTGATGATTGAATCTAATTCAATTTTCATGGCCTCAATCCACTTCTCATCTTTTGATGCTTCCTTGTAATTACGGGGTTCTTCTTCTGTAAAGAATAAGCTTGGTGCTTCTACTTCACGTGCAGTTTGGTAGATTTCCGTAATACTCTTTAAACCTTGTATAGGTCTATGATCAAATCTAGGATCTGAGCTCTCTAATGAACTTATAGTAGCTTCTTCTTCATCTTCTGAGTTAGGGTTGTAAGTGTATGATGGTGGTGTGATTGGTGAGGGTGGATCTGGTATAGGTTGTTCTTGATACGTGTTGTCGGTGTTTTCTATGTTGACTGGTGTAGGATTATCATGGTCAACTCCATCTATTACAAAGCTAGTCCAAGACGTATCTTCAGTACTCGTATCCTCTTCATTATTATTCCAATCCCACGGTTTCGTTTCCATAAACTTTACATCCCTACTAACATGTTTCTTCTTTCCTACTGGGTCATATAGCCTATATGCTTTTGATCCTTCTTCAACTCCTAAGTAAATCATTGGAATGCTTCTATCATCTAATTTCTTCAAGTGAGGTATCGTAACCTTAGCATAAGCTGTGCATCCAAATATTTTTAGGTATCCTAGGTTTGGTTTTCTATTGTAGAGGGCTTCATATGGTGTTTTATCTTCCAGGGCTTTCGTCGGTACCCTGTTGAGTATGTAAATGGCGTGCCTTACTGCTTCCGCCCAAAAAATTAAGGGTAACTTCATTGCTTTCATCATACTCCTAGTCGTTGATAACACTGTTCTATTTCTCCTCTCTACTACACCATTCTGCTGTGGTGAGTATGGTGCTGTCAATTGTCTCTCAATTTCATTTTCCTTACAGTACTTGGTGAATTCATGTGATGTAAATTCACCTCCTCTATCAGTTCTTAGCATCTTGATTTTCAACTTCAACTTTGATTCGATCTGGTGTCTAAATTCCTTGAATGTGCTAAACGCTTGATCTTTCGAGTTTAGAAAGTAAACCCACATAAAACGTGTGCAGTCATCGACTAATAAGAAGATGAGCTTCTTTCCGGAGAGTGTTGTTGGACTTATGGGACCACAAAGATCTCCATATACTAAGTCCAATGGGTTCTTTGATCTGAATTTAGCTTGGTTTGGAAATGGTGTTCTGATGTGTTTTCCTAATAAACATGCATCACAGATTTGTCCTGCATGGTTTATTCTTGGTATTCCATTCACTAAACCTTTCCTTGTCATTTTATCTATTGCGTCAAAGTTCAGGTGACCTAATCTAGCATGCCATAACCATGCTTGGTCATCTATGTTTGCTAAAAGACATATAGGTGCTACTATATGCAATCTAATACTGTAAAGTCGATTCTTAGATCGTTCTACTTTCATCAACAACTTCTTGTTCTTATCATACAAAGTCAGTAAATTTCCATCCATGATGATTTTGCAACCTATTTCGGTAAGTTGTCCTAGACTAAGTATGTTGCTCTTGAGGTTTGGAATGTAGTAAACATCCGAAATCATCTTCTGTTGTAAGTTTCTACATCCTAATAGTATTGAACCTCTACCCTTTATCTCTACATACGATCCATCTCCAAAACGAACACGTCCAGTGACGTTTTCGTCAATATCTTTAAAATGGCCTTTGGTGCCTGACATATGGTTACTTGCACCATTATCTAAATACCATATGCTAGCATCTGTCGTAGCATATTTTCGGGGTTGTACTTGTTCTTCATTTAACAAGATTTCTTCAGTTTCATGTGTAGCCATTAGTAATGATGGTTCATCGTCTTCTAAGATAAGGTTTGACTGTTCCTGAGTTGTTGGTGGACTTCTACAATTCTTACTGTAGTGTCCGAGTTTTCCACAATTATAGCATGTGATTTTGCTCTTATCCCGTCCTTGTTTTCCATTATTTGACTTATCTGAGTGGGATGAGTTTCCTCCATTCGAGTTGTTTCTATTTCCCTTATTCTGCCAGTTTCCTCGTGAATAGTTTGATCTACCTCTGTATTTGGTAAATCGTTTCTTATTTCTAGAGTGTTCGCCTTGTGCGAATAATAAGTTGTCCTGGCTATCTACTTGTCCTCCCTTTCGGAGTTTTATTCTCTCCTCGAATGCCTTAAGTTTTCCTGTGATCTCATCTAACGTAATGTCATCGAGATCATTCGTCTGTTCTATGGATGCTACTATTTGAATGAACCTATCGGGTGTGGAGTCTAATAGTTTTCGAACTAAAAGTGATTCATCCAACTCTTTTCCTAATTCTTTTGCCTTCGTGGCGTAGCCGTTCAGTTTGGCTGTAAATGCATCCACCGTTTCATCCTCCTTCATCTGAAGAGTCTGAAATCCAATCATCAGTGATTGTAATCGTGCTTGTTGCACTTTTTCTTCTCCAACGTGTCTCTTTTTCAACGAATCCCATAATTCTTTTGCTGTTTTGCAATTTGCTACTTGTAAGATCACATATTCGGTTAACGCTTGATATAAGAAGGCGGTTGTAGCCTTATCCTTCTTAACATCTAATTGTGTATCAACCTTAGGTTCTATTGTTTCCCATAATCCTTGTGCTTCTAGTATCACCTTAATTTGTATAGTCCAAACTGTGTAGTTTGTGATTTTGAGTTTAGGGCATTGATATTGTGTTATAGGGGTTACGGGTTTTGGTGCAGTGTTACTATCACTTGCGTCGTCACCGGGCATTTTGATGGTGCTTATGATCTTCACTTTCTAATTC
>CP139502.1:296496808-296750897 GCA_021014915.2 Artemisia tridentata subsp. tridentata | reverse complement strand
TAACTCTATCTTTTCCAACGGTTTGATGGATTCCCCCGCGAATCTTACCAGAGGGCGTTTGGTTTCCTTCAGCCGGGCCTTGATGGAAGGGCATAAATGTTCAAAGCAGTGTTCATACATTACCTCCACCGAAGCACCTGTATCCACATACACCCTCCGTATCGCATAACCCTCCACTTTGGCCTCGATTATTAAAGGCTCGTCTGAAACATCCCCGGAAGGATAGAAGGGAAGCTGATTGGGGCATTCATCCAATCCTCTTCCGAATCTGCGACCTTTCGCTTCCTTGCGGTCCGTTGGCTTCGGATCATGTTGATGATCTTTCCCTTATTAGCATGGTTATCTCCCCTTTGTGGTGCCTTTCCTCTTTGTCGAACTTCTTTCAAGAGGTGGTCCAATTTACCCGTCTCTACAGCTATTCTCAGCTGTTCTTTGAGGTGCCAGCAGTCATTGGTGTGATGTCCCTTCTCACCGTGATAGTCGCAGTACTTGTCCAGGTTTTCTCTGAGGGGTTTTCCTTTTAGTGGTGGGGGTTGGGGGAGCCTCAGCTGATGCTCGATTGTAAGAATTTCTTTCATAGCCTTTGTCAAAGAGTTCAAGTCTATCGGCCTGGTGTCGTATCTTCGGACGTCATTACGATGAGGATCCGCTCTACCGACGTTGTCATACCTGGCAGGAACATAGGGAGCATAATGATCATTCCTGCGAGGCCTGAACTCATTCTTGTGATTATTCCGAAGATGATCCCCTTTGAAGGGAGCCTTCGGGGCATAATGATCATTCTTGTTGTTGTAAGGGTTGGGACGATACTCCTTGTAAGCATCTACCTTCTCACCTCTCGGTAGTTCAGTTGCCCGATATACTGCTTCCGAACAGACAAAATCATCCACCCTTATCATCATTTCCGTTACTGTCTAAGGCACCCTATCCAAGAAGCGCTTGGCTAATTCGGGGCATTTGCTACCATTGATAAAAGACGAGATTTGCATGAGCTCCGGCACGCCAGAGATATGGCTGGCTTCATTCGTCCAACGCTCCTTGAATTCAGGGAGAGTTTCATTTGCCAGCCGTACTATCTTAGTTATCTCCATGGGATCTTTGATGCATTTTCTTCTAAGAGCGAACCTTGTTACAAATTGGTCACGAAGGGTTTCCCAATTGTCAATGCTACCGTTGGGAAAACGGTCAAACCATCCTCTTGCCGAACCATCCAATGTTTGTTGAAACATCCTGCACCATACCGGCATGGGCCACTCGCCGTGATTAGCTGCACCACAAAATCTAGTGATGTGATCATCCGGGTCTGTAGATCCGTCGTAAAGTTTTATGTTAGTGGGCATCCTATGCTTTGGCCCGGAGAACTCTATGATTCTTCGAGTAAAAGGACATCTCGATACTTCCTTGTATGGTTTAGCTAGGTCGTCCTCGGGTTCTTTTCCAACACCTTCGATTTCAGTATCCTTAGGGTCTTCCTCATCAAAGTCGATTCGGATTGGTCTGATTGAGCTTCCCCCTTTCGTATTGTGCTCTTTGATTAGGGCTTTAAGTGCTGTCACTTGACTTAGGATTTGTTCTTCCAAATTATTAGGATCGCTTTCATCACTGCTCTTTCAACTTCCTTCTGCGTGATTAACTGGTGTTTCCCAAGTAGGGCCCGTCATTTTTCAGTTCTGGCAGAATGAATAACGGGTCCCACGGATGGCGCCTATTTGTTAAAGTAAAAACCTGCAGGTCGATCGGAACTGAGGTTAGATCTTCCGGACGAGGTCTTGCCAATGTTCCGAAACACCTACACACAAGAAACACGCACGTTAGACTCGCCCCGGGTGTTATCCCAGGACCAAGCTCCTGCGTGAGAGTAATTATTGGATAGTCCGAAAGGTTAGATAATTATTGATAGTAAATGCGAATGGTAAAAGTAAGTTGTGAGTAGTAAATGAACTGGGTATTTATACTACCGAGCTTTGATACCTTTAATGACGGCGTCAGATTGTAGATGTATTGAGTTCATTTTTACGTTAGTCGATTAGCAAATAAACAAGTTGTGACTGAAATCAAATTGCTGTGCATTTTAACAACATTTCATTTTAGAAGAGTTTTTTTTTTTTTTTTTTTTTTTTTTTTTTTTTTTTTTTTTTAATTATTAACTTTTACACTTACCTTGAATGATTCGGGGTGAACCCTCCGGTTATAGTACTGCTCTATCTTCTTCTTGTATTTCGCCTCCCGGATTGCAGCCATTTCTCTTCGCTCTTGCAGCAGGTCGAGGTTTAGGCAGATCCCATCTTCGTTCTCCTTCTCTTCCGCCACGGTCCGAAAGGTAGGCATTCCTATCTCTGTCGGGATGACCGCTTCACTTCCGTACGTGAGGCTGAATGGTTTTTCTCCATTGCTTGTCTTCAGAGATGTACGGTGCACCCACAAGACATTCAGAAATTCGTCCACCCATCCGGCTCTTTCCCTGCCGAGCCTTGATTTGAATCCCTTCATCAGACTCTTGTTTGCCCTTTCTACTAGTCCGTTAGCTTGGGGATGGGCCAAAGCAGTATTTATCTGGGTTATATTCAACCTCTCGCACCAACTTTTAAAGGGGTCATGAATGAAGTTACTTCCGTTGTCCGTTACAATTACCTTTGATAATCCGAACCTGCACACTATGTTCTCCCAGACAAATTTCTTGACATCTTTCTCCGTCGTTCTTACTAACGGCTTGGCTTCCATCTATTTGGTGAAGTAGTCGATTGCTACGATAACAAATTTGATTTTCCCCGGAGCTTCTCGTAGAGGTCCTAACACGTCCATACCCCACTGGTAGAACGGCCAAGGCGCCATGATTGAAGTCATCACGGTTTTTGGGAGCTTCAGAATGGGTGCATGTATCTGGCAAGAGTCACATTTTTGGATCACTTCTCTAGTATCTCGGTGCATGGTTGGCCAATAATAACCTTGCCTCATTAGTTTCATCACCGCTGATCGTGGTCCAGAGCGCATCCCACATGCTCCTTCATGTACCTCCCGGATGATGTAATTTACCTGGAGTGGTCCAACACATCTCAACATTGGGCCAAGGTAGGATTTTTTGAAGAGTACGTCGTCAATTAGAGTGTAATGGTTTATCTTCATCCGGAGAGCTCGGGCCTCATTCTGATCTTCCGGCCAAATGCCTTCCTCTTTACACCGAATGATTGGGGTCATCCAGTTTTCTTCCTCTTCCTCCACAATGGCATTGACAACTTCTTCCTCCGTCGATGGCTTTTCCAGGACTTCCACAAGGATTTCTTTCGTCAGATGATCGAATGCCACCGATGCCAGTTTGCTTAGTATATCTGCTTTCTGATTTTGTGCTCTCGGAATGTTTCGTATTTTGAATTGGTTGAAACATGCAATATATTCTTTGGCCTTGGCTAGGTATCGTATCATGCTATCTTTGTATTCAACAAAATCCCCACTAATCTGGCTTGCCACCAAATTGGAATCCACCCTGACCTCCAACACTTGCACCTTCATTTTCTGGGCGATTCTTAATCCTGCCAGTAAAGCCTCATACTCTGCCTCATTGTTGGTGCTCTTGAAGTTTAGTCGGATAGCGTAGTTGTATTCTGTTTGGTCCGGACCAATTAGTACCAAACCTGCTCCAGCTCCTGATTTGCTAGACGCTCCATCGGTATATAACACCCATTCTTCTTGGCCAGAGATGTTGCATATCTCCTTGCCCCCTCTTTCGGAACCTAGTCGGATGAGTTTAGTGGTATTTCTGTTATGAAATCCGCTAGGACCTGCCCCTTAACAGCATTTCGTGGTATATACGTAATGTTGTAAGCCCCCAGCTCTACAGTATAGTTAGCTAACCTTCCCGACGCTTTCCCTTTGTTTAATATCTGCTTAACGGGTTGATCAGTGATGACCTTTATGGGATGGGCCTCAAAATATCTCCTAAGCCTCCTTGATAGGTGTAGCAAAGCCAAAGCTAATTTTTCAACTGGAGCATAGTTCCTTTCGGCCTCGTGCAACGTTCGACTTACATAATGTACTGGGATTTGCCTCCCTTCCCTTTCTACCAACAGTACTCCACTCATCGCTTCCTTTGATGCCGCCAGGTATACATATAAATCTTCCTTTAGCTTTGGGGTGGTTAGGTAAGGGAGCTCAAGGATCTTCTTTCTCATCTCCTGAAAAGCCGATTCGGCCTTTTTCGTCTAGCGGTATTCATCCTGGTTCTCCTTTGTGATATTCTTCAGTGTGTCAAAAAACGGAAGTGATCTTTCTACCGACCTGGACAAGAAATGGTTTAGAGCTGCCAACTTGACGCTTAGACTATGCATTTCCTTGAGCGTCTTTGGAGATTGCATATCTGCAATAGCCCTTGTTTTCTTCATATTCTCCCTAATCCCTTCGGATGTCACCATATAACCAAGAAATTTTCCTTCTTCCACACCGAAGGAACATTTCTTCGGGTTCAATTTCATGTTGATCCTTCAGAGATTTTCGAACATTTCTGCTATATTGGCTAACAACTCTTTCTCGGTCTTGCTTTTTATTTCCATGTCATCTACATACACTTCTAAATTTCTCCTGATTTGCGACCGAAAAGCTGAGTCTACCAACCGGTGATACGTGGCTCCATCGTTTTTTAATCCGAATGGCATTTTGGTGTAACAGTAAGTCCTCTGTTCGGTATAGAAAGCTATCTTTTTCTCATTATCCTTAGCCATTTGTACCTGGTGGTACCCCTTTTAAGCATCTAAGAAACATTTGTACCGGAACCCTATGAATGATTCTATTTTCCAATCGATTTCAGGTAGCGGGTAATAGTCTTTCAAACAAGATGAGTTGAGATTTTTGAAATCGATGCACATCCTCCAATTACCATCGGACTTCTTCACTAGCACCGGGTTGGAGATCCATGTCGGGTATCGCACCGGCCGTACTATTCTAGCTTTCACCCATTCTTCTACTTCTTTGGTTATGGCCTGGTTCTTTTCTGCGAAAAAGGTTATTTTCTTTTGGGCCACTGGTCTGTCTTGGACATTCACGTTGAGCCTGTGTTCTGTGATTCGTCGTGGTATCCCTGTCATGTCAGCCAGTTCCCAGGCGAATACGTCCTGACTATTTTTTAGTAGCGTAATTAACTGCCTTCTACATTCTTGGGAGAAGTTCCTTCCGATGGTTACAAACTGATCCGGATATGCCGGATGTACCATGAATTCCTCTGTCTTTCCAGCCAATTCTCCAGTTATCTAGGCATCCTGGGATTCAGTCTTTGCCTCTTTTTCTACCATATGTTTTTCTTCTAGCTTGCGGCATTCTGAGATAATAACCGATCGAGTGACCAATGTTGCTATGCCCTTTGGAGTAGGAAACTTCATCATCAAGTGAATGGTTAAGGGAATAGCCCATAACTTTTTTAGTCCGGCACGGCCTAATATAATGTTGTATGGAGAAGGAGACCTTACTACGACGAACTTCATAGCAGTTTTACGAAATAACCCTTGACCTCCAAAACAAACCTCTAACTCTATCTTTTCCAACGGTTTGATGGATTCCCCCGCGAATCTTACCAGAGGCGTGTTGGTTTCCTTTAGTCGGGCCTTGATGGAAGGGCATAAATGTTCAAAGCAGTGTTCATACATTACCTCCACCGAAGCACCTGGATCCACATACACCCTCCATATCGTATAACCCTCCACTTCGGCCTCGATTATTAAAGGCTCGTCTGAAACATCCCCCGAAAGGATAGAAGGGAAGCTGATTGGGGCATTCATCCAATCCTCTTCCGAATCTGCGACCTTTCGCTTCCTTGCGGTCCCTTGGCTTCGGATCATGTTGATGATCTTTCCCTTATTAGCATGGTTATCTCCCCTTTGTGGTGCCTTTCCTCTTTGTCGAACTTCTTTCAAGAGGTGGTCCAATTTACCCGTCTCTACAGCTATTCTCAGCTGTTCTTTGAGGTGCCAACAGTCATTGGTGTGATGTCCCTTCTCACCGTGATAGTCGCAGTACTTGTCCAGGTTTTCTCTGAGGGGTTTTCCTTTTTGTGGTGGGGGTTGGGGGAGCCTCAGCTGATGCTCGATTGTAAGAATTTCTTTCATAGCCTTTGTCAAAGAGTTCAAGTCTATCGGCCTGGTGTCGTATCTTCGGACGTCATTACGATGAGGATCCGCTCTACCGACGTTGTCATACCTGGCAGGAACATAGGGAGCATAATGATCATTCCTGCGAGGCCTGAACTCATTCTTGTGATTATTCCGACGATGATCCCCTCTGAAGGGAGCCTTCGGGGCATAATGATCATTCTTGTTGTTGTAAGGGTTGGGACGATACTCCTTGTAAGCATCTACCTTCTCACCTCTCGGTAGTTCAGTTGCCCGATATACTGCTTCCGAACGGACAAAATCATCCACCCTTATCATCATTTCCGTTACTGTCTAAGGCACCCTATCCGAGAAGCGCTTGGCTAATTCGGGGCATTTGCTACCATTGATAAAAGACGAGATTTGCATGAGCTCCGGCACGCCAGAGATATGGCTGGCTTCATCCGTCCAACGCTCCTTGAATTCAGGGAGAGTTTCATTTGCCAGCCGTACTATCTTAGTTATCTCCATGGGATCTTTGATGCATTTTCTTCTAAGAGCGAACCTTGTTACAAATTGGTCACGAAGGGTTTCCCAATTTTCAATGCTACCGTTGGGAAAACGGTCAAACCATCCTCTTGCCGAACCATCCAACGTTTGTTGAAACATCCTGCACCATACCGGCATGGGCCACTCGCCGTGATTAGCTGCACCAAAAAATCTAGTGATGTGATCATCCGGGTCTGTAGATCCGTCGTAAAGTTTTATGTTAGTGGGCATCCTATGCTTTGGCCCGGAGAACTCTATGATTCTTCGAGTAAAAGGACATCTCGATACTTCCTTGTATGGTTTAGCTAGGTCGTCCTCGGGTTCTTTTCCAACACCTTCGATTTCAGTATCCTTAGGGTCTTCCTTATCAAAGTCAATTCGGATTGGTCTGATTGAGCTTCCCCCTTTCGTATTGTGCTCATTGATTAGGGCTTTAAGAGCTGTCACTTGACTTAGGATTTGTTCTTCCAAATTATTAGGATCGCTTTCATCACTGCTCTTTCAACTTCCTTCTGCGTGATTAACTGGTGTTTCCCAAGTAGGGCCCGTCATTTTTCAGTTCTGGCAGAATGAATAACGAGTCCCACGGATGGCGCCTATTTGTTAAAGTAAAAACCTGCAGGTCGATCGGAACTGAGGTTAGATCTTCCGGACGAGGTCTTGCCAATGTTCCGAAACACCTACACACAAGAAACACGCACGTTAGACTCGCCCCGGGTGTTATCCCATGACCAAGCTCCTGCGTGAGAGTAATTATTGGATAGTCCGAAAGGTTAGATAATTATTGATAGTAAATGCGAATGGTAAAAGTTAGTTGTGAGTAGTAAATGAGCTGGGTATTTATACTAACCAGCTTTGATACCTGTAATGACGGCGTTAGATTTTCTGGAGATACGCCGCAGACACGATCCCATGAATTCTGGAGTGGCGGCGGTCAGACTGCTGTTGCCATCTATCCAAAGGGTAACACCACCTGTCCCATTGCTAAGGGTTGCACTGGACGAAGGGGTTATGTGCTCCCGGACCTTTCTTCCAAAGGGCGTCATGACGTTCGGATGTCCGGACAAGATGGGTCGTCCGGGCACATACGACAACACTAAGATAAAGCAGTGTTAGTCTCATCGTGGGAGTGGAAGGGGATCCCATGATCAACTTCAGGTGTAAGAGTAAGAGTATGTTTCGGTCAACTTCGGGTGTGAGAGTAAGAG
This sequence comes from Artemisia tridentata subsp. tridentata, assembly GCA_021014915.2. NCBI lineage: Eukaryota > Viridiplantae > Streptophyta > Magnoliopsida > Asterales > Asteraceae > Artemisia > Artemisia tridentata. The sequence goes on along the minus strand of CP139502.1, from coordinate 296,743,069 downwards.
TATGTTTTAGAGGATTGAAAGTTGAGAGAGTAGAGTGCTAGTATGTGAAAAAACTTGAGTTTAAATGATTACTGGCTTGGTATTCATAGGCTAAATACTTTGTTGTTTTCTCCGGATCACAGGTGGCGGATCCCGCTAACATATAGTGGGTAATAGCGTGATCCCATTAATGTTGGTACCTTTGACCCTTATCTTTTATGGATAATTGAGCTACTTGTTTGTACGCATAGCTTGCGGTCGTCCTTGCGATTTGTGTCGCCGCCAAGTCTTTCCTTTTATCCATTTATGGAATGATTTGATACGTAGTTCTTCCCCACCATATAATTCTTTCTTCTCTTAGAAAGTCACGTGATTCGTGACTTGGAGCTTACTCATTTATAATATCGAGCTGAGGGCGTGGTGAAGAAGGTTCGGTTTAGGCTATGCCTTTACTCCGGACGCTGGCCACCATCCTTGATTCTTCTGTTATTCTCCTCTTCGTCCATTTCGACCCTTATTTCCGGTCCCGACCATTCTGGTTCTTCTTTACGAGTGTGTTCCACGTGTTTCTTGTTTGGTAATTGCGCTCTTTTGCAACCGCAATTTATTTGTTTGATGGGACGTTCAAGGGCTCGGTTGAACCCTTAGCACACCGAGTATTAACTATTAAGTTAAACTAAGTGAGCTTATGACTGAGATCAATGCAAAGAATATTTCTAACAGTTTATAATACGTGAATATAAAAACACAATATTTTTCAACGTTTAAATTCTTATTAGAAATAATTCCAAGAATCTATTACCCAAGTGTTTTGCGGAACAAACACTTGGGATTGAATAGACAAGGGTTTATGGTGTCTCCTATCGAAACTCAAGTTTTGCTTGAGTGGTAACAATATACCCACTGAGCTATCTCAGTGAGTTGTATACTCTTTGTAAGAGAGAAGTTACTTTGTAAAAGTTCTAAGCTTTCAATATACAAAGCACACTTAACTTCTCTCCATCTGATCTATTTATACACAAGTAATCTAAGTATAAGTGATTAAAATATTACAAGTTGTTGAGGTAGCGTGTCTGACAATTACAAATAGTAATTGTCATTTCCAAGAACCAATAGGAAAATGGCTAATAAGACTTTGGGAGTTGTTGACTGACACTCCATGACTTTTAACCGCAAAGGGAAGGTTGGTATCTGACAAGAGAAGAGTGTTTGGTCTGACACTTTTATCTTCTCAGATCTTTCCCTTTTGTTCCCGCCTATTCTTCAGGCATTGGTTCCTCAGTCTTCAATCACTTTGTTGTTGAGGAGACTGGGGTTCAGTGAGTTCTTGTCCAACACACACTGAACCATCATCTTCTTTTTCGGCTTAAGTCCTACTCAGGGAGTACCGCCTTCCTGAGAGTGAGTCCTTTATTGAACTCGCCTTAAGCATCCTGAAGATGACTCACTGAGAGGCTGTTCTCTCAGTGACTTAAATTGTTCTCGGTTTAGCAAACACTTAGCTTAATTTGTGTTCAAATCCTGTTTAAGATAATTGGGTGTTTTACGAACCCAACAATCTCCCCCTATTTGGATATAAATTATGCCTAAGTGTTTTGATCAGTATGAGTGAGCTAAAGTCTTCTGCTCATACTGAATGTACTAGAAAATAAATAAGGATATTGATATAACAAAACATTCATCAATTTATTCATATCATTACAAGTCCTATTATTCTAAGTACAAAATACTCAAGGTTCTTGAACAAGACCCATGAGTTCTAGTTTCGCCTTCTTTGACATCAACACCTCTTTATCAGTTCGATCCTTCATCATTTGATCCATCAGCCTGACAAACTCCTCATTATCAGGTCTCCTGATATTAAGCGCCATCAGTTTGTAAGCAAGGAGTGTTGTCGTTTCCACTTTATCGATGTCAGAGACTCTTTGAAAGGCTTCCTGACCAAATTCATCCACAAAGAAGATACCATACTCAGGTTCCTTGATGACCAGGTTGGGACGGAACTTGACTCCCTGAGGAGTAGTCCTGTTGCAGTGAAGTGCAGCTATGTATTGTTCAGGTTCAAGAGCCACAGCTTTTCTTTTCTTCCCGGTCTTCTGAGTAAGTTCAGGGATAGCCAGTCCCTGAGAAGCAAGTGCCCTATCATGGTCAATTCCGAGACTTTTGGCCACTCTTGCGAGTTCCTCATACTTGGCACTCAGAGACTTGATAAGGTTTGGGGCATTCTTGCTTGAGGATTTTTTCCTTAGGATGGGCATCATCATATCCCATTCTCTTAACCCATAGTCTGAAATTTTGATTGTTGGAAGGTGTTCAAACTTTCTTGGACCTCTATGTATCGTTATGCTCAGGGGTTTGGTGTTGTGAATGGAGATGTCAGTGATAGTGCCTTCATCCTTGGTTTTGGTCATGTGCCATACATACCTATCATATATCCTCTGCCTCTTTTCTTCCTTAAGTTTGGCTTGTTTGTTGTGTTCCTTAAGGAGTTCAGCCTGAAGCTTGAGAAACTCATCCCCTTTGATGTCCTTTTTCTCAGACTCCTTGATCACTTCTTTGGCAACCTTAGAAATTTCAGACCTGTTGAGTTCCTGCTCTTTCTCTTGTTCCTTCCTGAGATCTTCTTGGTGTAAAATTTTAGCAAGTTGTTCAGGAGTCCCATAGACCCTTCTCCCATCCTCTAAATCAACATAGAACGGTGCATCAGGATCTGCACGCCTTTCAGTTGAAGCCTTGACTAAGCCTGCTTTAGGAGGAGGGTTTGTTTCAGTCACCATGATTTTCTTCCCTTTGTCGATGGGAGGGGGTTGACTGGTGGATGTCTTAGGGACAGTTACCAAAGCAGAAGTAGGATCAGGGATTGGAGGATCATCATTTTTCTCCCCCTCAGCAGATGGTGGAACTTCAGTGGAGACACCTGCTGACTGAGGAGTTGGAGGAGCATGAGAGGCCTGAAGAATAGATAGGATGTCTGAGACCATAGACTTTGTCTCAGAAGTCTCATTCTTCACGGCACTTAATTCGGCAGCCATTTCCTTTTGGTGGGTGGTGAGTTCAGTGACTTGGGTGGTGTAGTGGGTGACCAGCTCATTATGTGTTGTTGAGAGCTGCTCAAAGGCTGAGGAGATTCTGATTAGGTGCTCCTTGGATACAATAACAGCCTGATGAATGGACTCTTGCTGTGTCCTTAGACCATCAAGATCTACCCCCTGAAGGAGCTTTAGAAGCTCAGTAATGCTGGTGGAGGTGGACGCCTGAGAGGCCAAGTATGCATCCAGTCTTTTGACAAAGGTGGGATCATCTGTAAGATGTTCTTGGACTGATTCAATAGCCTTGAGGATGTTGGACAGTTCCTGATGCTGTCCAGTGGCTATTTCATCTACAGATTTGTTCAGGTCGCCAAGTTGTTTATCAGTGAGGGTGGCGGCCTGAAGAATCTTTGCCTGAGATTCTTCTACAGAAGCCCTGAAGTCGGCATAGGAGGCTGCCACTTCAGTGTGCTTATCCCATTGCTCATCCGTAAGTATATTGTAAAGACCTTCGTTGGCTTTGCGAAGGAATTTTGCCAATTGTCTTTCAGAAGCCGGACGAGCATTGTCATACTTTTGCAACCACTTAGGAGTGGCTGAAGCACCTGATGATGATGATGAGGTTGATGGGGAACTGGGTGGTTGATCCTCAGGAGGAGGAGAAGAATGTTGTTTCTCAGAGGGCTGAGGAGGGCTTAATTGACTTTCCATTTCCTCCTCAACATCAGGGATATCATCATCACCAAAATCAATCTCCTCCTCTGACTCATCAGCCAACAAATTTTCATAGTCAGCCAAAGAAGGAGCCTTCAGGATATCCGGCTCCCCCTCAGAAGAGGGCTCACCTTCGTTGTGGCCAGGTCCTGACTCTTTTGTCATAATAACTGGTGGGGTTTGACCAGCCTGACTAGTCATAATAACTGGGGGGGGGGGGGTTTGCCCAGCCTGACTTTTAGGGTCAGTTCCTGAGAGAACAAAAGTGCCTGAGGTGGGTTTGGGTTCCGTATCGGCGGGTGGTTTATATCCCTCCGAGTCTTTGTCCCCCTGAGCGCCTTTATCCACTGATGGGTGTTTTCCAGTGGAATCATGAGGCACTCCTTGTGAAGATGTATGGACCCCCTTCCCATCAGGATTGGTCTATCCTTTTGGGGATTTAGGGTCCTGAACTCCCTAAGACCCTGAGTGTGATTGCTCAGGGACGTTAGCAGGATGTGAGTGGGTATGGGTCCCCTTCTCAGTGGAGTAGTGCTGCCCCACTGAGGATATAGAACCCTGTACTCCCTCAGGATCTGATTGTGATTTATCAGTGCTTTCATTGGGATGTGAATGGGTGGATGTTCCTGATCCCTCTGACTTGTTTATGTCAAAGGAAACATGCGGAAAGGGTATGTCCGAGGACACTGAGGATGATTTCCCAGTGACCTTCGTTGACGGTTGTTTTGTGGTCAGAAGGGTCTCTGCAGTGGGTGTCTCAGAGGTCTGGGCCACAATGTTAAGGGTGCCTGAGGCAACAGTCTCAGTGACGAGTGGTTTAGGTCTAACCACCTTACTGGACTGTCCCCCTTTCTTCTTCTTCACCTTCTTGGTTGGTGAAGGTACTGGGGAGATAGCATTCTCACCCTGAATGACTACTAACATGTAGTTGGTCAGGGCGGGGGGTTGTGCCTCAGTGATGTCACTACTAAAATTGGTCTTATGCAAGACGTCAGGTTTTGTACCTTGATCATCAGACCTTAAGTAGTCAGAACCAAGAAGGTCCTGAAGTGCACAGGAAATGAACCTAGGATAAGACATGTGTCTTTGCCTATGTTTCCCTAAGAGCTTGGCAACGAGGTCTCGGAAGATTATACCTCCGATATCAATTTTTCTACCCTCCAAGAGACTGAACATCATCATTTGCTGTGATGAGTTCACTTGCTCAGTGGAGGATTTGTTCCCTCCTAGGACTTGAATGACAAATGTCATCATGAGTCTCCAGATGGGGTGAAACCATGTCTTCACTATGGGAGCCTTTTCTAACAAGGCTTCAGGAGACAAAGTGGGACGCTTAGCGTCATGAGGCCCAAGGAATAGCATTTCTGCTTTAATTTCCTGGTCAGTAGGGTTTGCCTCAAAGGTCTGGGCGAAATCAAGACCAGTGGCCTTGAGAAAGGTCTTGTAGTCAAGGGAGAGGGGTTTCTTCCCATTCATCACAATGAATGTGATGATTGATTCTCTGGTGTCCTTAGGGCTAGTAGCCGTTGCGGTACACTAGAACTCCCTGAGATAGTCATGATAAATGACTGATGGGGTTTTGGTAAAAGCTGTGGCAAGGAAGCAGTTATGTAAATACTTAACCACATCCTTGTACCCCTCATATTGTTGAGGGTAGTGGAAATTTCCAACCACATTGTTTTTGGTCATATCCACGCCCTCCATTGGAAAGTTCACATTTGAGGCGAGGGTGATAGCATTAGAAGATGCCATTTTTGTGTTTGGTTGGACAAATGGGCTGGGTTTCTAATTGCTATGAACACACACAAAGTTTTGAGAGATAAAATGGGCAGAGTTTAGCTTAGATTATTAAAACGCGTGTGTGTGTTTGTTTTGGTTGGGGTATTTATAGGATAGTGGAGATGGGGGTATTTTTGGCATTTGAGCGGTTTTATTTAATCAAAATATAATTTTTGGAAATTATTTTGAATAAAATGTTTGAGATCCGCATTAAATGCCACCACTCCACTTTTCCTCTTTTTTTCACAATTGGCAGAGTGAACAGTTGAGCAGTTTCTGCAAAAGGAGAAGTTGCAGAGTTTCCATCATCACACAGTGTATTGTGTGAGAGAGGGCATTGAATGCCAAGTTGGGAAGTGGGGGCCCATGAGGTGTATGCCAGAAAGGCAAAGGAACAAATATTCTTATATTTAATAAGAGTTCAGTTACCAACCTCGGACATTTACTAACTAGATATTTAGAGCATTTAAGTTAGTATTGAATGTCCTTTTCAGGGCCCTGAATGACTTTTCATTCAGTGGTGGTTTTTCAGGGACTTGGGATTAGTCACTGATGATTCAGGAATATGTAATGATTCCTGAGCTACAAGGATTCAGGAACTTGGGTTTAGTTCCTGAACCCTAAAGATTTCAGGAACTTGGGTTTAGTACCTGAGGTTGAGGATTCAGTGATATTTTTTTTTCACTGATGTACACATTGAGTCAGGGACCTGAGGTTTTGAGAATTTACACTTTAGTTGGAAAGATTCAATCATTGGACTGATTCTCTATATCCAACATTCCTAATTCAGCTTTCAGTCTTGTGAAAGTTGGTTCATCCAAAGGTTTGGTGAAGATATCAGCTAACTGATATTCAGTAGGGATGAAGTGTAATTCAATGTCACCATTCATGACATGGTCCCTGATGAAATGATATCTAATATCAATGTGTTTTGTTCTCTGATGAAGAACAGGGTTGTTTGAGATTGCAATTGCACTTGTGTTATCACAAAAGATGGGTACCATCTTATACTGAATTCCATAGTCACTGAGTTGACTTTTCATCCAGAGTACATTTGCACAACAACTAGCTGCTGCAACATATTCAGCCTCAGCTGAGGACAAGGCAACTGATTGTTGCTTCTTAGCACTCCAACAGACTAGTTTCCCACCAAGTATTTGGCAAGAGCCTTAGGTGCTTTTTCTGTCCATGTTGCATCCAGCATAGTCAGAGTCTGAGTATCCTTTAAGATCAAGGCCTGAGCATTTTGGATAATATAATCCAAGGTTTGGAGTACCTTTCAGGTCTAATAAGACTTTGGGAGTTGTTGGCTGACACTCCATGACTTTTAGCCGCAATAGAGAAGGTTGGTATCTGACAAGAGAAGAGTGTTTGGTCTGACACTTTTATCTTCTCAGATCTTTCCCTTTTGTTCCCGCCTATTCTTCAGGCATTGGTTCCTCAGTCTTCAATCACTTTGTTGTTTTAGGAGACTGGGGTTCAGTGAGTTCTTGTCCAACACTCACTGAACCATCATCTTCTTCTTCGGCTTAAGTCCTACTCAGGGAGTACCGCCTTCCTGAGAGTGAGTCCTTTATTGAACTCGCCTTAAGCATCCTGAAGATGACTCACTGAGAGGCTGTTCTCTCAGTGACTTGAATTGTTCTCGGTTTAGCAAACACTTAGCTTAATTTGTGTTCAAATCCTGTTTAAGATAATTGGGTGTTTTACGAACCCAACTTATTTGTTTGATGAGACGTGTAAGGGCTCGTTTTCATCCTTTCGTCTACACCATCTCAACCATTAATTTTTGCATCATGTTGGCCGTTCATCGAGACATGGTCCACGCTCCACCCATCCCAGCCGCCTGATGTAGGTCTATCTAGAAGCGTGCCGCTCCTATATAAGATCCATATTTTTCTTTTAACATGTTTTTACCATTGCATGATCTTTTTCTCTTATTTTCTTGCATTCGTTAAAAATTCCGACTATACTGTCCAGATTCCGATTGCACCACTTGCGTTTCCGTCTACTTATTTTTGAACATGTTTATGTTCCACTTTTGCTATGATTAAAGAAACCATAGATACCATTTATTATGTCCTTTCACAATTAGAGTTACATGAATTTTGTAACAACTATGGTATTATCAAGGATTTAGAGCCGGAAATACCAAGACATAACGATACCATTAGTGGCTTTCCCGTGGGAAATTGGTATTTATACAAGGTTTACTGAGTTTACAAACTTCCGTATTCATGTATCCACTTTTTCTCTAAGTGTTCATGAATATTTCAAGACTCACTTCTCTCATTATGTTCTTAGGGTTCCCCATATTAGCCATTTTAAGATTCTTTGTCGTTGTCATGGTGGCGTTCTTACCATTCCTTTTTTCGCCGATTTTATTATGCCTGAAAGGTTCTTGGTGGTTGGCTTACCGTTGAGAAAATGAGGAAAGAGAAAGATATCACTGTTCCCTCTTGTCATTTAGATCCATTCGATTTTCTTAAGAATTGGAGGGACCACTATGGATAAAGTCTACCGTAGCTCTGATAGCGATGAAGTGGTTTGACGAAGATGCTTTGGTGCGAAACCCTTTGTCGGATGAATCGTCTGGTGACCAGCTTCTTATGACTACTCTTGATTTTAATCTCACTAAGATTAGAAAATTTTCGGAGATTTTTATTTGTGCAGTTGAAGATTTTATTCATACTCATCCTCTTACCCACACAAAAATGTACGTTACATGCGTTTTTCACCAATTATCTCTCTTCATTTAAATTGTCAATTTGATCACATGTCCGGAACATGTTAGACAAGAGGGTATGTAAAAATAGTAGGTAAAAGCTATAGAATACCATCCTACTTACAAAAAAGTACCATCTTGAACCATTTACTTTTTTATTGCAGACTTTACCAACGAACTTTCAAATTTTTTTCGACTTGAACCATTTCGTTAGACCGTTAGAATTCATGTGGCAACGTTAGTCCTATTAGTCAACGAACGTTTGCAAAGTTAGTCCTTTTATACTAACGATGTCAACGAACGTTTGCAAAGTTAGTCCTTTTATACTAACGATTGTTTTTAATTAACTAAAAATTTGGAAAAAAATTTAAAAAAATTCAAAATTTTTTTAAAAATTCAAAAAATTTATAAAAATTCGAAAAAAAATTATAAAATTTCGAAAAAAAAATTTAAAAAAATTCAAAAAATTTTTAAAAATTAAAAAAATCTATATAAGTTCGAAAAAATTTATAAAAATTCGAAAAATTTATAAAAATTCGAAAAAAATTTAAAAAAATTCGAAAAATTTATAAAAATTCAAAAAAAATTTAAAAATTCGAAAAATTTATAAAAATTCAAAAAACTTATAAAATTTCGAAAAATTTTTAAAAATTCAAAAAAATTTTAAAAATTAGAATAATTTTATAAAATTTTCCAAAAATTTTATAAAATTTTCGAAAAATTTTTTTTGGAAAAATTTTATAAAAATTTCGAAAAATTTTTATAAAATTTCGAAATTAGAAAAATTTTATAAAAAATTTTGAAATTTTTTATAAAATTTTATAAAAATTTCGAAATTCGAAAAATTTTATAAAAATTTCGAAAATTTTTATAAAATTTTATAAAAAATTTCGAAATTTTTTATAAAATTTTATAAAAATTTAATAAAATTTTATAAAATTTTCGAATTTTTAAAATTTTATAAAATTTTATAAAAAATTTCGAAATTTTTATAAAATTTTATAAAATTTTTCGAATTTCGAAATTTTTATAAAATTTTATAAAAATTTTTGAAATTTTTATAAAATTTTTCGAATTTCGAAATTTATAAAATTTTATAAAAAATTTTCGAAATTTTTATAAAATTTTTCGAAAATTTTTTTTTCGAAAGTTTTATAAAAGTTCGAAATTTTTCGAAAATTTTATAAAATTTTTCGAAAATTTTATAAAATTTTTTGAATTTTTAAAATTTTTTTGAATTTTTAAATTTTTTTCGAAATTTTATAAGTTTTTTGAATTTTAATAAATTTTTCGAATTTTTAAAATTTTTTTGAATTTTTATAAATTTTTCGAATTTTTTTAAATTTTTTTCGAATTTTTATAAATTTTTCGAACTTATATAGATTTTTTGAATTTTTAAAATTTTTTCGAATTTTTTTAAATTTTTTTCGAAATTTTATAATTTTTTTCGAATTTTTATAAATTTTTTGAATTTTTAAAAAAATTTTGAATTTTTTTAAATTTTTTTCCAAATTTTTAGTTAATTAAAAACAACCGTTAGTATAAAAGGACTAACTTTGCAAACGTTCGTTGACATCGTTAGTATAAAAGGACTAACTTTGCAAACGTTCGTTGACTAATAGGACTAACGTTGCCACATGAATTCTAACGGTCTAACGAAATGGTTCAAGTCGAAAAAAAATTTGAAAGTTCGTTGGTAAAGTCTGCAATAAAAAAGTAAATGGTTCAAGATGGTACTTTTTTGTAAGTAGGATGGTATTCTATAGCTTTTACCCGAGGGTATGTAAAAATATTAGGTAAGAATAGATGTCATTTCTCAAAAATTAGTATGAAATTGAACCAAAAAATAATCATTATAAAAAAAAGGACTAATATTCAATAACCTGTTGGAAAAGGTGCAAGGGACTTTTTAAGAGCTAAACTTGAAAAGATATTTGACATGGATCTAAATAACTCTAACCGAATATTTTACAAAATTTATGCGAAAATAGAAAGTGAATTTTACCTATCGAAAACTTTGAAAAGGTTAAAGAGAGCTTAAGTGAAAACAAATGTGCAATTGTTGCAAACTTGAAAACGAAACATTATTGGTAAAATATCCGATTAAGATATGTCAAGCAATCATGCATTAATCGTGTTATATAAATGAGTATGATGTTGATGTTGCGGAAGTGGTTATGCTACGTAGCAACAATGCTGATGTGAGTTGGGGCCTGCTGGTTGACTTTTTTTCGGCTTATTTTGTGTAGATTATGGTTATGGCTCAATACTAGTCTATCAGGATCAAAGGCGTCATGTTGTCACATGATTAACTCACAAACTAGTTTAAGTGGCGAGGTAATAATATTAGATGATAACGGCTTAGTGGTAAGGTACGTAACATTCTCACAAGAAATTACGGGTCAAAATATCATTAGGTACACATCTTGGGTTGTCAGGAAAAATGTCAGAAACGATCACAGATATATCGCTTTTAGACAACGTACATCAGAGCCACAGAATCGTCATTCCTAGATAACATGAACAATGAAAACACGTGCCGTTTGGTTTGATGATAAGAATCACAATTGATATGATTTTGATAGTAGTGGTAATATTATATTTACATGTTATTTGATATCAATATTTTCCTAAATTCATAACGTTTATCAAATTTACCATTGTTTTATATGAAAATAAAGTTATTTTAAAAAATAGATGTGTTCATTTAATACTTAAAAACTTGCGTCATGGCACAAATTAGAAAAACACATCTACATTTTAACCATCTAAAATTTTAGGGCCCGTTTGGTCGAAGCATTTTGGCAAAGGTTTTGGACTCATGGTAATTATTTACAGAATCCATTCCTGAACTAGAATCAACCGATATCTTCATATTATTATTATTTTATTAAGTCACCGTATAAACTGAAGGAGACGCAGCAACCTTTGAATATCATTTCCGTCAACTTGTCTTTATTATGTCTTTTCCTTTTGTTCACATTTTAAGTAGACCCTGACTTTCGACAACATGGCGTAAGGCCCCCTCACTTTTGTCCTAAATGCTAAAATTATGATACTTTTTTCTTCAATGAATGAAAAAAAAAAAAAGAAAAAAAAAAAAAAAAGCTTGCCTGATAATTTTTAAACTCCGACACGGAATTACAAAGAAGGAATCTCAAAAATGGAAAACCAACATGTGTGAGGGGGCCTTAAGCTTGACCTTGTCTTCAGCGGTATCACCTTGTCTTCAATGTGTAAGAGTGTTCTGTGTTTATATGAATGTAGATTCAAGTCTTGTTTGTGGCATATGTAATAAAATTTTAGAAATGCGGTATATTATGGTATAATGCAAAAGTAATTATGAATGACCTCGTGTTAGGCATCACGATGCAAAATCTTAAACGCAATGCAATGGTGTGCGCAATTAATTGCCATTAAAATGTTTATATCGGATGACAATCTATAATCTATAACAATATTTTCACCTATAAGGCCATAACAATATGCTTTGAATCAATCGTACAAAAATGATGCATTCTTAACAAAATGGAAAATAAAGGATTTAGTTTAACAAAAATGATGCATTCTCTTGTTAAGTATTTTGTACTATTCTTCAGAGCTAAAGCTCATTATATACTTAACAAAATGATTAATTGTCATTATGCTAAACTAAATACCTTATTTTCACATGAAAAGACACTAGTGCCCTTTGTCTTCTTATCTTTATATGTTGAAAAAGACATTATCATTATCATTATCTTATCAATATATTAAAAAGTCAGAAAATTAATATTTTAATGAACAGTGCTGCTACAGTGTGATACAGTGTGATACTGTGCTACAATACTGTAGCTATAGTACTTTTTTTTTTTCGAAAAAATAATTTCGATAAAATAAAATTTTGAAAAAAAAAAATTTTTGAAAAAATACTTTCAAAAAAAAAACTTTAAAATTAATTTTTCTAAAAAAATTAATTTCGAAAAAAAAATTAATTTAAAAAATAATTTTTCTAAAAAAATTAATTTCGAAAAGAAAATTAATTTAGAAAAATATTTAATTTTTCTAAAATAATAAATTTTGTAAAAAAAATAATTTTTCTTAAAAAATTAATTTTGAAAAAAAAAATTAATTTTTCTAATAAATATTTTTGTGATAGCAGAAAAAAAAATCTTTTACAAAATTTTTTTTTTCGAAAATCTTTTTTCTAAAATTTTATTTCGAAAAAATAAAATTAAAAAATATTTTCAAAAAAAATATTTTCAAAAAAAAACTTTAAAAAAAATCTTATAAAAAAAATTTTGAAAAAAAGTTACAAAAAAAAAATTCAAAAAAATATATTTTTTTAAAAAAAATTTCAAGAACCTAACATGTAATGATTATATGAATTCAATGACCAACCACATCGTACAACAAAAAACAACTATCTAAACATCCTGCCGCAAAACATAATTAAAAATAGAAATAACAAAAAAAAATTTAAAAAATAAATAAAAATATATTAAATACATCACGAAATAATTGTGAACCTACAAAACGTAAAACACACATCGCACAATAAAAAAAAACTATCTGAACAACCCGCTGCAACGCGCGGGCTTCCATACTCGTTATTGTCTAATGCCAAAAGTCTAAACTTATTATGTCAAATCAAACTTTCTTATAAATTCATTCGCTAACGAAATATTTGGTACATACGTGGTCCTTGGATAGTGTGTTAGTCACATATATATATGGTTGTTCACTGTCACCTAATGTTGATTTTCACTCGTTTCTAACAATTTTAACTTGTACTCTATATGTATCAAGTATAACTAGTACCCGCGCGATGCAGCGGCTGATATCCTGTGATTAAATTTTCTGACAATGTGATGTTATTTGGCCATACATTTTTTTTAACTGTTAATTTATAAATAACTATAACTTTAGTTAAGATAGTAGTGTAATTGCAAGTTGTTAAATAAGTTGTTACAAGTTTATAGATGACTTAAATGCTTGTATTAATTTAGAGAGCTGTTACAAGTTGGTGTAAGTCGCGGCTAGTAATCATAATTCTTCTTTTTCTCCGCCTATTTCTTCTACTAAGAGGGTTAACCCATTCTATAAGGTGTGAGAGAATTTGATTCCGACAGTGATGACGAGGAGGTTATTAGCACGTTTGATGAGTCAATGAACCTATTTGGTGGTGGTTACGAGCTTGAAGATGATTGTAATGACTATGCGGATTAGGTCTACAATCTTTCAGGAAATTTGGATGCTTTTTATAACATGTATGATATCAAGCTCCAATGTCTTGGTAGGAAGTAATTTTGTTTTCGTAGGAGTCTAATGTTATCTTTTGAGTAGTGGTTTATTTTCTTGTTTAGAGAATAGGAAGTATCTTGTTATGTAAGCTTTTCCGCCTATGTAACGGGTTAAGATATGATATTCACCCATATCCTTTGTACTTAAACGTTTTTTGAAGTAATATATTAACCGGGTCTTTTTACCTTTTACCCAAAAAAAGAGCTGTTACAAGTTTACGAATTTAATACACTTAATTTTCTAGACGTAATGTTTATTTGTGTTGATGCAACAACTATAGAAATTTTCGTAATTGGCAAGTGTGTAAACTGAATTTTTAAGTCTTTCTATTTAGAGAATGAACTAAATGCTTTATATAGTAGCATAGATAAGCCGAGTATGATAAGAACATGTTTGTGTTTAGATTGAGGATAGATGAGACAATGCAAGGTCGACCTCTATATGAAAATTAGAACTTGACCATCATTGTAGTACATGAATATGTTTACACGTATAGTTCAAAAAAGTAAACTCAATTATAATCATGTAAAGTTTGTTGAGTTGAGTGGTTACTCCTATGATCTTAACTTTTTTATTTTTCAAGTATAATTAAGTGAAAAACTTCCGTTAATTATGCAAAATATGTCATATCCTATACAAAAATTATTAGTAATGTCTTTTAAAGTCTCGAATTTCAGCTAGGAATACTTTCCAGATGACCAAAGTAAAGTCACATAAAACGAAGACTTTCATTTTGGCGATACAAAATGTTTTGAAAACTATTACAATAATGAGATATTTTGGTGGTTGGTTGTTAGTACGCAGAAATTCGGATGGAAACTTACCAACCACAGATCTTAGTACGTGTTTGGTTCATGCTTTAGAGGGGGAATCAACAAAAGAAAACACAAAACCTTTGTTTGGTTTATAAAATCTATCGAATGATAGTGACTGACACACACCTTTTCATTCTTACGTTATATGGTGGTATTCACATCAAACCGTGGACCCCATTTTATTTTCATCTCACAAGTATAATTTTTTTTATTATAATATAATATTTAAATATAATATAAAATTAATAAATTATATATAATAATATATATAATAATATATTTTCTCTCTCCTACTTTTTTCTCAAACCTTTCCCAATCTTTCAAACCTTTCCCAAATCCAAATCCGATTCCAATCCCACTTGCGAACCAAACGCACCTTAGAGTCTTAGACTTTATCTTGAAAAACATATATACCTCCAACAAATGCTTTACAAATTTTTTAAAAATTGAAAACGATGTACAGTAGTGATTTTTTTCTTAAAAGGTTATCAGTGCTTAAATAATTAAATATCGACTGTCTAAGAGTAAAAATAATGTGCATATAGAAAATAACGAATAGTAAATCCAAGTAGAAACTATGTGCGACACTTGCAAATTGCGAAGGTCTAACTGTAAAATAATATCAACTCTTACTAAAATAGTTGGACCACGATATAATCTTTGGCATTAAACACGTAAGACCTCTATGTTTTTTTTGTGCCATAAAATTAAAATTCATTCACATTCAACAAAACTGAAGCAGAGTTACATAACTTATAAGATCTCAAATCAAATGATTATGATCATATACTAACGAGATATATACGATATAAGTGACCGAGACATTGACTGCATTACTAACCAACTAAAAACACTAACTAATGAACAAAACATAGCTAAACAAAAGTAAAAGTAAAGTAACTCCCAATACCGTCTTTCACGGGTTATGGGTCCCAATACCGTCGAAGACGGTGTATGGGGGAGGTTGAGACGTAGACAGCCTTACCCCTACCTAAGGTAGAGAGGCTGCTTCCGGTTCTACCAAAGATTGAAAAGGACCCCCGGCCTTTTGTAAGGAGTGAGTATCGAACCCTTGACCTCTCGGTTGAGAGGAAAGGGGTTTTCCAACTGATCCAACCCTAAAAACACTAACTTGTAACAAAACATAGCTAAACGATTTAACTTAAACAACGGTGTCATAAAGATATATGAGACTCAAATAAACCTTTTATAATTTCGATAATGCAAGAATTGGTTTTTCCTCGTAATTTAGTTTATAGCATATGATTAGAAGGACAAATGATATTATTGAAAATTCCTAAAGTAAGAAATCCATGGAAAATGTGCATATCAAAAAAAATAAAAAATAAAAAATGAATGTATAGCATAATCATTAAAGATGTCATCATGGTTATCTTTTCTTGTTTTAGTTTGGAAACTTTTCTAGAAAATTGGAGATTATTTCTTAAATGACCATGTCCTAAACATATAATCATATATGTTCCCCACTTTGTTTATATGGAAACTTAGCATGACCCAGGGGCGTTTTGTTACAAGGTTTTTGATTTGGTGGAATGGATTGACTTATTAAAAGTGTTGTTTGGTTCAAAAGTGTAAAGATGATACCATGGAATTAACACAAAAACTCATTCCATAGGCTATGGGTCGGTTTTCTTCAAATGGAATATGATTTTTTGACAGGTCTCACACTGTTATTTTTTTTGTCCACAAATTTGATGTTTTTGTATTTTAAAATATTTCTTTCTCTATCATATTTTAATTAAATAATATTTTTATATATAATATCATTTTAATTTAAAATATACATTTATATAATTATATATTTTCCTTCCATTTATTTTCTATCAAATTTTTCGCAAATCCAAATCCAATTCAAACTCCATCTACTAACCAAACGCACCCTCAGATTTGAGCATATTGATTAAAAAATTGATCAATGTGATCCATAGTTCCATACCATTTACATATTCACATTAAAATATATTTTTGTTTACTGGTGAAGATAGTGTCTTGCTCGCTACATATGATATGTATGCTCTAATTTGCTACTTCATCGTAAAATAGTGGACGTACGGTACGTATCATGTGTGTGCAATCATAATTCTACTGATATTTTTTTTAGAACATCAATTTTTTCACACCTATACCACCTATCTCACAATATATCCTCACAAATGCCTCAAACGAGGCTTGAACCCACAACCTCTAGGTTGGTGGGCAACTCACATACAACTAGACCAAAGGCCTTGGCTATAATTCTACTGGTCATCCACCAAAAGGTGTGAATTGGCGGGAACACCCTAACCCCGGGTGCCTTTTGGCACTAGCCATTATCCACCCCACAAGGAATAATTCCGTCAACTCTCCTGATCAAGTGAGGCACCAACTGGAGTGATCACGAGCCAAAACTCGAACCCTTAACCTTTTATCCATCAAATCTCTCTAGTGGGCTCATGAATTTTTCAAAAGTGGGTACCAACTGATCCAAAGCACATTGGTATAATTCTACTGATCATGACTTTTAACATTTGACTAGCTAGTTGAATCTATGATATCTAGGTTGATTAATTACCACACAAAGTAAAGATGTTCTATACGCATAATATTCATAGGGTTGTGTTAGGGAAACGGGGTCTACCCCTAGCCCTATGGCCCTTTTTCCTGTTGCTACAGTACTTTGTCCCCCATTATATATATATTTTTTTTCCTACTGCTGCTACAGTACTTTGTCCCCCACTATATCTCTTTTTTTTTTTTTTTTTTTTTTTTTTTTTTTTTTTTTTTTTGGGTAATATATTTTGTATAATGTAATTTATTTTGTGTAATGTATTTTTACGGGACGTTAAAAAAAAGTTGTAAAAAAATATATTAATTTCGAAATAAAAAAAAATTATTTTTCGAAATAAAAAAAAATTCTAAAAAAATAAAAATTATTTGTAAAAGTTATAAAAAATAAAAAATAAATGTTTTTCGAAATAAAAAAAAAAAAAAAAAAAAATTATGTCTTCATCTCTTGCCGATGGAATCGTGAAATTATTTTTCGAAATAAAAAAAATAATTTTGAAATAAAAAAAATATTTTTCTAAAAAAAAATTATTTCAGAAAAAATAAATGGAAAAAAAAATTTAATTTCGAAATAAAAAATATTATTTTTCTAAAAAAATTATTTTTCTAAAAAAAATTATTTTTCTAAAAAAATAAAGTAAGTTTTTTTTTTTTATTAAGTGGACACTTAATATGGGACGAAAATGTAAAAAATGGACGAAAACGTAAAAAGACAGACGAAAACGTAAAAAATCGGACGAAAACGTAATAAAAAGTTTTGTAATAAAAAGTTAGTTGTAATAAAAAAAAGTTTTATAAAATTTGTTATAAAAAAAAGTATTTTGTTATAACAACAACTTATGTCGTAAATGTTGTTGTTTAATTTAATAATAACATTTGTTGTTGCAGTTACTTAATGTGGTACTCCCTCCGTCCCAATTTTATTGTCCCATTTTTTCATTTCGGGCGTCCCAAAATTATTGTCTCATACCAAAAATAGAAAGTGAATAGGTAGTGGAGTTTGGTAAAGTTTACTATATTACCCTTGGTTGAAATTAATATTACAAACTTTAATGAAGTATTAATTAATTGGTTAAGGGTAAACTTGTCATTTGGCAAAAAAGTAAGAGAGATAAAGTAGTGATAGTGATGTTTTTATAAAAGAATGTGCTTTTTGTTATGGGACAATAATTTTGGGACGGAGGAAGTAATATTTAACGTGTTATTATACAAAACATTATACATATACAAAACATTATACATATACAATACATTATAATACATACATAATCCTTTCTAAAAAAAAAAAAAAAAAAAAAAAAAAAAAAAAAAAAAAAAAAAAAAAAAAGCACTAAACGACAAAATAGGGGTTAAAGACAAAAAAAATATATATAAACAAGTACCCTCTCATTGTAGAGAGGGTTAATCTAACCAAATAGGGACCGTTGCTATAACTCACCCCTATTCATACCCTATAATGGACACTGATTACATTTATCATGATTTCCCTATAATCTATGGGTAATGATAATTACACCATTTTTATTGATAATATCACAATTATGCATATAGAATAT
Organism: Artemisia tridentata subsp. tridentata; assembly: GCA_021014915.2. Taxonomy (NCBI): domain Eukaryota; kingdom Viridiplantae; phylum Streptophyta; class Magnoliopsida; order Asterales; family Asteraceae; genus Artemisia; species Artemisia tridentata. Next base: position 296,724,624 of record CP139502.1, on the reverse strand, counting down.
TGTAACATGTGCATTAATGATGTAATATTTTGATGTGTGCATAAAAAAATTTGTGTAAGTATCAAGTATCAACCCCATAATCTATACATATGTTGTTGTTGCAATTTTTAATTTCAAAGTTCAAATTGCTAAGACTATACGTACTCGAGCGCTGTTGCTCCCTTTTTTTGCCAAACAAAGCCCAACAGCGCCCCCTCCTCCAAAACGGAGGGGCGCTGTTGCTCCAAAATTGGGTTGGCTGGTTGCTATGACAACGCCCAAGCCCTTAACTTTCTTTGTGTTTTTTTTTTTGTTTTTTCTGTAAAATAGCACCAACAACCCCCCACTCTCCACTACACCACTTTTTCAACAAATCCCCATCCTACCCCACATGCCACGTGTTGAACAACCCTCCCACTCTCCACTTCTCCCCACTACACATGGTCTAAGGAAGCAATTTCGAAAGAATCTTTCTTGATTATTTGATGATAAACATCTTGTTTGTTGTTCAGTCGTTATTGCATGTCAATATATTTTTCTGTATAATGAAAGGGAAAAAAAACTTACTCTGCGTTTAGTTAGAGAAAAGATTTCTTAACTTTTTATCTTTAGATTTACAAAAATAAGAAAGAAGTGAATTAAATTCTCCACAAAACATAGAAAATGCGTTCATATGATATTATTTTCTATTCTCAAGAAAATAAAGGGGGTTAGAAGGAAACAAGGAGAACAAAAAATATATGTTTTTTTTTTTTTTTTTTTTTTTTTTTTTTTTTTTTTTCATTGCTAAAGTAGGAAATGAAAATTTTTTGTTTTGTAGAGAATTTTATGGGAATATTTTATTTGAAACATTCTCTATTTTCGTTGTTTTGTAAAAACATTTTGTGAAAAACAAATGTTTTTCCTTTTTAATTAAACGCACCTTTAGTGTCACACTAACTTCTTCTGTTCAATATCGATATTGGAAAAAGTTATATGAAATCTAAACGGCTATAACTTTACTTTTTTATGAGCTACAATTAACTATATCACAATATTATAAATATATCTCACATACTATAAACAAATTTTGAACCCTCAATATTTGGATTAGAAGCTTATCACACAACATGAATTATCATTGGTGCATAAGTGTTTTGGTGATTATAACTGTATTACATTGGGGTGTTACACAATTGGTGTCTGGATTCATTAAATTATGATTTGTGTATATAAATTTCAAAGAAGCTTAAAAACATAAAACTAGAGATGGCACATTAAATGTGTTTGTTCAATTGCTGTGTAGTTTGGGACTATCACATATTGGAAGTTTGGGACTATCACATTCTTCAACAGTTTGTATATAAAAATGCACAACTTACACATGAAACAAATGAAATATTTGTATTTTATTTTAGTGGCATGATTTTCACAATTTACTAAACAATGTATGAATATAAAATTATAAATTAAATAATTTTTCTATACTAATTAATAGAAAAAAGATCTCAATGATTGAAACAAATAAATTAAAATAAGATATATTAAACGGAAATACTGTAATGGGAGAGCCATGTCGCATGTGAGCCGGGTGGCGCCCGTAAAGAATGTGGGGTGGTCCGAGTCATCAATTCACAAACTTTTTGGTGATCAAGTAGCTCGTAGTGACACTAATTATTCATCATAAACACATTTTCTGTTTGTAGAATTTCAATTTTCAATAACTGACATACACAATTGGGTAAGTAAATAATTCACAAATGTGAAATTTGTGTCACTTTTATAATTAATATAAAAGGGTGGTGGCAGTCATGACTTTCAAAAAACCCATACCTCCAAAACCCACCAATAATATCATTCCACCTCATTCATACTTTTTTCATACCTCCCAACCATTTTTTAGTGGCAACCATGCCTTTTTCATACCTCCCAACTAATATATTAAACAATTCAATACACCATGCATTATTACTTCTACATCAAACACATGCAATAACACTAAAACAATTTAATACACCATGCCGTTGAAGCATTGGATGCCGCCTAGCCATGCCTTTGAACCATACCTCCGAGGTGGCAATGGTGTTCACCGGCGGCATCACCATGCCGATGGGCATACCGTCCACCATTGCCACCACCCTAATTAATATAAAAAGGGTAATTGATAATCTGGCGGCCTCTGCTGATCTGTCCGATAAGCGTGAGCAAAGATAAATCACGCAACATCATCATTATACGGACACTTGAACATAAATTGCCCTTCATTTTATCTTGCATGTCACTTACCATTGGTCTATTATTACATGAACTCTATGATTATGGATTTATGGTATTACTTTATTACTCTCTTTCTCTCTCTAATAAAATTGTACATTTCTAATATGCAAAAAGTTTTAAAAAATTCCACTAAATATATTCTTCATCAATCAAATATTCTCTCTTCTCACTAAAACATCTTCTTATTAGTTGAAATACAAAGTGAACACTTATTTTAAAATATTTCAAAATAGCAATATAAACACTTTTATGAGACGGATGTGGTATTTATTTACCGAATTGGGTAGCGATATGCTTCGATAACGTTTATTACTTTCACATCTTAATAGAACATAAAAACACAAAAATAGCAAAATAACCATTATTACGTACTAAAACTAAATAACTATAGGTACAAACAATGATATTACAAAAATAAACAGAATACATTTTAGAGTAAAATACACCATTCGTTCTTGTGGTTTGGCTAGATTTCGTGTCTAGTTCAAAATCGAGAAAACTCATTTGGCGAGTCCCAACTTTCCAGAATATTATGCGTCTGGTCTAAATTCGCTAACGAAGTTAGGTTTCCTCGTTATCTCCCGTGCCACGCAAATCACACGAGGGTAAGTTTGTCCTTTCTTTTTCTTTCTTTTTTTTTTTCCAACTCTTTTGTTCCCTGACGTTGCTTGTACTCTCATTGTACCAATGTACTTTGTACTTTCATTTAAAAATATAATATTTTTTTTTTCCTTTTCTTATCCCCTTTCTCCCAATTCCACACACACACGACTGACTTCGGTTCACTGTAACCTGTAGATTACTTATTTTTATTTAATTAGTAATGACTTTTAGGATTCATTTTTGCTGTTAGATCTTTTTAGCTTAGAAAACTCAAACTGTAACTAGGTGTTCTTGTTAAAATAAGACCATATTGGAGTTTAAGAAAGCATTACCCTTTTTTTTTTAGCTAACGACTATATTATGTAATTTCTTGGGAAGGATTATATTATACTTGTTGTTGGATTTTTTACTCTAAATATAAAGATGCTTCAATTAAAGGTTATAATGATAACCTGATTTACCTCTTTTATTATTTTACTCTATGTAGAGTTATCATAATCATAACACAAGAGAACTTTGATGTTTAAGGTTAAATTCTAGAGAAAGAAAGTGGGAACCTTTTAGAGAAAGAGAATGATTAGTATTAGATTGAAAGTAATGAAAGGTCCAACCCCTTCCCTTGGCAGGAAAGGGGTATATATACAAACTCTAAACCGCCCCTACACGGGCTATGGAACGGGCTTACAGTGGGTAAAGACCCGACCCGACTCCATGATGATACGATAACTAAACTAAAACTAATAAGCCTACGAGCTACTTAAATGCTAAATAGATACTCGGGGTGACCGAGTCTTTCATGTGAATATTTATATTCCTAACACTCTAGATTTCTTGTTTAAATATAACTCTGGGGACTAAACTTGTAATATATACAAGATTGTAATGATGATCCATGGTTTTATGAAGCCACCCTAGCCATTTATCATCTCGATAAATGTCACATATCTAAGTCTTTGGCGCGGTTTCAAATGCTTCCTACTTATCAAACCCACTAAAACCATCTCATAACTCATTCCTCTTTCACTAAAACCTAAAATTGTTCCAATTCTCAAAATGGCACCAAAAAGAGTCCGACCAATGAATATCCTCAGTGAACTTGGCACCTCATCAAACTCTTCTAGGTTGAAAGAACAAATGATCCTTCGTATTCAAAGGGATATTGCTAATGAATGGAATCTCCGTGGTCAAATGCTAAACTTGTGCCAAGAATTGTTGGACGATGTTGCGAAAAAGCAAGAACTTATTACTGAACTTGATTTGTTGCCTACTTCTGAGGTTGCTGAGGAACAATATGGATTTTCAGAGGTTGATTGTGCTCCATGATCTTGACAAGTGCTAGGCGATCATGAAAGTGGTCGACCAAAAAAGCTTATTTTCTTGTAGACGCTCAGGCGTATTTAGAATGGTAGATCGTTGGATGGTCATGGGATTTGGGTAGATGAAGTTTTTTTGTGTTTTTAGTTTAGTTATGTGTGTTGTTTAGTTGAAATGGTGCTGGGAGATGTTATTTTGTGTTGCTTAGTTGATTACCTATGTATCTAACAATTTTGGTGACAAGCCTATGAATATATTTCATATATTATGTTTAATATTTCTATGTTATACGGTTTATGCTCTTTTTGTAGATCACTGTGTTTATAAGGTTATAGGGTTTTGTGTGTCTTTTTAGATTTTGATATGTGCTTATGTTTGGGACTAAACATGCAATATTTGAAAATATTCATTCTTAGAGGTATGACTAAACGTAAAATCTATACAACTTTACTAGGTGGATTTGGACTAAAGTTGAAATCTACAAAATCCTATTATGATGTGACTATTCAAACTATGACAAAATGCATAAAACCTAATAAGACATTGAAATGGGGACTAAAATAATTCTAATATATAGTCAACACTCAACAGTTAGCTCGTTAAGAGAAGTCCTTGTCTTTCAAACCCATCAAAAATATATATTTAACGTGTGTATTTGTATTTGAGACCATTTTCCCTTAACTCATTTTACCCTCTATTTCAGATCTTGAACATATTTCTCATCACATTGTTCTCATGATGTCAACTGGTAATAGAGCTAACCTAATAAGAATAGATGATGATAGGGAATGGTCAAATGTGATACTAAGAGATGTAATAATGGAAGAGATTTATAAGAGATATGGGAGGAATGCTGAACTAAAGGATCAATTGCTAGATGAAATTCTCAAAGAGTTAAGAGGAAAAGCATACGGTGAGGAACAAATACAAGTTGTGAATGCAAGTGGTAGTATTATTTTGGGTTTGTGTTTAGATGATTAACTATGTATCCATCTATGTTGGCAAGCATATAAATATATTTCATGTACAATGTTTAAAATTTCTATATGTTTAGGGTTTTTCGTTGTTTTTCACATTTTTATTTGTGCTTATGTTTGGGATTATATATACGTTTTTATTTGTGCCTATGTTAGGGATTATGTATACATTTTTTTCTTTATGCACATTTGTTGTTTAAATGATTAATTTTTTTTGTGTTTTTTTTTTACAAGTGCGTGCATTTTTTAATTTTTTTTGTCTTAATGAATGCCTGTTTACTCTCTTGGAGAACGCACATTGACGGCATTTCATCTGGCCGGTGTAATCCTAACCGATATGACTGACCACTTGCTCCCTCTTTATTTACGATTCGTCTTCATTTTTTTTTCTTTCTTATCTCTAGTTATGTTGGGATCCATTCTAATATCATTTCACACACATATTAAGTTTAGAGAGAGAAAGATAATATGTTTAGAGAGAGAGAGAACAAGAGAGGAAAATAAGAGGATTTCTTATTTTCTTATTCCATTTCAACCAACAACCTCTCAAATGAGAGGATACATCCTATATAGTATTACATGACATGGACTTAAGGATATGTGCCGTGTTTACCAATCTCACTAACTCGACATTAATGTAAATACTAAGACTAAACTAGACGGCACACTTCTACTAAATGTAGACTATATTTTTACGATTCTAACGAGCTATTACATGACCATATTACAAGACTCATTGACTCGATAATGATCGTCACTTTACGCGTTCCCAACAATCTCCCCCTAAGGGACGATCATTGAGATCTCTCTTTGATTACATTTATGATCATCACTTTTGCGTTTCCAACAATCTCCCCCTAAATGGTAATCATTGAGATCTCTTTCTGTAACATGTGGGTTATGGGTCATCTAATAGAAATGGATGATCTTCTTTGATGCTTGATGTCTTGAACTTTGAGTCTTTGTGTAATAGCTTTGCTAGATCCTTTGTTCCAATCATGCTTTGTGATCTTTGTTCTTCGTTCTTGTTCTTGTGATCAGTTGTGATATTCACTTGCCTTTCATCAATGTCTTCATTCATGGTGTCTTTACGTCTTTTTCAACATGCTCATATTTTCTTTTGAACTTTGTGCTTCACTTATGTGTCGTTCTCACTTTTACCTTGATCTTTGTCTCTTAACTTTGCAGATTCTTTGGCTTTGACGTAGAATCGTTTTGAACTTTACTTTACTTTGATCTTTGATGAGAACTTTGCATAACTTCATCTTTCGTAATGATGTCGGTTTGAGCATGTGGTAATGGAAGGATATTGATGATCATGGTGATGGTATGAGTCTTTCCTCCAAGGAACATCCATCGGTAGCTGGATGATAAAGGTTAGTAACAATCTCCAATCGATCACGGTGGACTTTTCATAAAGATTAGACCACTACGATTGTTTTACTGATGAATGTCTTGATTCCATTCACCTTGGTCGGGCACATCAACCGTCCGAATCCCGTTGAGGGACAGTTATCAATACTATGGATAGAATCCAAGTAAAGACCCACATCTTCAGGACTCGATTCGTGAAAAGAATCTCCTTAGCGAGATTTCCAGCACGTACAGGTTCGGACGTCGAGAGTACTAACAACATAGTGTGAAAACACATCTCTAATCCTTACAAAGGATGTTCCTGAATTGGGTACCCTCAAGAAGGCTTACAACAAGTATACCGAAGTATACCCACAATTCAGGTGATCCGCTGAAGTATACCGATATATCACTTCACGACTGTAGACCGTTTGGAACATAAAGTAACCACCATCATATGTAAGGCAAGATCCTAAGATCTCATAAAAGACTCTTATACAACTTGTGTCCTTTTTGGAGAACACAAGTTTATGTTATGGAAAGTGTATCCTAAGAGATCTTTTGATGAATCTCATGGCTCTAGACTCGATTAAGTACGTTTTGGTTTTAGTCATCGGAGGCATGGAGCAGAGTGCTTTCTTTTCAATACCAACACATCTCGGAGTGAGAGGTCGATAGATATTGTAAGGTTCTCCGTGAGAATGAAACAAGCCCTTTTAAGAGAACTTGAGTGGTTTAAAGGGTTTAGTGCAGTGCGTCACTCGGTCCATGACGTCTTGTCTTCAATACCGGCATCACCTTGGTGACAACCAGTAGCATATGAATTGAACCCGGTTTCTGCCGTAAGTTTGAACATATGGAGGCCTATTTCTTTTCACCCTTTTATTAACTTTTTTTTTAATTCTTCAACCCCTTCTTTCTCCTTTCATCTCTTTACTCATTTTTTCAATATACCTAAGGACTTCTAGTTCTAAACTATTGGTGTTGTCCTTGGGTAGATCCCTCCGGCTCTGGCGGATCATAGGACATAAACCTAACCATAACCACCTTATAGCTCCATGATTATCCTAGATTTATTTATCACATGTGTAGAAAACTAGAAGGGGGGTTGAATAGTTTTTATCGATTTAAATTTAGTTTATAAAAACTTTTAGATTGATAGTATGTGAAACATTTGGATGTTGAGATATGGATAATGCAAGATACTAGTAAAGAAATAAATACGTGAAAGTAAAGAGATAAAGGATAGAAGTGTGACACAATTGTTTATAATGGTTTGGCTACAAGGATACCTTCCATGCCCTACTCCACTCCCTGAGTCACCTACTCGAGAGTTCGTAAACACTAAGTCAACAAGCTCCTTCAACCGGTGGAGAAACCTTCACAACGTCGCTTACACTTTTCCGGTACAAAGCTAAATACCGAGTCCTTAGCACAGCGGACCAAACCAACATAACAACACAACTAACACAACAACTTTGAGAATAGAAGAAGAAGTATCAACAACAAGAAACAACTCAGTCGTCTTGAGGTGATGAGAAGTCCGAGCAACTTGAGAAGAAGGATGGCTCGTATGCAAGAAAGCGTGATCTCGTCTTGTAATAAGAACCTAGAGAACACAAGAGAAAGAGAGCTACAAGAATGATCTTTAGATCTGAGGTTAGAGAACTTAGAATGTAGAGAGAAGATATATCTAAGTGGGGTAAGAAACAAGAGAGAAATGGCTTACTATTTATAGGCAAGCTGTCCACTGTTCACCCGGATCCGGCGGATCTCTTTCCAAAGGGATCCGGCCAGTGTAATCCAAGGGATCCGGCCAGTGTAATCCAAGGGATCCAGCTATCTGGTAGTACCAGTTCGGATTTTGGGTTACAATTCCGGGTTTTGGGCTATAGGTCAAGGTCCATGGGTCAAGTGATGTCATGAATGATGTCAAAGACATCTTGGTATAGGTGATGTTAAATATGAAAAACATATTAAAATAATTAAACGCAGCGGAAACATCACCTAGACACGGATCCATATAGCCATATGATCAATCAATAATAAATATAACAATTATATACCTTTGTAGCGTGATTCGGGAGTCTCTAACAATCACCAACCCACGAATGGAATTAAGAAACCCAAATGATCAATGAGGTTGATCACTTCTATGATAGAAACACACTACACGTCACCGATTACCACCTGATGCTAGTCTTGATCTCGTAACACTTGTTCTTGCAACAACCTACAATAGATTAAGAAAAAAAGGGATAAAAAACACAAACCCTAGAGAGGTTATGTTTTTGTGCCGTAGGTTTTAGAGAGGAAGAGGGGGAGAGAAAATTGGTAAGTGGTTAATGTGATTAATCATCCTTAATCACCAAATCAATAGGTGGTTATAAGATATAAAGTTACACTTAACCCCTTGCACTTTTCCCCTTCTTCCTACCATGGCCGGCCACATGGGGCCTTAAATGGGCTTGCCCATTTGTTGGTCCAATCCAATAAACTAAGTACTAGCTTAGTTATTAGTAGCCCGTTATTGATCCCAAGTTACGTAGTCTTATATATAGTGTAAATACGATAAATACAATATATAAAATGGTATCTCTGTGTATAAGTGTGTGACCCCATAGACTCACATATGTCTAGTCATATAATTATTTATTATGACACGAGCATACTCCAACAGCTCTCACTTGCGACGTCATAATAATCAAGTAATTATACAAGCAAAGGTTAGCGTCTAGCAACACGCCAATGCCCCTAGAAATATGTGAGGATAGTTTCTTAAATGTATCATTTAAATGGTTTATATGTCATCAATCCTTTTGTTACAGATACCATGTTGAACATTAGACATGGATCAAATGTCATTCTAATTGTTCAACTATTATGTTTCTCGATATAGAGATTGAACATGATTACCAAGTGAATTAAGATTCATCTTAATCTCATTTGGGTACGGCCATACAAACATTTGTTCAATTCATCGAGGGGCCCAATAGTATCTAAATCCATAACATGTGGAGGAACAAATCCTATTTTGAATGCACGTGTCATTCGTTCGTTTCATATCACTCATGAAGATGGTTTTTATAACTACCTTATTCAAGACAGTGTTTAACCATATCAAGGAATGAAATTCCACGCATGCAAGACCTACTTACATCTCAAGTCTAAGGATAAGAGACATAGCCACTTGCGAGATTCACTATTGACGACGATCCATGCAGTGAATACTCGTAGGTTGGGCCAGTCCAATGTTCATCACAATGAACAACATGTGAGTTTGGTAAATAATCACCAATACGCTCACATTTGCCTTAATTTTATGATACTCCCGTATCGTCAACTGACAATGGACAACTTTAGAATAACTAAATCATTCATGGATTAAAAATGCAAATATAGAATACAGTTGATATAAATGAAAACGATCAGAACCAGTACATCAATTCATTATAAATATAAACTGTTTAACATTCCAATTATTCAAATACTAAAACAGATTTACATGAGACTACTAGCAGGTCGAAGCCCAATGTTCCTAGCATGCTCGACATGTTTGGTACAAGACATTGGTTTCGTTAAAAGATTAGCTAAGTTGTCATCTGTGTGAACTTTGAGAAGACGAATATCACCACTTTCGAAAACTTCTCGAATGTAGTGAACCTTCTGACGAAAATGTTTGGCACCCTTTAGAACACCTAGTTCATTGGCTATGACAATGGCACCGGAATTATCACAATACATATCCATAGGTCGTTCATTGTTGGGGACAACGCCAAGCCCAGAAATGAATTTTCATATCCAAATCGCTTCCATTGCAGCTTTAGAAACAGCTATGTATTCAGCTTCTATAGAGGACATTGCAATAGTGCTTTACTTGGCACTTTTCTAGTCAACAGCACCTCCGTTCATGACGAAAACATATCCTGTCTGGGATTTGGTGTCATCACGATCTGTCTCCCAGCTTGCATCAGTGTAACAAGTAACACTGAGCTCGCGCTTGATATCACCACCATAAACAAGAAACATATCTTTAGTATTTCGCATATACTTCAATATGTTCTTAACAACAGTCCAGTGACATTCTCCTGGTTTCTGCTGAAATCTACTCGTTAGGTTCTGAGAGAACGCTACATCAGGTCTAGTGCAACTAACCGCATACATTATGGATCCCACAGCCAAAGCATAAGGGATTCCTTTCATCCTCTTCACCTCTGCGGGTGTAGAGGGTCCTTGAGTCTTACTCAATTCCGTATTTGGTTGCATTGGAAGACTTCCACGTTTGGAATCTTGCATCCTAAATCGCTTCAGGATTTTGTCAATGTATGCACTTTGACACAAGCCGATTAACCGCTTTGATCTATCCCGATAGATCTTGACTCCAAGTATGTACGCAGCCTCTCCTAAGTCTTTCATGGCAAAGCAATTTCCAAGCCAGGATTTTACATCTTGTAGCATTGGAATGTTGTTTCCCATGAGTAATATGTCATCGACATATAAGACTAGGAACACGACAATACTTCCACTAGTTTTCATATATACACATGGCTCATCGAGATTTTGAGTGAAACCAATCCTTTTGATTTCCTCATCAAATCTCTTGTTCCAGCTTCTAGATGCTTGCTTTAATCCATAAATGGATCTTTAAAGCTTGCATACTTTACTGGGATGTTTAGGATTCACGAATCCCTCGGGTTGCACCATATAAACGTCTTCGTTCAGGTGGTCATTCAAGAAGGCTGTCTTGACATTCATTTGCCAAATCTCATAGTCATAGTACGCTGCTATGGCTGTAAGAATCCTAATTGCTTTAACGTCAGCAACAGGCGAGAAGGTTTCTTCATAGTCAATTCAGTAGGTTTGAGTAAAACCTTTTGCTACTAGACGAGCTTTATAGGTGTGTACATTGTCATCCATGTCGGTCTTCTTCTTTAAGAGCCATTTACTCCCAACGGTTTTAGCCTTAGAAGGTAGGTCGACTTCGACCCAAACATCATTGTCTTTCATGGATTGCATCTCCATATTCATAGCTTCGATCCATTTACCGCGTTCAGGACTCGATAATGCATCTCGATAGTTAGCAGGTTCACCATGATCCCCTAACTCATGTTCCTCAGCATCGACATAGAAACCATATTGCTCAGGTGCTTGAGGTATTCTTGCAGATCTACGAATGGGAGCAACATCTTGATGAGGTTCAACATTTTCATGTTCAGTCTCATTTTGATGTTCACTATTGTCACAAGAAGGTTGTGCATCTTTCCCTTGAATTTCATCAAGGTCTACTTTGCTCCCACTTGCTTCTTGTGAAATGAGACTATTCTCAAAAAACTCAGCATACCTAGCAACAAATATTTTGTTCTCGGGTGGGTAGTAGAAATAGTAAACCATCGTTTCCTTTGGGTATCCTACAAAGATACATTTGATAGATCTGGGCTCAAGTTTGTTAGGTGTGTCTCGTTTCACGAGAGCCTCACAACCCCAGACTTTCAAGTAAGACAGATTAGGGACTTTCCCATGCCATATTTCATATGGTGTCTTATCAACCTTCTTGGTTGGAACCATGTTGAGAATGCGTGCAGCAGACTCTAGAGCATAAACCCAAAAGGACATTGGCAATGTTGTTAGACTCATGATAGATCGAACCATGTCTAGCAAAGTTTGATTTCTCCTTTCAGATACACCATTATGTTGTGGTGTGTTTGGAGGAGTGAATTGTGAGACAATCCCACACCTTTTTAGATGATCTAAAAACTCTTGACTCATATATTCGCCTCCTCGATCAGATCGAAGAGCCTTTATGGTCTTGCCGAATTGATTTTCTACTTCACTTTAAAAAACTTTGAACGCTTCAAAGACATCATGTTTATGCTTAATCAAGTAAACATAACCATATCTACTGAAATCATCAGTGAAAGTAATGAAGTAGTTTAGACCTTCCCTAGACATTGTTCTAAATGGGCTACATACGTAAGTATGTATTAGTCCAAGTAGATCTTTAGCTCTTTCTCCAACATGGGAAAAAGGCTTTCGTGCCATCTTACCAGATATGCAAGAAATGCATTTATCAAACGACTCTTGGTCGGTTGACTCTAAAAGCCCATCGTGTTGCAGCTTCATAATGTGTTTCTTGTTTATATGGCAAAGTCGGCAATGCCATAGGAAAGTGGAATCCAAGCTATGTTTGGATTTCTTTTTGCTAACATTATATATAGAACCATTGTTTGAAATAGGATCACGCATATCAATTTCAAAAATACCATCACGAGGAATAGCATTAAAATAAAAAACATTATCCTTAGAAACTGAAATGCCAAAATCCGTAAAAGTATGAATGTAACCATCATCTTTCAAACGCGAAAGTGAAACAACACCTCTAGTAATAGTAGGTGCAAAATGGAAAATATTCAAAACAATAACTAGTCCATTAGGGAGGATGAGATCAAAGCTCCATATCGCTTCGACAGCTGCACGATTTCCATTACCAACGTACAGATTCAAAGCTCCTTGTTTCAACTTCCGGCTTCCCCTAAGACCCTGCACATTATTACAAATGTGAGTACCACAACCTGTATCATATACCTAGGATTTGTTAGGAAAAGTATAGAGTTCTATAGTGAAGATACCTGATGTAATACCCAAAATATCAAAACATGCAAAATTACCAAAATACCCTTGTAACTTAAAATTTCAATTAATAATTAAATAAAACATCGAATAAATCCCAAACTCTTGGAAACTAGCAACATATGAAGTATGACAATTTTTTCATGAACATTTTAACATCCTAAATGTCCTAAAAAAATACTTGTCACACCATTTAAATTGATATGTGCCGAAAATAATTACATTTACATAGATATTTCTTTGTTAAATAATTTAAAATCAAATAAATAAGAGATAAGTACTACAATTAAAAAGGAAATCAATTACAACTCAGCAAATTGATCTTATCAATCACCTTGGGCCGAAATCCATGCCCTCCCCTCCATTCAATCACACGGTTTTATATTACTTTCCCTTTTATTCATTCGCTAACCCTAAAAACAACACAAAAACTCACCAAAGCATCACACGAATTTTTGGAGGCTGCTACCTATTTTTCCTGGGTTCTTACAAGTGCAAGGAAGGTGTTAAAAATAGTTTCGAGGTTGCTGGGTCGCTAGTGTGCTCGTGGGAGTTTTGTTGGTGTCGATTTGTTCTAGCCGAGAACACCAAATTTGTTTCTTGTTCTTCCTTGGTTCGAATCCTGCAAAATGGTATTTGTATCATCCTTTTTAATCATTCTCTTCATGTTTACACGTTTGAATCATCACCATGCACGCTAGATAAATCTTGGTAAATATATATGTCGAAAACGTGAATAAAACCTAAAACCGGCCATGCGATTTTTCCATACTTTGTACCTATTTTATTCTGGTTCTATACATGTCATATAACACTGGAAAAATGATACTTGAAATTTTCGAAGCCTAGATCACCTTGGGGAATTATTTTGCAAACCGGATTAAAAAGGAAAAAGGGTTAAAAATAAAAAGCTAAATCGTTTGGATTAGGGTTAGGGTTCTTGGTGTTTGATCTGGTATAATAAATGTGTTTTAAGGTTAAATCAATGATTGGTAATGATTGGAAAATTTTAGGGTTAAGGTTTATACATTTTTGTTTATACCGATTGAAGAATTAAAAGTTTTGGGTGTGTTTTGTAATTTTATAAACTTGTGGGTTATTTTTGTGAGACACTTTGGAACAGGGATGAATCGTATAAAATATTATATGGGGGTATTATATGTAAATTTCATAATTAAAGGGTTTAAATGGTAAATTATGTAAAGTCTATTTCGATTTGCAAATTATTAAAATAGAGGGGCTTGTTTTGTAAATTATGTAATATGGAAGGTAACTCGTATAAATATTAATGTAAGGGGTGTGATGTGTAATTTTGGATACTTGAAGGCTTAATGTGTAAATATGGATATTATAGGGATTAAATTACGATTCGATCAACTATAAGGTTTAAATTGTAAATTAATTAATTAAAGGGGCTAACTTGTAAAATTGTTAAAGTTAAAGGATTTGAATCGTAAATATGGGAAACTTATGGATTAAAATGAATAACTTGTAATATTTGCACTTTAGACCTTTACCTTTGGTATATTTGCATTTAAAACACTAAAATATAGAAATTTGTCATATTTAACCCTAAACTATTATAACTTGCTAAAATGAACCCTATTTCCATAATAATAATTATTTGATAACTTAACTTGATTTATAAAAACTAAATAAGGAAACTTTCTAAAAATGGAAACTTACTAAATAAGGAAACTATCTAAAAATTGAAACTTGCTAATTTTGGAAACCTGATAAAAATAGAAAGTTACTTAAAATGGAAAGATAAACTAAAATGAGTAATCTGAATTAAGAACCATTTGTAATTCTGTCTTCTACTCCTTTAGGTGTGAAGAAGGAGTGATCTGATTCTTTCAATGTTTGCTATCTTGTGTTTGTTTTCCGAATAAGGTACAGATATTCTGACCTTCTCACAGGTTTCTCATGAACTCTCTCTCTCTTGTCTATATTACTCCCTTGAACCTTGCTATGCTCCCCTTGATTTGTGAACCTTGCTTTGCTTCCCTTGATAAATTGAACTTTGCTATGTTCCTTTGATACTTGATATAATTCGTTCATCACCCTGTGTCATGAATATTCAAATCCTTGGGTACCTTGAAGGTTCACTTGATATTATGCTGGATGCTAAAACCTTTCTTAATTATATATGAAAATGTTTTGAGAAAAGCTATTTTAAAACGATGTTGTTGAGCAGCGATGCGATACCACTTTTAAATGTAATTTTACTAAAAGTTTTGTGAAAAACACTTTTAAGACTATCTTTATGAGAAACTTTACTAAACATCATTTTATGAAAGCTACTTATTGAAAGATTTTCTAAATACGCGTTTGATATGAAACCTTTGAATTAAATCTTTACTATGAACCTACGAATCATTTGATTATGAACCTTTGATATGAACCTTGACTTGAACCTTTGCTATAAACCTTGCTATGACTCTTGATTTGAACCTTGACTTGAACCTTTGCTATAAACCTTGATATGACATACTTGAATTGGAAACTTGACTTGAACCACTTGATATGAAACTTGAACTTGGACACTTGATACTTGATACTTGACCCTTGACCCACAGTTTGATACTACGAGCCACCACTTGTATACTAGGCATGAGGGTTTCATGTCCGTGTCATTGATGCACCGATGACATGACTCTAGGGTAGGAGAGTGATGTCCTATCCCGTCCCTGACTTGACTTGTTACGTAGAGGAAGAACTTGGCCTACTGGGGCGTATGGATGCATCCTAGATTTGTTACTTGTTTTGAGGGATTTATCATGATATTACTTGTTATATACTTGGTGACTGATGGTGTGTGCGATACACGTCTTTCACATCTTGGGAGCTAGCTACTCCAACCCTTGGAGGTATCCCCTCACATTATACTTGGTATACCGAGGTCTCCCCTCCGTATACATGGTTACTTGATACTTGACTTGACTTGGGCTCGTGGTGGATTACTGTTTCCTTTACCTTATAATCTTTTACTTTTTCCTAACTCTTATTATACCTTGCATTGTTTCCTTTACTTCACTATGCCATTATTACTGCTTGTTACCTTTATATCTGTTCACTGGGCTTTTTAAGCTCAGCCGCATTTCTTTTCCAGCGGCAGGTTTTAGTAGGAAGCTGGGTATGAGTGGAGAGTATCTTGGACTTAGAAGGCTATACCTTGATAGATATGCCAGATTAGAGATGACTAGAAGAGATTGTTCTAGACTTAGTACTTATTGTAATTCTCATGTAACCTTGTATCTTCAGATTTTCCCTTGTAACCATTGAAATTCATTTTGTATTAATTAGTCATATGCTTGTGTTTGCTTTGATATGTCACCATAATGTAATACTTCTACCCTTATTGGGTTGGGGTGTTACACCTGATGTGCTAGCGCCGCTAGCTTTGTTCTTCTTTAACTCTTCTAGGTAGATCAGACAGTTCCGTCTCTAGTGCCCCTTCACTCCACAGTGGTGGCAGGGGGTGTCCTTGGCCGGGTGCTCCTTCTTAGCAGGTGGGGGAACTTTTGGTCTGGGGGCGTAAGCATGCTTACCCTTGCCCGTTCCTTGTCCATTGCCATGTGCCAGCGGTTTCACCTTGTTCTTTTTCTGGATTCTGCCTTGCTTGATAGCTAGGACAACTGGAGCCTTCTTGGGCATGTCTTTTTCTGCAAGTTTAAGCATGTTGTGCAGTTCGGCAATGGTCTTCCCCATGTTGTGCATGTTATAGTTCTGCACAAATTGATCATAATCCTTCGAAAGTGAGGTAAGAATCAAGCTCACTCCAAGGATTTGAGGCATGGGATATCCCAAACGCTCCATCTAGTCCAGATAGCCTTTCATTTTCATGACATAGCTACTGACTGATTGGCCCTCCTCTTGCTTGCAAGCATGAAAAGATTTGACAGTATCAAACAGTTCTTGCTTAGCTTGCTGCTCGAACATGGTTTTCAGTTCTCTCAGCATGTCAAATGCTGCAAGGTCCTCTAAGTTCTTTTGGAGCTCAGGGATCATGCTTGCTAGCATGAGACAAGCCACTTCTTGTTCCTTATTAACCATACGAGTGTAGGCGTTACGAACAACAACAGTGGCATTAGCAGGAGGTGCTTCAGGTAAAGCTTCTTCCAGATGGTAAAACTTTTGTTCAACCTTGAGGACGATCTTCAGGTTGCGATATGTAGCAACTTGTAAAATTCTCTAGTACTTTGTAAATGTTAATCAAGTATTAATCCATGATTACAGTTCATTTAACCATTTTTACGAGTAAAATTTAAAAATTTTGTTTATTACATCACCATGAATCAAAAACGTTGTTACGTGATTCGCAATACTTTGGAACGAGCTCACACACGCGCCACGACAATTTAATATACGAATAAAAACCAAACGGATCCTTATTACATAGTTCTCGGCCAAACAGGCTATTCAAGCCCACAACTATTCAAGCCCACTTATTATTATTTCTTTTATTTCATACGAGCCAACACTCGATTACTTGGCCTCTATATTTCGACACACGAGCTATACTACATTTTTCATGGTTCGATTCACCACCTTTCAAGTATTCAGGAGTGACAAGCCTTATTGTTTATTTCGAACGATTACTATTAAAACGATGCCTAAAGCTAACACCATTCGACATATGTTCAAACCAATTCGAGTGTTAACCAAATCGACCAAAACCTATTTTTACCTATGTGATTTGCATTGTTCCTGGCCTAACGACTCCTATGAGCCTTATTACATCTTCCCTCGATCATTTAGTCACGTCTACACATCGTTTGGACCTTATACATGTCGAATAAAACATTTGTACATGCCACTTGACCATAAGCCGAAACACATACACTCCTACCTCTCTTAATATCTATACACTCGAGTACCTAGCCTATACTTATTCCCTAATCCTCTCGACAACAAATCAATAGCCAACTTGTGTCCTTAAAATACTATATTGCTAGTGTATACTCATACACTCACACGTATACACTCACACGCACTCATTCATTTCACAAGCAAACATTTCACAATATTTTCTAAGTAGTTTTCTCCCTAGCCAAGCCTCTTCAAGAACAAGAAACATTTTCTAGGCGTTCATGCTATTTTCCAACTCGAAGCCATTAATCTCGATTCTTTTGTGGTGATTCTAGCGAGTTTAGTGCATAACATTCGATCCCTAGTTCATTTCAACGTTTTCTCACCACCATTTTTGGTGTAGTAAGTCATTCAAACCTATTTCAATACATACACATGATTTTCACTTGTTCATGCACGTTTTATTTCATTCGATGTCGTTTACAAGCTTTCCATTTATTATTTCGAGCTCTCGTTATTTATTTTACGTTCATATATGACCTCCTAATTCTATGGATGGCTAGAAATAAAGAACCATAATCATTCGTATCATATATCATCATTTAAAAAGTTATCGAGGCCTATTGTGAACACAGGTTGAATATCGAACATATATAAGTCATTTAATCTTTTGGACCATGTTGTTATATCGTTTAGAAAACGCTCCATATAATCATTTTTATACGTATAACCTATCGAATAAATTACCCAACCTATTTCTACACAATCTAATCTAATAAGCAGTAACAATAAGCTCTTTTGATAAGCTCTTATACTACCTTTTATAACCTACAAGTTAAACGCACTCGAACAGTTTTCCTAAACTACATATATATCGAATGGGCCTTAAAGCCCACTAAGCACAAAATAAGCAATTCTGAATAAGCTGTCCAATAATCAGTTTGAATATGTTAATAAGACTATATTTTAAGCCCAAAATCATGCCCAAATCGTTTTGAAACCCATTGGATCATAAATTGTTAACGAGCCATTTTTTTTAAACTCTTAAGGCCCAATAAGCTAAAAATAAGCTCTTTTTAAGGTAATAAGCAGTTTTACAAACTTAAATAAGCTATTGAAGACTTATGAAACTCTCGGAAAAGTTAATCCATAAGTTTTGTGATTTTGGACTATAAATGTAAATTATATTACAAATCGGGTTAAATATGTAACTTTCACATAATCTAGTGTCAAAACTGCCATTTTTATAAGTTAAGGGTAGAAAATGAATATCCAGTAACGAGGAGTGATAAAATGTCATATTTGAATATTTTGGACCAAAACTGTAAATATAATATAACCAATGACTAACGGTGTAAAAGTTTAACCGTTAGGGTTAAAAGTGTAAATTCCATATAACTCTAAGGACCAATCAGTAACTTATTTCTATATATATTTCCATAAAATGTTTTATACATTTTTGTCCTAAAAAGCCATTTTTACATTTCGTAAGATTTATTTAACAAACGATACGTATATATATATATATATATATATATATATATATATATATATATATATATATATATATATATATATATATATATATATATATATATATATATATATATATATATATATATATATATAACGAGATTTCTAACGAATAACATAACGTATCATTCACCAACTTTCGAGGAAACGATATTTATGGATTCAATAAATATAAAAACAATATAATATTATATATAATATTATTTTTGAACTTTAAGCATTTTATGCGTATCATCCATTCTCATCACGAACCAATTCGTTATCCGACACTATTTCCGCAATCATTATTCGCATTAAGCCAAAACTATCGAAATCTCAGACTTTCCTATTATTCAGGTCGTGTGTTGGAGCCGTTCCCATATTACATTTGATTACACATTATGTTTGCCAACTACATTCGAGGTGAGCTCATAGTCCCACTTTTCATCTTTTATATAATTTCAACTCGTGGGAAGATACATGCTACAAAACAGAACACAAGTATTTTCTGTATGCTATACCTGATTGATATTGCCTAAGTTACCACTACTATTGCCACTATTATAAGTCTCTCCCATCATGAGTCATTAATCACTTACGAGTGAACGCGAATATAGTGAACATATCTGTTGGAGGCTGACTGCCTATTTGAACTAGCCAGAAGATGGCCTTAGTTGCTAGCTGGATTAGTCAAATACACTTTATTTGAAGGAAATAGGTAGACGGAAATCTCCTATCCGAGGGCCATAAACTCACACCATTAATTTGGTGTGTTCATACCGTTTCGGCGGTAATCGTTAAGGTTTGAGTGTCATGAGACTTAGGGCAATATATCGAACTGCAATATTACGATTTCTACTATGATTGTATTTCTATGCAATTATACAACTTGAGACTTGTGTTCAAACTGATTACAATTACAAACACCATGGATTCACTCAACAATTTTGTTGACTTTTAGCATGTTTATCTTAGGTAATTAACGGAGCATTCAAGGCACGGAGTGGGAAAATAAACTGACGGTTTTTGGTGTCAAATAAATTCTATCATTCATTTCAAACTATCATATCTTTTGTGAGATATTAAATATTGAAATTTCCTTTTGTATCTGAATTATTAAATGAATGATAATAACTTTCAAACCGCCTCTTTTGAGTCATTTTCTATGATTATGACTATTATCCTTCCAGTAATACCCCAATTAGTCTTGCGCTGTTAACTTGAAATTTAGGGGGTGTTACACGATACCAGTCCAAAAATTTACCATTCAATTTCTCTTTCTCGAGAATTGATCTGATTG
The DNA here is from genome assembly GCA_021014915.2 of Artemisia tridentata subsp. tridentata. Classification (NCBI taxonomy): domain Eukaryota; kingdom Viridiplantae; phylum Streptophyta; class Magnoliopsida; order Asterales; family Asteraceae; genus Artemisia; species Artemisia tridentata. The sequence continues at coordinate 296,703,891 of CP139502.1, read as the reverse complement.
ACGAGTTGTTGATGGTTTGATTAGGAGTTGTCATCTACAAAATAAACAAAGTCAGATTTTAGTAATTTTCAATAATTAATCCTTTTTAAAATTAACTACCCAAGTTTACCATATTAAAACAATTAATTTTACGAAAATGCTAAGATCCTCATTGAGGTTCCACCATCACATCAGTTGATCTGCTAGCAATGGAGGATTCAATAGGTAGGTAACGTCGACCAATTGCATTACAAGTGCAACTCTTAGAACTTTATGGGACTCATGGCACTAGTGAACAATCAACTAGTGTCAAGCAGGCATGTTTAGTCCCATTCTTGCCTCGGGTTAAGGTTTTACCTCTTAACTCGATTAAGTCATCCAATTTGAGAATGTGTGAGAATATATCTAGGTCCCACGCATAGAGAATAGTCAAATTGGGTTACAATTCAACCTAGGTCCCACGCATAGGCAAAAAGTAATTGCAAGTGTTCTCAAGCGATTGCATGACTTAAATTTGTGACGGGTAAAATATTTTGATTTGAATTAAAAAAGGTGTGCGAAAGAAGCATGCATTCATTCTTCGTAGCACAAGTTAAAAACTTTTCTTAACTTAAGTCTATTCATTGCTTTAATTTATGTGTGTCGATTTGTCTATTTTCAAGACTAATATTAATCCTAGGTGGATTATAAATAAGTTTGGACAATACATAAAATAAATAACAAGCATAACAAGTTTAAGTGTTATTTAGAAAACAATGATTTTAAATTTCAAATCCATATTTAAACTTAGTTAAACTAAATCGTAAGACTTAGTTTGAAAATGGTTTGTGTTTCGTTTCAAGTTTTTAGAAAATAATTTGCAATTTACATACAATCATAGTATATATAAGAAGCAAATAAACAAACACACAACCATAGTATGCAAAGCCTCAACCGATGAAAATCCTATGCTCGGTCTCGTGAGCCATCACGAGAACCAAGGGTCAACTAGAGACAAGCCTACACAACCACACGGAGGGCTCCCACTTGGTCCAAGACAATCAAGAGCAGGTAGAGGCCCATTATGGACATGAAATAATGAATCTGTCAGCCCAGAATTTCTGTATTGGGAGGCCCAAAACGCCTAGAAGGAGCCTTCCCCACTCTTAGGTCCAAACAACAAAGTCGTAGGCCCATGAGCAGAGTACCTGGAAAACAAATTTCAGCCAATTACTCGTTAGCAATCGCCAGGAAACTCCGTTTTACTGCAGCGTGTTCCAGCAACCATTTTTCGCGTTTATGTCTTTCACTCTTTTGCCATAACATTCCAAGCTTTGATTACATTATATTGAAAGTAAAATACAACTAATCTACTTTCTATCTACTATAAAATGCCCAAACAATGGCAAAAACCAAAATGAAATTCATTACATAAAAGCCGAAACAATGGCAAACCCCAAAACAAGAAATTAACGACAAATCACAACAACTCATGGCACAAGTGGTCTAGGTTTTCATCGGCTTTGCATATACACATAATAATACAATAATATTATGATCAAAACAAGGTGTTGGCTAACTCCATGGACAAACATGCATGTATTTGCCATGGAAACAAAAAATAATAACAAGAATTAAAGATTTAGCCAACGAAACGAAGAAATTAATGGCCTTAGGTTCAAAACCCACTGATATTAGGACCTTATAATTATCATTTTACCATAGAAAATTAAGCCATAGGGGCTGATTTGAAATCGTTTCATAAATCGATCAAAATAGTGCATTTTAGGCCATTTTACACGTACCCGACAAGTATACCAATTAAAATATGCATAACAAATGGCTATGAGATCAAAAATCACAGATCATAAGACCCCTTAAGGTTCGATCATTTGTGAGAAAATGGAGCCCTAGGGGCTGTTTTAAATGTGGTTTCAAAAATCACCAAAAAACACCCGTTATAGCCATTTTTATGCATACCCGATAATCATATGGCACATATGATGGCTCGTGATACCACTATAGGTGATGTTGAATATGAAAAACATATTAAAATAATTAAACGCATCGAAAACATCACCTAGAGACGGATCCATATAGCAATATGATCAATCAATAATAAATATAACAATTATATACCTTCGTAGCGTGATTCGGAAGTCTCTAACAATCACCAACCCACGAATGGAATTAAGAAACCCAAATGATCAATTAGGTTGATCACTTCTATGATAAAAACACATTACACGTTATCGATTACCACCCGATGCTAGTCTTGACCTCGTAACACTTGTTCTTGCAACAACCTACAATAGATTAAGCAAAGAAGGGATAAAAAAACACAAACCCTAGAGGGGTTATGTTTTTGTGCCGTAGGTTTTAGAGAGGAAGAGGAGGAGAGAAAATTGGTAAGTGGTTAATATGATTAATTATCCTTAATCACCAAATCAATAGGTGGTTATAAGATATAAAGTTATACTTAACTCCTTGCACTTTTCCCTCTTGTTCTTCCTACCATGGCCGGCCACATGGGGCCTTAAATGGGCCTGCCCATTTGTTGGTCCAATCCAATCAACTAAGTACTAGCTTAGTTATTAGTAGCCCGTTATTGATCCCAAGTTACGTAGTCTTATATATAGCGTAAATACGATAAATACAATATATAAAATGGTATCTCTGTGTATAAGTGTGTGACCCCATAGGCTCACATATGTCTAGTCATATAATTATTTATTATGACACGAGCATACTCCAACACTTGGGTCACGGGTTATGGACTTTGGGTCATGGGTCATGGGTTTTACCCATTATTTAAGGTCATGCATGATGTCATGCAATGGGTCTTGTTTTACGGGTCAACCTCCATAGGCTATGGGTTGTGGGTTATGGATTATCTAACTCATTTCATGCATTTTATTTATTACAAGAAGTATACTTTAATTATAGCATGTAAATGGCAAATTGTAAATGTAAGAACATGTAATGTTTAGATTTATACTTTTACACAATGTTATGTTTGTTATCGACAAAACTTAAAGAGATCGATAAATATTGATAAACGTTTTTACGGTTTATTTGTATTAACAACATGCCATAAAACCTTTTGTAAAATCTCTCAAAGTGTTTTATGATTATAAAACATATTTTGTTAACACTTTGAGAATTTTGCATTTTTATAAATACTCCCCCTTCAGATGTGCTCATAAGTTTTTAAGATAAATTTGCACATGTTAGGTAGAGTTCGCACTTTTGAATTGATCGAATTTCAGTGAACAAGACCGATTCGAGAAACGTTTACATCACTAGTTAGACTAGCTTGAAATTATTACCCGGCCTGGTCTAGTCCAAAGAAAGTTTCTCGAAATGGTACACTCTACTTGAACAAGTCCTTTCAATTTCTGACATTTGAGTTTCGTCAATTCGTAGGTCATATTTGAGATTCCTAACTTTTATCATATTTTAATCACATTTTAATTTTCTCCCCCTTAAAAATAGCATATTGATGTTGTTTTTGAAGAAAATATTGATTAAAATATGCTTTTTGAGGTTTATGGGGAGAATTCAACAAGAACTTTTATTTTATAAACAAAGATGTTTTTCAAATACTCCCCCTCGATAAGTGAAATAACTTTTTGAGTTTTTAATTTCGAGAGGGAGTACTTGTTCTTTTGAGCAGAATTATGAAAAACTTGAAAATTTTGATTAATTCTACTCAAATGTAGGAAGCCTTTGCTCCTTAAATCAGGATTGAGGCACTGAAGCGTACCCTAGGGTCATTTCTTTACAAAGTACGGGTTATGCACTGTTATGTGTACATAAGCAATTAAGCACGACGGAACATTTTGTTTTTCAAATACTCCCCCTCAAAACTCGCATATGTTTTGAGAATTTTAACCTTTTTTAAAGTTCGAGGGAAGGAGTCTTCTTGAAGCAAAATTATGAAAGATTTAGAAATTTCAGTTTGAAAAATTCTTGAATAAATTTTGCTTCAAGGTAACTAAAACATTATACTATGAAATACTCCCCCTCAAAACTAGCATATGTTTTGACATTTTTAAACTTTGGAGCGAATTGGGGAGTAAAGTTTTTAAAATTTTGAGCAAAATTTTGAAAAGTTTTGAAAAATATTTTGAAAAATTTTGAATAAATTTTGCTCAAGATTTAGAAGTTTTTGATAAGCTTTGCGTGAGAACTTCTTATCTGTTAGGATTGTCGCACTAAAACGTACAACAGGGTCCTTTCTTTGAAAATGACGGGTTATACACTGATATGTGTGCATAAGCCCTAATGTTTAAGTCCGGGTTATAAGCTGAAATACTTACAAGCCATTATTTGAAAAACAAGTTTTTGTTTGAAATCTTTTCGTTTATTTATACTCGAACTTCATTTGTAAAAGATTTCAATTTTAAAGCACGAGTCCTGATCTGAAGTAATCAGAAGTCATAAAGCAATTGTTGTTTTTTCAAATACTCCCCCTCAAAACAAGGTCTTTTTTTTTTGAGAATTTTAATATTTTGAAACGTTTCGAGGGAGGGAGTCTTGAGCAAAATTCTTAAAGAGTAAGAAATTTCAGGTTTTTTTTTCTTTATTCTTTTTTTTCAAACCTTCTTGAATAAATTTTGCATCAAGGTTTAACAAATTAACAAAGACTTCTCTTTGTTATGAAAATAAATGTTGCACTGAGGCGTACAACAGGGTCCCGTTGTTGGGTAAGTGCATGATTGGTTTTAAAGAATGGTTTAGCGAAGCACTTTCCTTTCTTTGAAACTCGAGTTGTACAGAGTAATGCGTGCACAAATCGTAATGTTGAAGTCCGAGTCCTTAGCTGAAGTACTAAGAAGTCATAAAAATTTAAGATTAGACAACAACCTTGGGAACCCATTTAAGCACGGCGCTAACAGGTTTACCAAATTTTGAAATCCATTTGTAAGTTGTGTCAATCTGATTTAAAGATGTTGAATTCCAACGAGGACTGAAAACTGGTGTTTCATTTTGAAATAACACTCGTGGAATCAATGGAGATTTGAAACTCTTTTTCCGTTGAAAATTGTTTGAGAAACCACGTGTTTCTCTTGGAGTTTTAAAATCTAAAGAAGAAGATTTCCATCTAGAGTTGAACCTCATGGGTTCTCTTTAAGGATTTGTTTTTGTGATAAATGGAAACCTTCCGGTATTTGGAATGTTCAAAGCAGAGTCATTCTTATGTTGCAGCGAAAGCAATTCAGATATTGAATATTTGAAAGATTTTGAACGAATTTGCTTTGGTCTCCACACTTGCTTTACCGGTGTAAAACGAGAGTGTGGAGTTTGAAAAACTTGTTTCATTTTACTTGAAGCATCTGGATTTGAAAACTTTTGAGAAGTAAATGTTTCGGAAAAACTCGGTCTCTTTGAAAACTTCCTTCCTTTTTGCAAAGAATAGGTTGTAAACTGAGAAACCTTTTTCGAAAATATTTTTGAAGATTCACCCGTGTAAACCTTCTTTGAAACACTCACTTCTGGTGTTGAAACATTTGGAGCTTTTCCCTTTGATCGGTTAAGAGTATCAAACTTCACTTTTAAAGTATTGTATGAAGTTCTCAAATCATTGTATTCTTTTTAAAGAGAAATATGATCTTGGGATGCCAATTTTGATTCGAAAGAATCAATTTGTTTCAAAAGTTGATCTTTTTCGGCTTTAGAATCATCCGTTTTATGAGCCAATTTCCGTTCGAACTCAACATTTTCTTTTTCAAGTCTTTCAAAATAATTTTTGAATTTGGTCATTTTGTTGAAAAAGTCAGTTTTGGCATCCTCAAAATTGTTTGTTTGTTGAGCTAAAAGCGTTTCAAGCTCAACCAGTTTCGTTTAAAGCAGACGATTTTCATTTTCAAAAAGATACATTTTCTCCCCCGTTTCCTTTTCAAAATCTGGAGTATTAGAATCGAACATGGGGTTTGGAAAGGAAACTTTTGTGATTTGAGAATCAACCTTTTTCTTTTTCATTGATTCAATCTTTTTCAAAACATTTTCAAACTTTTTATCACCGAATTCATACAATTGAGACTTCAAATCTTCAATCACTTTTTGTTTCATGCTTGAGTTTTGTGCCGGAACTCGTGAACGTTTGATTGAATCAAACAGGTTTTTGTAGATCTGTTTCAAATGCTCAGTCTCTTTTTCGTATTTTGAAATTTGACACTTTATTGACATGTTTTCATCATCAATTTGTTCAAGCTTTGACATCCAAGGGTTTTCAAAAGACTGCTTTTCCAGATTGTGTTGTAAAGCTAACTCAAAGTTAATGAACACTTTGTGCTTGACATCTTTGAAAATTTTGTTCAAGAGAGAATATTTGATGTTTAAGTTTCTCTTGGATGTCGCTTGACTCTTTTAAAATTCTCTCATTTTCGTGTCTCAACATCCCCTTTTCCACTTTTAAGTTTTTAGACTCAACAATCAACGATTTATCACAAGCAGTTTTTTCAAAAACTTTCAATTTTGCTTCTAAATCAACAATGTCGTTAAGATACGAGTCTTCCCCGTTTTTCCATCTCGTTCTCAATGTTTTGTAATCTGTTTGACATGTTGAGACCTTTGTTGTTTATGTTGAAACCTTTGTTGTTAATTTTGGAATTTGGTTTTGAAGTTCAAGTTTTTCTTTTTCCAGTTTTGAAACCTTTTCATTATTGGAAACAATTAGTTCTCGCATTTGATGTTGTAAGTCTTGTTCTTTCACATATGATTTTTGAAATGCAACTTCAAAACTGTGTTCTTTGTTAAATTTTGTTTCAAAAACATTTGCACGGTTTCTATAAATCTTAAGCTCTTTAGTTAACGATGTATTTTGAGCTTTTAGTTCACGATTAAGCTCATTACATCGAACAACTTCAGTTTGCATATTTTTTATTAATAAAGCATTTGAAGCACATTCTTGATCATGATTCACATTGTCATGTTCAACCGTACCTCCATTAGGATCCATATCTGGAGTCTCGAGAGTAATATTTCTATTATCCTGATTCACCACATATGTGTCGTTAATGTATTCAGGTTGTTCATGACTTTGTGTCTCATGAGCAAACACATTTTCAAATATATCAACACCATTAACATCATCATTTGATTGATGTACCTGAACGAATGCGTCTGAACTTTTTGAAAGCCTGACATCAGCTGCTGCATTATTCAAAGCATCCTTGCTATTGAGCATCCCGTCAGCATCCAAATTATTCCCTGGACTACTGCTTTCTTTCTGCTGTTCTGATAATGCACTGTTACCCGTAAATACCAAATTATCGTTAGATGTCCCTTCCTCATTCACAGTTTCCTTTTGTGTCAGCATCTTTCTTCCATGCTCACGTCCATTCAATTCTCGTTTCCGTTTCTGCATCTCCATTACAATTCTTTCTCGTTCCTTTTCTTTGAATTCTTTTTCCTTCAGCATATCCCTCAGATGAAGTGATCTTTCATTAAGCACCATTTCTAGTATGTTCATTAGTGAAACAAGCTGATCTCTAAAGGCTTCAGCATCCATACTAGTGATATTCTCTTTCCACATCTTGCTTTGAGATTCATAGTCCCGAGAAGTCTTGAACACTCTAAAATCCATGGTCATGAACCCTTTTAACTGTGTCTTGAGCACTCTAAATCCTACCATGCAATCACTTCCCTGTTCAATTTGCTTCTCTATTTGAACTATGTTGTGTCGGAGTTCCCTTTGTAAGGTTAGAAGGTCCATTTCAGATCCGAAGAATATTGTAAAGGAACTCCACGTGGGAAACCTTGCTTCTGAGAGAACTTTACATTGAATCTTAACTGATTTAAAATGGGCCAAACATATTTCTTTGGAGTGCATTGCGAGCTTTACACTTTTAGGCATCTCTCTCCTTTTTGAACTTGATTCCATTTTAATTCCGGTGTTAAATGATAATGGATCTTGTAGACGATAAAGAAGTGATTTTGTGTTTTCAAATGATATATGAGTGCAGCCAAACAATATCAACCCTTTACAAGTTTTGTGTCCAATAAGCCCAACAAACTGATATAACGAAAGTCCAATAAATCAAACCCGAGCCCAATTAACTGAAATAAATAAGCAGCCCAAATAATTAACCAACCTTAACCCTAAATTTTGGCTATAAAAGACACTTACTTCACACACTTATAACCCTAATCACTTTTTACTTAATCAAACGCAGTCACACAAAAAAAATACGCCTCATTCACTTTACCAAACTTTTCTCTCTCACAAATGCAGCGACCAAGTTTAACAAACCAATCACAACCACTATCTTAAATCAAGATCTTAGATACCTTCTTGCTTATGTTCTGTATAATGAAATCGAACAACAAACACAACTCTTGATTTCTTTATGTCACCACGAGCACCTAAATCCACAACATATATTTGTATATTGTACGAATCTTTTTACCACGAAGAGATTTGTAGTGACTTCAAGATCTTGTTCAAAGTTCTCAGGTACGTAGGTATCTTTTGTGTTGTTGTTTTTGTTCTTGAACCGAAAGAAAGGAATGATGAAACAAATCTGTTTTGTTATTTCTTTGATTTTCGTATATTAAAACAAGAAGTTATGCTTCTATAAAGATCTACGATGATAAATCTCTTGTGGTTGATTTCTTTGAATGAATCTTTGATTACCCTAATGAGATTAACTGAGAACTTGGTTTCGTTTCTTTTCGAGTCTTTTTATTTTTCTTGAATGAATTAAGATCTTTGTTGAATGAATCTGAGGTCACTTGTAGATGATTGTTTTGTTTTGATTTAAACCGAACAAAAATTAAAGGATGTAACAACCTTGAGATGTCCTTTCTTTTGATGTTTCGGATATACAAAGAATAGAAGTTTAAGCTTTAAAATATCTATGAAGAGTTTAGTTCAAGTACTTGAGAGCTATAAAGATCTGTGAATAGTCGATTGGGTTTTGAACAAAAACTGAGATCTTGAATCCTTTTCGTTTCTTTTTCTTGTTTTGGGTTAGATGGTGCTGAGAAAGGTTGTTGTTTAGATGTAGAGTTAAAATCACTTTGGTCGGTGTTGTTGTTTGGCTTGGATAGGAGATGGGTTATAGGATAGTTGGTTTAAGGACGTGGGTTTGATGTTGTCTTTGACCAGTGGTAATTTTTTTGATGTTGGTTTGGTTTTGGTTGTCGTGGGTTTGATTCTCGTATGCACTCGTCTTCTTCTTGGTCTTATTCGTAAACTCAGTCCTTGTTTGTAAACTCAGTCCTTGTTTGTAAACTTGGTCCTTAGTCGTAAGACTTTGAAAATCCAATAAGATCTTTCTAACTTATCCAAGCTAGAAAGATATCACAAGTCGAAGTATTCCACAAGCTTATCCAAGCTAGGGAAGTACTGAGTACACCTTGATTGATGAAGAAACTGAAGATTGGAGAAGTTCGTAAATTTCACTCTTACTCGTAAACTTCACTCTTACTCGTAAGATCAGGGTTTTGAGAAAATTTGGTTATCCTAAATCACATCTGATTATGTTTTTTATTTGGCATAATATTGCATGTGATTCTGTATTACAACAATTAATATTAAAGTATACACTCTTTATTAGTTCTCAGATTCTTTTTCAACAATCACATGTGATTCTCTACTGGATCACGTGTGATTCTCTCATAAAATCTCATGGATTCTAGTAACTAATTCTTTATTTCTTGTGTTGTGAAAAGGTACTATATATTATAGAAGACGGGTCGGTGGTATGTTCTTGTAAACATTTGTACAAAAGGCGACATCAATTGATGCTTGAACACTTTTGAGTTTTGGAATTTTCATTTACTTGAATATATTGAATTCTTTATAATTTTTGCAAAAGTTTTTGTTAGTTACTTGAATATACGGAATTCTTGTTAAACATTTATACATAATTCTATCATATTTGTTATTTTTTTTTCTCAAGTTCAAATTCAAAATTTGAATTGACAATGCATGTGTAATCTCACTCATCAGTTTCACATGCAAGAAGATGCCCTCTCTATTCAAGATGTAAAGAAAAAGTACAATCTAGTCTAGTATCATCTCTATCTTGTACACCTAATACTATTTTAACCAGTGAGAAAGTGATTTTTCCAACAAAGAAAATAAGAATTGAAAATGACGTTAAGAAAAATATTAAAAGAAAAACGAAGACTCTCCTCATTCCCTATAAGCCCATGTGATTACCAAAAAGTTAACCCGAACCATTTCACTTGTCTTTCTCACACAATTTCACTTGTATTTTACAGCAATCACGTGTGATTTACTTATTGTTAGATCAAAATAGAACGACATATGATTCAGTTTATAATAACAAATAGTAAGTCACATGTGATTTATATTTTTTCATAACAAAACACAACAAAAATAGAATCACGTGTGATCTTCAATAAATCATATGTGATCTTCAATATCTTACTTACTTAGACAGGTAAAATATATGTTTTTAAGGTGAAACCTAAAACATGAATCACATGTTTTGTTATCAAAAGACATGTAATTACACTAATTCATAAGATACATCTTTCAATACTTGTTTTATAACAAACACATACTTGCTTCAAAATACAGATAGAAAATACCATTGAGACGTATTAAACTACTTCTAGAATTTCCATAGACAAATTATAACATAAAATTGTTGATACTTGTTTGGAAACAACCCATACTTCACAAAAGAAAGTTACAAACTACCATATACATGTTTTCACAACTATGCTGAACTCTACCTAACTGTGTTATATCCTCATCAACCTACTTTTCAAGTTGTTTAGCCAATTCAAACATCCTCTATCACATTCAACATGTGTACTAATATCTGTGTGGCGTAACTTAACTTCAAATGCTTCACGCAAGTATATTTTCATATGAAGTATTGCAAAAACACAACAATCTTTGTCATTTTTCTTGTTCCTCTATTTCAACTATGGGATTCATGGTTTTGCTTTAGCAAAACTAGCATGTCTTCGATAGTTGTACAAGTTTAGATGCGAGTAAAACAACGTTTTCGACAAAGAACAGTAAAACATACATAAATTAAAAATTATTTGAGGTAAAATCACACGTGATTTGAGGTAAAATCACATATGATTTCATTGATATCACGAATATAATAAACCAAAACCTAATTAACATGTAAATCAAATTAATAACAAAAATACTTACAAATCAAATGTTATTATACTCATTTTATCTTCAAATTTTAAAAAGAAAACACATAAAAAAACTACTTAACATCCTCTTCCTCCACCGATAGCCACCGTAAACCCTATCTTGAAACCGCCATCAACAACCATCACAAACCATCAACATCAAGCACCAAACCTGGCCATAAATTACTAATTACCGTGTTTGACTTTATTTACTAACCACAACCACAACCACAACCACAAACGCTACAACGACGGTAGTTACAACGGCGGCGGTTACAATAACCACCGCCGCAACATTTCCGGTGGCCGGAAAATGAGTGACACGACATCACTTATGGCAACAATAAAAAATAAAATTATTTGGAAGAGATTTTATTACTATTGAATTTGAGAAGGTTTGGATCCGAGAAGATGAAATGCTTGGTGAGAGAGATAAAGTGTGTGTGTATGTGTAAACAAGTGTGAGTGTAGAAAGGGCGGGGTGTTAGGTGTAGTTGAATAATTACAAAACAACCCCTTCACTTTTTTAATAATTTATAATAAGGATTAAATCTAGCCATTTGATCAAAGTTAAATCAAAGACGATGATTGACTGATTTGTTCTTTAGAGAAATTATGTTCCACAGGGAACTTTTCTCACAGGTCACACAGATCGACAGATATTAAACAAGTTTCACCAAGAATCTACGGACCATCTAAATTTCAAAACATCATTATATGTATAGATTTAGTCTTGCTTATGTCAATTCCTTTTTAAAAAAACGTGTCACGGTAAAAGTCCTTTTTGTGGAGCTCATGAGTTCCTTAACTTTATGGGTACCATGATTTCAAAACCGTAATTATTTTCGTATGCTATATTTAGGACGTGATTCGGTAAAAAGAAAAACTATAATAATAAAAAAAATATATATTTCTAACCGCACATTTTAAATTAGAGAGAGAATTTTAAAAAGAAATGCAGTTATTTTTGTAAATGCATCTAAATGTATGATTGTGATTTTTTTTCACTTATTTTTATTTTAATTTTTCTTGTTATTTGATTGTAGCTCTGTTATCTATTGCTTGCGAAACCAAACCGATCTAGCATGTAATGTTGTATTAATATTTGGGTGACTTGATACAACATTTTGAATGCCTTTAAATACGCCACTAAATTGAATCTATACTATCTATAAAATAAAAATGGTCATAAGTGAAAAGTCAAGAAAGTGAAATGTTGTGTTGATGCAAATAATGTTCTAAAGACGTTATTTATATCTTTCGATTACTTCACGTTTTGAGGATGACAAAATGTGAAATCACGATACGTTAAAATTAACGTAGACAAGTCTTTAATCGGAAGATTCCGTTTCTACGCAAATCACTCTAGAACAAAGTTACAACTTGAACTAGTGATCAAATAAGTAAATTTATGTTTTGAAAATTCACATTTTAAATGGGACAAAACATATTTTCAAAAATACACATGACAAATTATTTTTGAAATATTAAGAAATGTTTTAATGGAAAAATTAGTTTGAAAATCACAACAGCTATTTTCCCCCCCAAAATCAGCTCCAACCTTCCCTAAATAAGTTTTCACCAGAAAAGACAAAATTTGGAGCGTCCTAGTCTAGGACGGCTCCACGGTACCGTTAAATTTAACGGAGCCGTGGGTATTTAACGGAGCCGTCCGAACAAAATTTTGTGTAACGTTCAGATTTTCTTTGCCTATAAATACCCACCCCTTTCACAGTTTTTAGGCATCCTTTCACACACAAAACTTTCTGAGTTGAATACTCTCTTCACACTTTCTTTCTTAGATCATTTAGGTTAGTTTTTCTTTTGTTCAAGAGTGATCCAATCATCCTTCAAGTGATCCTCTTCATTCCTCTTCACTTGCAAGAGAAGAACACAAGTATCCAAGTTGATACAAGGTGTTATCATTCCTCTTCATTAGCAAGAGAAGAACACAAGTATCCAAGTAGATACAAGGTGTTGTCATCCCTCTTCATTAGCAAGAGAAGAACTCAATATCTTCAAGAAGACAAGAGTTGTAGTGGTTAGGTTTTGTAACACTTGTTACATCCTTGTTGTATCTTAGCATACATCAAGATTATCCTTCTTTTGTGAGAGTGTGAGTGAAGATCATAGTGATCTTAAGAGATAGTGAAGATCTCTTGAAGCCATTGGGCTTGTGTGTGAGTAGTCAAAGGATCTAGAGTAGTTAGATTAAGTAGAGTAAAGTGAGAGTTGATCTTTGTGATCGTGTCGAGATCTTGGTGATCTCTTGAAGCCATTGGGCTTGAGTGTTTGGTCATGTGGACCTTGGTAGATTGGTGCTAGCTAAGATTAGCACTCGACATTTAGCTTAGTGTCGGTAATAGGATAAGCGATGTGTACGGTTTTCTCCGCCTGAAGGGAGGTTGTTGACATAGTGCTTGAAACTCTCGAGTGTGGTACTCGGGGAGGGGGAGTAGGGCGAACAAGAGCTTCGTAGCCGAACCACTATAAATCCTTTGTCTCGGTTTGATCTTTCCAACTCTACTCTTTACTTTCATTAGTTTGTATTAGTTAGTTTAGTGTGTAGTTCATATTGGTGTTGATTGGTTACACATAGAGTTCGAATCAAAGTTTCCAATAGCCAACTTTTAAAACAAGATTTTTAAAAGAATTTTAAACCGGTAAACTATTCAACCCCCCTTCTAGTTTCCCACAATTGGTATCAGAAGCCACGTCAGTCAAGATTTTAAAGTATATTGTATTTTAAAACTTGAATCGATCAATGGATTCCGACAAATATCTAGAAGGGCAATCTATGCAAAGACCACCACTTTTCGAAACCGATTGTTTTATTTATTGGAAAACAAGATTCGAAACGTATGTGAAATCAAAAAACATTGATCTTTGGCATGTTATTACCGAGGGTGACTTTCAACCTATTCAAATGAATCCGGAAACTAAAAAGGATGAAATAGTTTCTTATGATAAACAAAGTGATGAACTTAAAAGGAAATTAGTCAAAAATAATGAGGCTAAAATGATGATTTATAATGCTTTGCCTAAAAAGGAATTTGAAAGAATTTTCATGTGTAATACGGCAAAAGATATTTGGAAAACTTTGTTAGTCACTCACCAAGGTAATAACCAAGTCAAAGAGAACAAGGTAGATCTTCTTGCTCAACAATATGAACAATTTTCCATTACGGAAGATGAATCTATAGATAATGCTTTTGCTAGATTCAATACTATTATTACTAGTCTTAAAGCTCTTTATGAAGGTTACTCTAGCAAGAATTATGTTAGGAAGTTCCTTAGGGCTCTACATCCTAAATGGAGAGCAAAGGTTACCGCCATTGAAGAGTCAAAGGACTTGGCGATGTTGTCACTCGATGAACTTATAGGAAACTTGAAAGTTCACGAGATGATAATTAAGAAAGACTCTGATATAGTTAAAGGCAAAAGCGAGAGAGTTAGATCTCTAGCATTGAAAGCCAAGAAGGAGTCTAGTGATGAGGAATGTTCGAGTTCCGATAGTGAAGATGAGGAATATGCATTAGCGGTTAGGGACTTTAAAAAGTTCTTTAGGAGAAGAGGTAGGTTCGTTAGGCAACCTCGTGATGAGAAGAAGACATCACAAAAGAACCATGCTGAAAAGAAAGGGACAAGTGATAGGAAATGCTTTAGATGCGGAGATCCTAATCACCTCATAGGAGAGTGTCCCAAGCCACCGAAAGTCAACAACCAACGAGCTCTCATAGGAGGCTCCTGGAGCGATAGCGGTGATGATGAAGAAAAGAAGCCCAAGGACGAAACATGTCTAATGGCTCATGCTTCTAATGAGGTACGTTACGACTACCCTAATTTCATAGATGACAACTCGTCAATAGATGATAACATACTACATGACGAACATAATAATCTATGCAAAATTGTTTCAAAAATGTTAAGTAGAAACAAATCACTAAAGTCAAAATTGCTTGAACTCGAAGCGAATATCTTAGAACTAAAGGATCAAGTCAAAGGACTTGAAAGAAACAAAGAAATAGACGTAGGATGTGAGTCATGCATAAGTCTTCGATTAGAAAATGAAAAACTTAAGGAAAATGCAATTAGGATAACTAGGTTCAAAAAGAATACAGAAAATGTTTCGACAGATAAAACAAATCTTGTAAAATCTGTCAAACCTACTGATTCTGTCAAATCCCAAGACGGCACCATTAAAGGTACCAACGGTACCATTAAAATTAATGGAACCGTGGTACCGTCCGGTGCTGGGGACAGAACTGAGTCGAATCTCAAAAACAAATCAAGTCCTAAACCAACTCACATAGTTGTTAATGGCACAAAGGTCTCAATTGCTAGTATAGAGGAAGTTAAGAGATTTTACAAACCCATGTCAAAACCCAAACCTGGATTTGTAAAACCTAACACAAGGCCTAAGACTCCTCCACCTAGAAAAACAAACACTCCCAAACCTCGGTCAAGAACTCCTCTACCGAGACGTAACTATAGAAGACAAAGTTTTCCAAGTAACTATCCCGTAACTTGGAATGACTGTCAACTGCAAAGTTACTTGCCATGGGAAATTTGTCCTCCATTTCAACATCCTAACCACATGCAAGAAATGCATGGGATGTTTAATGCTAACCACTTTGGACCCATGAGATATTGGGGACCAAATGTTTGAATGTTTGTCTCATGCAATAGATATGCTTGGGAATTGACTTGGAGCCTGACGAATGGGTCAAGGATAGTGGATGCACTAACCACATAACGGGCAACCGAAGTTTATTCTCATCATACAAGGCATACAACGGAGGTAATGTCACTTTCGGTAGCAAACTTAAGGGCAACATTATAGGCAAAGGTACGATTACTCAAGACTCTCTCATTATTAGAAATGTTGAGCACGTAGATAACTTAGGTTTTAACTTACTTAGCATTAGTCAAATGGTAGATAATAAGTGTAGAGTCATATTCTCTGAAGAGGGTAGTGAGATTATTAAGAATGGGAAAACCATAGGCAAAGGAGTTAGGAAAAACGGCTTATTTGTCATGAAGATAGGAAATAAGCCTGAAGATAAGATTTGTCTAGCAACTATAGATGATCATACCACTCTGTGGCATCGGAGACTAGGTCATTCCAATATGCGTCTTATACAATCATTGGCATCTAAGGAACTAGTTAGAAACCTACCTACGATTAAGTTCGACTCACACTTTTGTGACGCTTGTAAAGTTGGAAAACAAGCTCATTCTAGTCACAAAGCTAAGAATATGGTCTCGACCTCTAGATGCCTAGAACTACTTCACATGGACTTATTCGGTCCATCCGCCGTACGGAGCTACGGAGGAAATCTCTACACCTTAGTAATAGTTGATGACTACTCTAGGTATACTTGGACTAGATTTCTTAAGAATAAGACTCAAGCCTTTGAGGAATTTGAAATCCTTAGTAAGAAAGTCCAAAATCAACTAGGATGTACAATAGTTTCTATTAGGACGGATCATGGTCGGGAATTTCATAATGAAGTGAAATTTGGAGTATATTGTGATGCTAATGGTATTACTCACAATTTCTCAGCTCCACGCACTCCTCAATCAAATGGGGTAGTTGAGCGGAAAAATCTTACTCTACAAGAAATGAGTAGAACGATGTTGAATGAACAATCAATTCCGCAAAAGTTTTGGTGTAATGCGGTGGACACCTCAACTTACATTCTAAATAGGATTCTAATTAGACCTATCCTAGGAAAAACCCATATGAAATCATGAAAGGAAGAAAACCTTCTCTTGATTACTTTAGAGTGTTTGGAAGCAAATGCTTCATACTAAACACTAAAGATTACCTCACCAAGTTTGACCCAAAGTCTTACGAAGGTGTATTCCTAGGTTACTCTCAAAATAGTAAAGCCTACATTGTCCTAAATAGAGAAACCTCGAAAGTCGAAGAATCACTCAACGTGACATTCGATGAAAGTCCTCCACAATCTAAGATATCACCATTGGTTGATGATGACTTAGATGAGGATGAAGCCATTAAGGTTAATGGCAAGAAAACCCTAGAAGATGACATTGAGGATGAAATAGTTGAAGTTGACGAAATTGTCAACATTAAGGAATCCAAAAACCATCCTATTGAAAATGTCATAGGTAACCTAAACCAAAGAACCCTTAGGTCACAAGCACAAAACAAAAGTAACTTATTTTGTTTCATATCTACCGTAGAACCTAAGAATGTAGGTGAAGCAATTAAGGATGAAAGTTGGATAGTTGCCATGCAGGAGGAACTAAATCAATTCACCGCAAACCAAGTTTGGGATTTAGTACCTCTCCCTAGAAATCAAACTATCATAGGAACTAAATGGGTGTTTAGAAACAAACTCGACGAAAATGGCATCGTAGTTAGGAATAAGGCAAGGTTGGTAGCACAAGGCTACAACCAACAAAAGGGAATAGATTATGATGAAACCTATGCACTCGTAGCTAGATTAGAATCAATTAGAATACTCCTTGCCTATGCATGTGCCTTAGACTTTAAGCTATACCAAATGGACGTGAAGAGTGCGTTCCTTAATGGTTATATCAGCGAGGAGGTGTATGTTGTGCAACCTCCGGGATTCGTTGATTTCGAATGTCCGAATCATGTTTATAAACTCAAGAAAGCACTCTATGGTCTTAAACAAGCTCCTAAAGCTTGGTATGATAGACTAAAAGCCTTCTTGATTGAACATGAATATACCATGGGAAAGGTTGATAACACACTCTTCACAAAGAAAAGAAATTCACATCTCATCATTGTTCAAATATATGTCGACGACATTATATTCGGATCAACTTGTCAAGAGATGTGCGGTGATTTCTCAAAAATCATGCACGACGAGTTTGAGATGAGCATGATGGGTGAATTAAATTTCTTCCTTGGTTTACAAATTAAACAAATGGAAGATGGCATCTTCTTTAATCAAGCTAAGTATAGTAAAGAGATGCTAAAGAAGTTTAGTTTAGAAGAGTCTAAGCCCATGAAAACCCCCATGTCCACGGAAATAAAACTCACGAAAGATGAAGAAGGTGAGTCCGTGGATAGCACTAAGTATAGAGGTATGATAGGAAGTTTACTATACCTCACGGCAAGTAGGCCCGACATCATGTTTAGTGTCTGCCTTTGTGCTCGCTTCCAAGAGGATCCCAAAACCTCTCACCTTGAAGCGGTTAAGCGTATCTTCCGATACATTAAAGGCACTATACACTTGGGATTATTTTATCCCAAGGGGACCGGTGTAGAAACTGTTGTCTATGCCGACTCTGATCATGCGGGAGATTATGTGGATCGAAAGAGTACGAGTGGCGTTTGTACCTTCATGGGTTGTTGTATAACTTCTTGGTTCTCCAAGAAACAAACGGCTCTTGCTATCTCCACGACCGAAGCCGAGTACGTAAGCGCCGGAAAGGCATGTCAACAAGCACTATGGATGAAACAAGCCCTTATAGACTATGACATCCATCTAGATGACGTTCCCATTATGTGCGATAATAAAGGAGCTATTGACTTGAGCAAAAACCTCGTTCAACACTCCCGGACCAAACACATCGAAATCCGCCACCACTTCCTTCGCGATAATGTTCAGAAAGGAAACATTTCCATTGAGAAAGTTCCTTCTCAGGACAACATCGCAGACATCCTAACCAAACCTCTCAAACGAGAATCCTTTAATTATCTCCGTCTAGGTCTAGGAATGATGGAACATATTCCATAAGTCTCATGACTCTTGAAGTCATCTCGTGAGTCTCGTGTAGTTTAGTTTAGGTCTCCCTAGTCAAAAGAACTTGTTGGGTACAAATTCTTTCCTCGTGACAATAGGTCTCACTAAAACAGCGAGACTTGTTCGTCAAAAATCAAAATGGGACAGAAAACAGTCCCAGCAGATCACGGCTCCACTAAATGTGGCACGGCACCGTTAAATTTAACGGTACCGTGGAACCGTGCATCTGGAACATTCCGTATTTCAGTTCCCCTTTTCCACACTACTCATTCCAAACCCTCATAACCTCAGCAACTGCTGTCATAACTTAACCTCACACCCAACACTTAATTACACCCCTTCAAGATCATATTCAAGACATTGAGTTTCAAGATCCTAAATCATTCTCACCCTTTTTCAACAAAAATTGTAAGTCACCTTACTCCAATTTTTTAATTTTGGGTCTAGGGTTTATGCATTGATGAAAATTGAATTGGGGTTTTTCAATTTTTTCTAGGAAATTTTCAATTCGAAGTCATCAACACCAAAACATTTCAAAATCTTTGGTACCAAAAACATTGAGGTTACCAAAACACTCCAATTCCATCATTTTCAAAATCTCACGAAACTAGGACCATGAAATTGTTCTTTTCATGCATTGTTGATGCAAACTAAAAACATCTTTTCATGCATACATGATCTCACGAATATTGATCGAATTACATAATCAATATGTATTTTTCGACATATTTGTTTGAGCAAAAGTAAAATTAGGAGTGTTAGGGTCATCTCATTATTTTCTTTTAAGTCGAGATTACCGCACCTCCACATAGTTTGCATTTAGGCACGCAATAGGCATGTGCATAATGCAACTATTCTTCACTCTAATTTTTCCTTAAAATTTTTTTTAGGAAACAAAAATGTCTCATGAATATGATTTTGATCATCTCCTAACCGATACCTACACACCCGAAATTTCACAAGAACCCACAACTCCCGGTAACCACATTCGTGCCTATGTCAATCTTGAAACCCGTCGGTTTCATGAAGGCCGTGTCATTGATCCGTCCCTAATTTACCATCGGGACATCAACACTTCCTTTAGAGCTATAGGATTCGATTGTCTACTCCACATTAACGAGAACATTTGTCCTCGTTTTGTGTTGGAGTTCTTTCGACAAGTTGAACTCGTACGTAACGAGGATCAATCCTTGTCACTTTGGTTTTGGGTCCAAAACTTCAAATTCGGACTAACTCTTGAGCAATTTGCTCAGATCCTTCGAATACCCAATCATGGACAATGTGCCTATACTGAAGATTGGTGTCTTGAGTCTCTCTTTCACTATCGTGAGGAGAATAGTCCGTACTGTTCGTACATACCCTCTCCATCCGAACTAACCAAACTCATCCGTACTTATAAGTACCCCTCTTACCCTAATCCAACGAAAATTCGTTTGGAAGAGGTTCGTCATGAACTTCTTTCTTGGGCAGTCATCCTGCGAGAAAATGTTCTAAGTCTCACAGGAAATCGTGAGCAACTCCCGGCGTGTTGTGCTCATATGATTTACTGTCTCCTAACCCAACAACCATACAACCTCGCTTACTTCTTCGCTAAGCGAATTGTCCATCTCAAGGGTAACAAGAATAAATTGATACCCTATGGGATGTTCCTAACCCGTCTCTATCACCATTTCATGAACCTACACCCTTACCTTAACGGTCCTCAATACTCCCTTGTCAAACCCATCATGCAACCCATTAACGAGTCACATGTCTCATCAATCCTCATTTTCGAATCCTCCACCCATTATGCACCCTTTGATGATCCAAATCATGAAAATGAGACTCATACTCAAGACAAGAGTATGCCAAGAATGAGGGAATGCTCAAGTCATAAGTGTTGAAGAAATCTATGTTTCTTATTAGGATTTATCTATGAATGAATGCTAATTGATTTATTGCATGCTTAACTATCTCCTTGCCTAATCAATCTATGTGATATTTGGATGATAGCTTATTTTGTCCCTTCTTATTGCATGCTTATAATTATCCTAGGAAATTACATGATAGCCTTTATGTGCTAGTTGTAGCTTAAATGGGACACTTTAGGAAAACAAGTACCTAGTGAGGTGAGGCACTATCATTTCCAGGAATTAGTTCCCCTAGAAAACATCCCCCTAGCTGCCCAGAACTAACCTGCACAGAAATCTTCTTGCAAACAGTGGCACGGTACCATTAAATATGGACGGTACCGTTAAAATTAACGGTACCGTGGGTCATTTAAAGGAACCGTACCCCTGTTTGATGGATTTTTACTGTTCCTACCAAAAACCCTACACCCCTAACCTCAAACCTGCAAATCCTTGCAAACCTAACACACCCTAGGATTCCCTTCCTACACCATTGAACACTCCCATCAACTTTAATTCAAATTTCACCCAACTTGACTATTTAAGGCCTCGCCCTTGCAAGCTTATCTTGCACTTCACCTTCAACCTCCCATCACACAAACACCATGTCCTCCACACATGGTTCAACCTCTCACATCTCCATGAAACCTAGGATAACCGTAAAACCACCCTCAAAACCACTCTTTGTGGATCTCACAAAAGATGATGAAGCTATGACACCACCTTCCCAAGCCACTCCATACTCACCATCACCACCTTATGCACCATCTAAAACATCATCTACCTACACAACATCTTCATCATCCTACTACACTACATCATCAATGGAGTACACACCATCCCCCTTAACTCCATTGGACAATGCCATGCCAATTTCACCTCCAACAAACCTACCACAATCACCATCTCCTATCATGGCACAACCCAATCAACCACATCCCTTTGATTTACATAGCGCTAATTGCCTATGTTGTCTCCATAACCGTAACCTCATCTACTTCTTAAGAGACGAGATTCATTTCATGTTCTACTTTATAGAACATCTCTTGACACCACCACCACCCCAAATGGGGCCCCAATCTCCACCACCTCCCAACCCACAATAGGTCTTTAGGAGCCCTCTTGGAAATGAAACATGCCTCTAGTCATTAGGGATTTATGCTTATCATTGTCTCTTTTATGTTTTCATGAAGTCATATCCATGTATGACATTTATTTTCTTTTAATGAATGAATGGGTTTCTATGAGGGTTGTTCATTATCATCTTTAGCTCTTAACTATTTTTTTTTTTGTGTGGTTGGATATTTGTCAAATGTACTACTTGCTACATATTATATATGTATCTTCTAACCTTGTTTTGTAGCACGAACCATTGCTCAATTCCTTTGTGTTCTCCAAATGAGGGGGAGTACACATCAAAGGGGAGCCTTCGTCACCTTTTTGATTAGACAAAAAGGGGGAGAAATGAGAGTAAACTCATTAAAAACTTGTTAAAACTAATTTTAACCTAACATGAGTTTATATTTTGTCATCATCAAAAAGGGGGAGATTGTTGATGCAAATAATGTTCTAAAGACGTTATTTATATCTTTCGATTACTTCACTTTTTGAGGATGACAAAATGTGAAATCACGATACGTTAAAATTAACGTAAACAAGTCTTTAATCAGAAGATTCCGTTTCTACGCAAATCACTCTGGAACAAAGTTACAACTTGAACTAGTGATCAAAGAAGTGAATTTATGTTTTGAAAATTCACATTTTAAATGGGACAAAACATTTTTTCAAAAATACACATGACAAATTATTTTTGAAATATTAAGAAATGTTTTAATGGAAAAATTAGTTTAAAAATCACAACAGCTATTTCCCCCCCCCCCCCCCCAAAATTAGCTCCAACCTTCCCCAAATAAGTTTTTACCAGAAAAGACAAAATTTGGAGCGTCCTAGTCTAGGACGGCTCCACGGTACCGTTAAATTTAACGGAGCCGTGGGGTATTTAACGGAGCCGTCCGTACAAAATTTTGTGTAACGTTCAGATTTTCTTTGCCTATAAATACCCACCCCTTTCACAGTTTTTAGGCATCCTTTCACACACAAAACTTTCTGAGTTGAATACTCTCTTCACACTTTCTTTCTTAGATCATTTAGGTTAGTTTTTCTTTTGTTCAAGAGTGATCCAATCATCCTTCAAGTGATCCTCTTCATTCCTCTTCACTTGCAAGAGAAGAACACAAGTATCCAAGTTGATACAAGGTGTTATCATTCCTCTTCATTAGCAAGAGAAGAACACAAGTATCCAAGTAGATACAATGTGTTGTCATCCCTCTTCATTAGCAAGAGAAGAACTCAAGATCTTCAAGAAGACAAGAGTTGTAGTGGTTAGGTTTTGTAACACTTGTTACATCCTTGTTGTATCTTAGCATACATCAAGATTATCCTTCTTTTGTGAGAGTGTGAGTGAAGAACATAGTGATCTTAAGAGATAGTGAAGATCACTTGAAGCCATTGAGCTTGTGTGTGAGTAGTCAAAGGATCTAGAGTAGTTAGATTAAGTAGAGTAAAATGAGAGTTGATCTTTGTGATCGTGTCGAGATCTTGGTGATCTCTTGAAGCCATTGGGCTTGAGTGTTTGGTCACGTGGACCTTGGTAGATTGGTGCTAGCTAAGATTAGCACTCGACATTTAGCTTAGTGTTGGTAATAGGATAAGCGACGTGTACGGTTTTCTCCGCCTGAAGGGAGGTTGTTGACATAGTGCTTGAAACTCTCGAGTGTGGTACTCGAGGAGTGGAGTAGGGCGAAGAAGAGCTTCGTAGCCGAACCACTATAAATCCTTTATCTCGGTTTGATCTTTCCAACTCTACTGTTTACTTTCATTAGTTTATATTAGTTAGTTTAGTGTGTAGTTCATATTGGTGTTGATTGGTTACACATAGAGTTCGAATCAAAGTTTCCAATAGACAACTTTTAAAACAAGATTTTTAAAAGAATTTTAAACCGGTAAACTATTCAACCCCCCTTCTAGTTTCCCATATGTTGAAAAAATTAAAAAGGAAATGTTGAAACTAAAAAAGGAAATGTTGAAAACATATATTTCAAAATGAAACTATTAATACACATCGAAAACCGAGTTGACCCGGGACGCTTCAAACCCGGCGGGTTGACCCGTTTTAATTTGACCCGTTTTTTCGACCCAACCCGTTGGGATGACCCGGTTTTTCGACCGGAACGGTTCAACCGGTTGAACCACCCGGGTCAAACTGGGTTTCAAAGCATTATGTTTAATCCCCAAATCATTAAACTTTTACTATTTTTCGTTTATAACTCATAAACTTTTTTTATCACTAAAACTATCTGCCGCTATAAAATCCCGTTGCTATGCACGGGTACTCGTCTAGTTTAAATAAATATATGTTGATTAGTTAAACGTTAATTCAATAACTTAAATTTTCATTGGGATGGATGGGAGTCAATCTCGTACTATTTCAAAAATTACAAATAAACTTATGAATATGTTTAACTCATTTTATTTTTTGTTAATTTTTACTAATCTATTTCATTTAGAGATAAAATGTAATCCAAATTAAACTCAATATTAGTTAAGTTCAAATTGTTACGACATACATGTGTCCTTCGAGTTTAAACAGCACATATGTATTAGACTAACCTTCAAAACACTGGCAACTTAGTCTACCCGTAATGCATCGGTCGTCCTTGTGGTCGACCTCCAAATGGGGCGCTTCCCACCCATTACGCTGCAATTGAAGAGGTGTCTTCGCAAGCAAAAAAAATGACTCGATCTTAAATAGGACCAAGTAGTGTGACTATGTTTGTGTGTGTTGGTGTTTTATTTATTTAATTGTTTAAGTGGGATATGTTATTTTATGGTGTCCTAGGTCATCCTATTACGGCCTTTTGGTTATAATGTTGTTAGGGGAGAAAGCTAAAGTGCCAGTGGTGTCCTCGATTATGTTGTGAGTTACATTACGGGTAGCCTTAACATCATCATGTGTACTAAAAGTTTTACGAGTTTTAAATGCGCCAACAAATGGTATTATATTTCATAGCAATCTTTTTTTACCAGATGCATGTGACACCCAGAAACCCTTCTCCATCTGCTGCTACTTTAGGGGGGTCGGAGCACCCTTGGTTTGCTTGGGCGGTATGCAACACACCGGCGGTAACACCGCCGCCAGTGGTGATTTTATCACAATTTTTTGAAACACGGTAATTATACCCGCTGGCCATAAAATCAATTTGGTACAAAAAGAGACGTTGGAGGAGCGTGTTTTGTGCCGTTGGAGACCAAAAAAAAAAAAAAAATTAAACTTACCAATTTTTTCTTATATATACTCATTTTCACTTACACTAAACATTCTTATATATGACCAATTCAATCAAAACACGCCCATTTTCATATACTCTCCACACAAAAAAAAATAATGTCTTCATCTTCCGGGTCAAACAACGATATCAACGTGTTGAATCAGTCTCCGTTGTATCTTACTGCCCGAAATGGAACGGCTCCAGATACTTCATTTGTTTTACGCGGGCGCTATTACAAACGTGGCTATTACCTTACCGATGGGATTTATCCTAATTGGTCTACGTTTGTTAAAGCGTATCGGCATCCAGTTGACCCGAAAGAAAAGAAATTCAAGCGACTACAAGAGGCGGCAAGAAAAGATGTTGAACGAGCTTTCGGTGTGCTTAAGGGAAAATGGAGGATTTTGGATCGTCCTCTCCGGTTTTTCGACAAAGAAAAGATTGGAAAAGTCGTCGAAACGTGTTCTATATTGCACAACATGATCATAAAAGACGACTTAAGGGCAATATCACCGGTTCATATAATGGACCAACCGGTGCCGGTATCTTATGACCCAAGTGTACTACCGGAGTTACATGATGAAAATGTCCATCATCGTCTCCAATATGATCTTACGGAGCACGTAGCGGGTCTAGACTTGGCATATCTCGATGACCCAACGGCTCAACCACAACCGATTGACGACTTAATTTAGTGTTATGTAGTAGTTTTTTTTTTTTTTAAATAATGTTGCAATGTATTTTCCTTTTTTAGTTTGTAGTGAAATGTTATGTTTTTAATAAAATGTTTGTGTTTTTAATAAAATGTTAGTGTTTTTAATTAAATTGATTTTAGTTTAATGATTAAATTTTTTTTTGGGAGGTATGAGATTTTATGGCCGCCAGTGATTTAAGTTGGGAGGTATGGGATTTTATGGGTATGATTTTATGGGTATGAGTTGGCTGAATCTTATTGGTGAAATTTGGGAGGTATCCATACCTCAGAGGCATGACTCCTAGTGCCCTTAGTATCCTTGCAAGAACTATACATTTGTTGAAAAGGCTTTTGCTTTTGATTTCATAACTTTCTACTGTGTTAATTAAATAAAAGGAATTAACAAAAAAGCAGGTTCTATTTTTCTTGTTCATAAAGTAAAAGCACCTGATTTTGGGCGTTATATCGTTTCATATAACGCGTCTTCATGCAAAAGCTGAGTTTGAGAGTAAAGAATACAATATGAATTTTAATGTAAACATTTTGGAAATACAAAGAAAAGATGCGTCTTTCATTTATTAACTGGAAAATGACTGAAAGCTTAATTATGTGCCTAAAGCTGTGTTTAAATATATGTGTCATTATTTTAATGGTTTGTGAAAAAGTAAATTTCATGATTGCAGCCGATAACACGTAGACTTAGACACAACTTTAAGCATACAATTTAAGTCACTCAATCAATACTCTTATTAACCACCTTTCTATTAGTTTATTGAATAAATTGATACTATAGCATTTGTCAACTTGGGGTATCGTTCATCACTTCATCTACAGTGGCCCAAGAAAATTTCACAACTGGCCCTTTAAATCTTAAAAATTTATGAGAAAATTAGCAAAAAGGTAGAAAAATTCAAGCTTGATTCACTATCTAGTCACTTTTAGCATCTTTTTCTCATTTTGGTCATATTCAACTGATCAACTGTTAGACTCCACCCATTTTGTGACGTGTGTCCAAGGCAAAGTACAATGTTAGGTGGATATATTTTATTGTTTTATTGTAAAATTAAAACAACATCTCTATGTTCAATTGCTTGTATACTTTTAATTTAGTTGTATCTTATGTTTTGATACAAGTACTTCATGCATATAAAATTGTTTTTTGTACATCATGCATGACTACTTATACATTTCTCATCACCACCTACCCCAACCTTATCCACCACTTCCTCACACCTTATCCACCACAACCATCAAAGTTACTTCCTCACACCTTATCCACCACAACCATCAAAGTTTCATTTCTTTTTCTAGTGACAACCGGGCATACAAACACACTTTGTAATCTTTTTGCTACATAAGAGCATTAAAACAAACTTCAGTAAAACAACGTTTTCGAAAAAGAACAGTAAAACATACTGTTGATGCAAATAATGTTCTAAAAACGTTATTTATATCTTTCGATTACTTCACGTTTTGAGGATGACAAAATGTGAACTCACGTTACGTTAAAATTAACGTTAACAAGTTTTTAATCGGAAGATCCCGTTTCTACGCAAATCACTCTTGAACAAAGTTACAACTTGGACTAGTGATCAAAGAAGTGAATTCATGTTTTGAAAATTCACATTTTAAATGTGAAATATTAAGAAATGTTTTAATGAAAAAATAAGTTTGAAAATCACAACAGCTATTTTTCCCCCCAAAATCAGCTCCAACCTTCCCCAAATAAGTTTTCACCAGAAAAGACAAAATTTGGAGCGTCCTAGTCTACCACGGCTCCACGGTACCGTTAAATTTAACGGAGCCGTGGGTCATTTAGTGGAGCCGTCCGTACCATTTTGAATTGTAACGTTCAGATTTTCTTTGCCTATAAATACCCACCTCTTTCACAGTTTTAGGCACCCTTCACACACAGAAAAATCCCTTAGTAAAACCCTCTCACACCTTTCACTTCTTAGGGTCAATTAGATTAGTTTTTCTTTGTTTCAAGAGTGATCCAATCATCCTTCAAGTGATCCTCTTCATACCTCTTCACTAGCAAGAGAAGAACACAAGTATCCAAGTTGATACAAGGTGTTGTCATCCCTCTTCATTAGCAAGAGAAGAACTCAAGTAATCAAGAAGATACTAGAGTTGTAGTTGATAGGTTTTTGTAACATTTGTTACAACCTTGTTGTATCTTAGCATACATCAAGTATACTTTTCTTTTTGTGAGTAAGAGTGAAGATCAAGTGTGATCTATAGAGATAGTGAACATCTCTTGAAGCCATTGGGCTTGTGTGATTGATCAAGAAGATCAAGGGTCATTAGGTTAGTGTTAGTCAAGTAGAGTGAAGTGAGTGTTGATCATTGTGATCGTGTTGAGATCTTGGTGATCTCTTGAAGCCATTGGGCTTGAGTGTTGGTCACGTGGACCTTGGTAGATTGGTGCTAGCTAAGATTAGCACTCGACATCTAGCTTAGTGTCGGAAATAGGATAAGCGAAGTGTACGGTTTTCTCCGCCTGAAGGGAGGTTGTTGATATAGTGTTTGAAACTCTCGAGTGTGGTACTCGGGGAGTGGAGTAGGGCGAAGAAGAGCTTCGTAGCCGAACCACTATAAATCCTCTGTCTCGGTTTGATCTTTCCAACTCTACTCTTTACTTTTATTTATTATTTTTACGTAGCTTAGTTTGTAGTTCATATTGGTGTTGTTTGATTACACATAGAGTTCGAATCAAAGTTTCCAATAGCATACTTTTAAAACAAGATTTTTAAAAGAAGTTTTTAAAACGGTAAACTATTCAACCCCCCTTCTAGTTTCCCACACATACATAAATTAAAAATTATTTGAGGTAAAATCACATGTGATTTGAGGTAAAATCACATATGATTTCATTAATATCACGAATATAATAAACCAAAACCTAATTAACATGTAAATCAAAATAATAACAACAATACAAATCACATGTTATTATACTCAGTTTATCTTCAAATTTTACAAAGAAAACACATAAAAAAACTACTTAACATCATCTTCCTCCACCGGTAACCACCGTAAACCCCATCTTGAAACCACAACCAACAACCATCACAAACCGTTAACATCAAGAACCAAACCTGACCATAAATTACTAATTACCGTGTTTGACTTTATTTACTAACCACAACCACAACCACAAACGCTACAACGACGGCAGTTACAACGGCGACGGTTACAATAACCACCGCCGCAACAACATCTCCGGTGGCCGAAAAATGAGTGACACGACATCACTTATGGTAACAATAAAAAATAAAATTATTTGGAAGATATTTGATTACTATTGAATTTGAGAAGATTTGGATATGAGAATATGAAATGCTTGGTGAGAGAGATAAAGTGTGTGTACGTGTAAACAAGTGTGAGTGTGGAAAGGGCGGGGTGTTATGTGTAGTTGGATAATTACAAAACAACCCCTCCACTTTTTTAATAATTCATAATAAGGATTAAATCTAGCCATTTGATCAAAGTTAAATCAAAGGTCACGATTGATTGGTTAACTGGTTTGTTCTTTAGAGAAATTATGTTCCGCAGGGAACTTTTCTCACAGGTCACACAGATCGAAAGATATTAAACAAGTTTCATCAAGAATCTACGGACCATCTAAATTTCAAAACATCATTATATGTATAGATTTAGTCTTGCTTATGTCAATTCCTTTTAAAAAAAACGCGTCATGGTAAAAGTCCTTTTTGTGGAGCTCATGAATTCCTTAACTTTACGGGTACCATGATTTCAAAACTGTAATTATTTTCATATGCTATATTTAGAAGTGATTCGGTAAAAAGAAAAACCATAATGAAAAAAATAAAAAGTATTTCTAACCGCACATTTTAAATTGGAGAGAGAATTAAAAAAAATTTATTTATTTTTGTAAATGCATCTAAATGTATGATTGTGATTTTTTTCTCACTTATCTTTATTTTAATTTTTCTTGTTATTTGATTTTAGCTCTGTTATCTATTGCTTGCGAACCAAACCGATCTAGCATGTAACGTTGTATTAATATTTGGGTGACTTGATACAACATTTTGAATGCCTTTAAATACGCCACTAAATTAAAACTACACTATCTATACTACCTATAAAGGAAAAATGGTCAAAGTGGAAAAGTGGAAAAGTGAAAAGTCAAGGAATGTGAAATGTTGAAAAATTTTATTAAAGGAAATTATGAAATGTAATTAATACTCTTATTAAAACACCCCATTACTTAAAAGTACAATGATTTATACACAATGTACAACCAATTAAAACAATTAATACAAATCACTAACCGGGTTGACCCGGGACGCTTCAAACCCGACGGGTTGAACCGGTTTAATTTGACCCGTTTTCGACCCAACCTAGCAAGCTGACCCGGTTTAAATCGACCAAATTTTCGACCGGAACGGTTCAACCGGTTGAACCACCCGGGTCGAACCGAGTTTCAAAACATTATGTTTAATTACCAAATCTTCAAACTTTTATTATTTTTCATTTATAACCAATTAAAACAATTAATACAAATCACAAACCGGGTTGACCCGGGACGCTTCAAACCCGACGGGTTGAACCGGTTTAATTTGACCCATTTTCGACCCAACCTAGCAAGTTGACCCGGTTTAAATCGACCAAATTTTCAACCGGAACGGTTCAACCGGTTGAACCACCCGGGTCGAACCGGGTTTCATAACATTATGTTTAATTCCCAAATCTTCAAACTTTTATTATTTTTCATTTATAACCTATAAACTTTTTTTATCAATAAACTATGTGTCGCTATAAAATCCCAAACCGGGTTGACCCGGGACGCTTCAAACCCGACGGGTTGAACCGGTTTAATTTGACCCGTTTTCGACCCAACCTAGCAAGCTGACCCGGTTTAAATCGACCAAATTTTCGACCGGAACGGTTCAACCGGTTGAACCACCCGGGTCGAACCGGGTTTCAAAACATTATGTTTAATTACCAAATCTTCAAACTTTTATTATTTTTCATTTATAACCAATTAATACAAATCACAAACCGGGTTGACCCGGGACGCTTCAAACCCGACGGGTTGAACCGGTTTAATTTGACCCATTTTCGACCCAACCTAGCAAGTTGACCCGGTTTAAATCGACCAAATTTTCAACCGGAACGGTTCAACCGGTTGAACCACCCGGGTTGAACCGGGTTTCATAACATTATGTTTAATTCCCAAATCTTCAAACTTTTATTATTTTTCATTTATAACCTATAAAATTTTTTTATCAATAAACTATGTGTCGCTATAAAATCCCGTTGCTATGCACGGGTACTCGTCTAGTCTATAAAATAAAAGAATGGTCAAAGTGAAAAGTCAATAAAGTGAAATGTTGAAAACATTAAAAAGGAAATGTTGAAACTAAAAAAAGAAATGTTGAAAACATATATTTCAAAAGGAAACTATTAATACACATCGAAAACCGAGTTGACCCGGGACGCTACAAACCCGGCGGGTTTAATTTGACCTGTTTTTTCAACCCAACCCGTTGGGATGACCCGGTTTTTCGACCGGAACGGTTCAACCGGTTGAACCACCCGGGTCGAACCAGGTTTCAAAGCATTATGTTTAATCCCTAAATCCTTAAACTTTTACTATTTTTCGTTTATTACTCATAAACTTTTTTTTATCACTAAAACTATCTGCCGCTATGAATCCCGTTGCTATGCACGAGTACTCGTTTAGTTTAAATAAATATATGTTGATTAGTTAAACGTTAATTCAATAACTTAAATTTTCATTGGGATGGATGGGAGTCAATCTCGTACTATTTCAAAAATTACAAATAAACTTATGAATATGTTTAGCTCATTTTATTTTTTGTTAATTTTTACTAATCTATTTCATTTAGAGATAAAATGTAATCCAAATTAAACTCAATATTAGTTAAGTTCAAATTGTTACGACATACATGTGTCCTTCGAGTTTAAACAGCACATATATATTAGACTAACCTTCAAGACACTGGCAACTTAGTCTACCCGTAATGCATTGGTCGTCCTTGTGGTCGACCTCCAAATGGGGCGCTTCCCACCCATTATGCTGCAATTGAAGAGGTGTCTTCGCATGCAAAAAAAAAAAGGACTCGATCTTAAATACGCCACTAAATTAAAACTACACTATCTATAAAATAAAAGAATGGTCAAAGTGAAAAGTCAAGAAAGTGAAATGTTGAAAACATTAAAAAGGAAATGTTGAAACTAAAAAAAGAAATGTTGAAAACATATATTTCAAAAGGAAACTATTAATACACATCGAAAACCGAGTTGACCCGGTTTAATTTGACCTGTTTTTTCGACCCAACCCGTTGGGATGACCCGGTTTTTCGACCGGAACGGTTCAACCGGTTGAACCACCCGGGTCGAACCAGGTTTCAAAGCATTATGTTTAATCCCTAAATCCTTAAACTTTTACTATTTTTCGTTTATTACTCATAAACTTTTTTTTATCACTAAAACCATCTGCCGCTATGAATCCCGTTGCTATGCACGAGTACTCGTTTAGTTTAAATAAATATATGTTGATTAGTTAAACGTTAATTCAATAACTTAAATTTTCATTGGGATGGATGGGAGTCAATCTCGTACTATTTCAAAAATTACAAATAAACTTATGAATATGTTTAGCTCATTTTATTTTTTGTTAATTTTTACTAATCTATTTCATTTAGAGATAAAATGTAATCCAAATTAAACTCAATATTAGTTAAGTTCAAATTGTTACGACATACATGTGTCCTTCGAGTTTAAACAGCACATATATATTAGACTAACCTTCAAGACACTGGCAACTTAGTCTACCCGTAATGCATCGGTCGTCCTTGTGGTCGACCTCCAAATGGGGCGCTTCCCACCCATTATGCTGCAATTGAAGAGGTGTCTTCGCATGCAAAAAAAAGGACTCGATCTTAAATAGGACCAAGTAGTGTGACTATGTTTGTGTGTGTGGGTGTTTTATTTATTTAATTGTTTAAGTGGGGTATGTTTTTTTTATGGTGTCCTAGGTCATCCTATTACGGCCTTTTGGTTATAATGTTGTTAGGGGAGAAAGCTAAAGTGCCAGTGGTGTCCTCGATTATGTTGTGAGTTACATTACGGGTAGCCTTAACATCATCATGTGTACTAAAAGTTTTACGAGTTTTAAATGCGCCAACAAATGGTATTATATTTCATAGCAATCTTTTTTTACCAGATGCATGTGACACCTAGAAACCCTTCTCCATCTGCTGCTACTTTAGTATTCTTGCAAGAACTATACATTTGTTGAAAAGGCTTTTGCTTTTGATTTCATAACTTTCTACTGTGTTAATTAAATAAAAGGAATTAACAAAAAAGCAGGTTCTATTTTTCTTGTTCATAAAGTAAAAGCACCTGATTTTGGGCGTTATATCGTTTCATATAACGCGTCTTCCAGCGGCGAAACTAGGAGCTTCTGTCAGGGGTAGCGAAATACGAAAATTTGTTTAGGGGTAGCGAAAATTTGTTTCAGGGGTAGCGAAATTGCCAAAAAATGGCCAAAAATCGCCAAAAAACTTAAAAAAATGGCCAAAAATTCCACTACTGGGTAAAAGTTCAGAGGTAGCGACCGCTACCCCTGGCTTGCACATGGATCCGCCCCTGGCGTCTTCAAACAAAAGCGGAGTTTGAGAGTAAAGAATACAGTATGAATTTTAATGTAATCTTTTTGGAAATACAAAGAAAAGATGTGCCTTTCTTTTATTAACCGGAAAATGACTGAAAGCTTAATTATGTGCCTAAAGCTATGTTTAAATTTAGAGTAAATTGCAAAAATCGTTTATAAAGTTTGGCCAAACTGCAAGTTTCGTCCCTGAAGTCAGGAAAGTGCAAGAATCGTCCCTGTGGCAAACTTTTGGGGCAAATGTAGTCCCTGGCCAAGTTCAAATGACACAAATACACCTGTCTTTTTCTTTTTTTATATTACTTTTCGGTTTCTTGCAGAAATGGTCCTTGTGTTGCGCAAGGCTTTATAAATTTAGTCCTTTTTTTACACAAATGGTCCTTCTAACACAAAATCGTCCTTTTGTTGCGCAAGGCTTACACAAATGGTCATTGAGTCCGTTTTTCTTCCGTTTTTTATGTTTTCGTCCGTTTTTCTTACGTTTTTGTCCGTGTTTATCCGTTTTTGTCCGGTTTTCTTACATTTTTGTCCGTTTTTCTTACGTTTTTTACGTTTTCGTCCGTTTTTCTTCCGTTTTTTACGTTTTCGTCCGTTTTTCTTATGTTTTTTTCCGTTTTTGTCCGTTTTTCTTACGTTTTCATCTATTTTTCTTCTGTTTTTTACGTTTCGTCCATTTTTCTTACGTTTTTTTCCCCTTTTTGTCCGTTTTTATCCGTTTTTCTTACGTTTTTGTCTGTTTTCTTACTTTTTTTTTATACGTTTTTTACGTTTTCATCCGTTCTTCTTACGTTTTTTGCGTTTTCATACATTTTTTCCGTTTTTCTAACAATTTTATCTGTTTTTAAACGTTTTCGCCCATTTTCTTGCACTTTCATCCGTTTTTATCGTTTTCGGACGTTTTTCTTACGTTTTTGTCTGTTTTATCCGTTTTTGTTTATTATCCTTACGTTTTTGTACGTTTTCTTACATTTTTTTCCATTTTCTTTTTTTTTGTCCGAATTTTTTTATTTAGTCCGAATTTTTTTTGACCAAATTTAAAAAAAAAAAAAAAAAAAAAAAATCAAAATCAAAATTTTTGTCAGAATTTAAAAAAAAAAAAAAAAAAAAAATTCAAAATTTTTGTCCCATTTTTTTTCTTTTTTGTCCGAATATTTTTAAAAAACTAAAAAAAATAAAAAATTCAAAATTTAAAAAAAAATAAAAAAAAAATTCAGACAAAAAAGAAAAAAAAATTCGGACAAAAAATTAGGACAAATTTTGATTTTTTTTTTTTAAATTTATTTTTTTTAAATTTGGTAAAAAAAAACCGGACAAAAAATTCGGACTAAATAAAAATTTCGGACAAAATAAAAAAATTCGGACAAAAAAAAAGAAAACGGAAAAAAAGTATGAAAACGTACAAAAACGTAAGAAAAATGAACAAAAACGGATAAACAGAAAAACGTAAGAAATACGTCCGAAAACGATAAAAACGGATGAAAGCGCAAGAGAACGGGGGAAAACGTATAAAAACGGATAAAATTGTAGGAAAAACGGAAAAAACGTAAGAAAAACGTATGAAAACGAAAAAAACGTAAGAATAACGAACGAAAACGTAAGAAAACAGATAAAAACGTAAGAAAAACGGACAAAAAAGGATAAAAACGGACAAAAACGGAAAAAACACAAGAAAAAACGGACGAAAACGTAAAAAACGGAAGAAAAACGGACGAAAACGTAAGAAAAATGGACAAAAAAGGGAAAAAACGTAAGAAAAACGGACGAAAACGTAAGAAAAACGGACAAAAACGGAAAAAAACGTAAGAAAAACGGACGAAAACGTAAAAAACGTAAGAAAAACGGACAAAAACGGATAAAAACGGACAAAAATGTAAGAAAAACGGACGAAAACATAAAAAACGGAAGAAAAACGGACTCAAGGACCATTTGTGTAAGCCTTGCGCAACACAAGGACGATTTTGTGTAAGAAGAACCATTTGTGTAAAAAAAGGACTAAATTTGTAAAGCCTTGCGCAACACAAGCACCATTTCTGCAAGAAACTGAAAAGGAATATAAAAAAAGAAAAAGACAGGGGTATTTGTGTCATTTGAACTTGGTCAGGGACTATATTTGCCCCAAAAGTTTGCCACATGGACGATTCTTGCACTTTCTTAACTTCAGGGACGAAATTTGCAATTTGGCCAAACTTTAGGGTCGATTTTTGCCATTTACACTTAAATATATGTGTCATAATTCTAATGGTTTATGAAAAAGTGAGTTTCATGATTACAGATATTAGGATGATCCCACGTAGACTTAGACACAACTTTGAACATATAATTTAAGTCTCTCAATCAATACTCTTATTAACCACCTTTGTATTAGTTTATTGAATAAAGAAAACATTACACGTTCGGTCCCTGTGGTTTGCTCAAATTTCATGTTTAGTCCCTAAGTCTTTTTAATTACACCAGAGATACCTATTTTTGAAACATTGCACTCATTTAGTCCCTATTTTGGATGGGCCATTAGTTTGACTGTTAAGTGTTTAAATAATATTTGCCTGTTAGTCCATCCGTTAATATTTTTTGCACCGTTAGTCCTCATTTTTTAAAATGAATTAAAAAGTCCAGTGGTGTAATTATATCAAAATAAATTCTATTTAACGTTTTCGTCCGTTTTTTACGTTTTTGTCATTTTCTTTACGTTTTCGTCCATATTTTTTCGTTTTCGTCATTTTTTTTATGTTTTCTTCCTTTTTATCGTTTTCATCTGTTTTCAAACGTTTCCGTCCGTTTTTTACGTTTTCGTTCGTTTTTATACGTCTTTGTTCGTTTTCATTTGTTTTTATAAAAACGGACTAAAACGGACGATAACGTAAAAAAAGGAAAAAACGTATAAAACGGACGAAAACGTAAAAAAACAGACGAAAACGTATAAAAACGGACAAAAACATATAAAATGGACGAAATTGTAAAAAAACGGACGGAAACGTATAAAAACGGTCGAAAAACGTAAAAAAACAACGGACAAAAATGTATAAAAACGAACGAAAACGTAAAAAAAGGACAAAAACTTAAAAAAAAACTGCCGAAAACATATAAAAACGGACTAAAACAGATAAAGTTGGACAAAACGTATAAAAACGAACGAAAACGTAAAAAAACATACGAAAACGTTTAAAAACAGACAAAAACCTATAAAAAAGGACGAAAACGTAAAAAAACGTATAAAACAGACAAAAATGTAGAAAACCGGATGAAAACGTAAAAAAAAGGACGAAAATGTGGTAATCAGACAAAAACGTATAAAAACACACGAAAACGTAGAAAAATGGGCGAAAACGTAAAAAAAAAAGGACGAAAACGTATAAAAATGTACGAAAACTTAAAAAAAGGGATAGAAATGAGTTTGAGCAAAAAAGAAGACTAAATATAATTTATTTTGATATAATTACACTACTGGACGCTTAGTCTAGTGGTTGGGGCGTTGGTTTTTGGGCAACAAGACCCGAGTTCGAGCCTATGCTGCCATTTTTAATTCATTTTATACAATAAGGACTAACGGTGCAAAAAATATTAACGGAGGGACTAACGGGCAAACATTAATTAAACACTTAACAGTCAAGCTAACGGTCCATCCAAAATAAGGATTAAATGAGTGCAATGTTTCAAAAATAGGTATCTCTGATGTAATTAAAATGACTTAGGGACTAAACATGAAATCTGAGCAAACCACAGGGACCAAACGCGTAATTTTTTTCTTGAATAAATTGATACTATAGCATTTGTCAACTTGGGGTATCGTTCATCACTTCATCTACGGTGGCCCAAGAAAATTTCACAACTAGCCCTTTAAATCTTAAAAATTTATATATGATTGAATAGGAAAAAGATTCTCTCAAATTTGGTTTGAACATGATAGGTCATGTTCTATGTATTGTGATGCGTGGTTTTGCAACCTTACAACAGGTTTTACCTCTCGAGGGATCTCAAGAGGCTTACAACCCCACCAGGCAGTGTACCTGACCGATGTAGTATAGTGTAGTGGTAAGTACGGGGGATTGATCGTTCTCCACAGGGAATAGTGTCGTTAGGATTGAAAAACTACTCTAATTAGGTCTAAGGGTGAGAGAAGATTCTTTTTGTATTTTTATATTTTTTATGAAAGCAAGTAAAATCTCGGGTTTGAAGGAGTGGGCGGAATTAGTTGCTAGTCAACTAACCCAAATAACTACAAATGCAAATAAAATAAAATAACTGAAAATGAAAAGGGTTGTGAAACTTATGTGGAGAGAAATGTGTTTACTTAGATTTCCTTACTCCCTAACTATCTTTTACCGGTTGATTAGTGTGTATTAATCGCGTGGAGGACGGGTGTATTCCTTAATACCAATCGTGGGGTGGCGTACGTACTTCCCCAACTCTATGAGCTCCTACTTCACTCCTATGTCGAGCCGGCTAGGAAGCTCCTAACATGGGATCACTAGAATTCGCTCATGCATTAAATACAACCATAAAAACCTTAGTACGCATTGGTTCATGTTTCTTAAGACGCTCAAGCAAGTTACCGTATAGGAAGTTAGCCAGTTTTCTTAAGCCTAACATCGATAAACAATCATCCAATACAATTAATAACACACTAATAACCAATAATCAATAGCTAGATTTCATTAGATCTAAGCAAACACAAGATAAATCTAGCCTAGCATGTTAATCAAAAGACAAGAACAAGATATAATCAAACAACACATAGACATATTGATTGATTAAGTGATAACTTATCTTCAATTAAACATGGGAGATCCAAGGGTATGAAAACCCTTAAAAATGGCAGAAATTCGTCTTAGGGTTTCTCCTCACAAAGTTGCACACTAATGACAAAAAATTGCAAAACTATATATAGAGTTTAAAGGCTAACGGCGTCACGTTATAGATCTTGACGCCGTCACCTCGCCGTGTCTAGGGTTCCCGGATGGCCTTCTTGACGCCGTCCTGCTTTAGTCCTCCAAAATCCGCTCTGGCTTATCAAAGCTTGACGCCGTCAGAATATGGCTTGACGCCGTCCCTCTTTAACTTAAACCGTGATGGCCTTGATCATCTTAAAGGGTGACGCCGTCAGAAATTCATTGTAAAATTCTCTGGCTTATCATGAGTAATTTTCATATCCACCCTTTTTGCCAAGCCGTGACGCCGTCTGGAACAATCCCTGACGCCGTCAAAGGTACTTTTCAGCATAATTTTGAGACTTTGTCGTTTTCTTCACTTTTATGCTCCAAAAACGTCCAAAATGCTTCCTTTTCCAGATTTCTTCTCCAAAGTACCTAAAATGACAAAAGGAACGATTTAGGGCAATATTTGATCAAATAAATACGATTTAGGGCTTAAATGACCCCCTAAAAGTGGTACACTTTTCGCTTCATCATGATAGGTCATGTTCTATGTATTGTGAGATGTGAAAAAAGAAATGAGCCCTCAATATTGATTAATAGAAAAACATGTATCAATTTAACTTACATATGATTGGTCAACATGACTTATTAAGTGAACTTTATAAGATCATAATCTATTTAAAATATATATTTTATGTGACCATCGGTAAATTTTCACTATATTAATTTAATACATATCTATTTTCTACGATAAATTTTTTTTAAAGATTAAACGTTATCAGTTTATCTAATCACAATAAACTAATTTGACGTAACTTACATTTCTAATAAAAATACTTTATATTTATTTCAAACAAATATTCTTAAGCTTTTATTTACCACTTTACGTAAATTCATTAAACAACAATTATTAAACATTTAAACTAAACGTTTGCTATTTATTAAAGTTTTCATGAAACTTGATTTAATATAAATATGATTTTACACAACTAACTTATAAATACTAAAGTACAATATTTTATACCTAGAGTACAAGTCTTTAAAGCACAAAACCTTAACTTTGTTTTATTTAATTTTACAACTCTAAAGTACAATATTTAAAATTTATTTTAAAAGTCTTTAATGCAATAATTTTAAAAATATATTTATTTCATCTCGCTACCAAGTAACCCAACAAGGAGTGCACCTTGTATATTTCAGGTCTATTTGTAAATGCCAATTAATATTACGTTTTTATTAAATAATATTACTTTTAGTAAAAATCACAAAAGTTTAATCGTATGACTTTTACTCACGACCAACACAAGATTATGATAAGTCTACATATTTTATATGAACTATTGTCACTTTGTTATTTTTATATTTTTATTTTTATTATACTCTTTACGTAATACGAATACTCAAACCTATTGGATTTTATTAACATATACGCTTTCCGTTAAACTTATCACACGTCTAATATAATTAGTTGGAGTATATTGATAAACTTTGACATTTTTATAAACGTTATATTTTTTACGTTACCTGGTTTTAAGTTTCGTCACTTATGGACTTAACTTTAGTAATTACCGGAATCAAACTATACCCTAAACTAATTATATATATACGTGTAGCTAATATTTGCTACAAGATTTGCCAAAACATGCAATATATACGTAGCTAACATTTGCTACATAAGTTTTCAATGTAGACGTGTAACCATGCATGCAACATATTCGTGAAACATATATCAATATCTTAAACGTGTATAGCTTTGTACCATAAAATCCTGCAACCATATAACGTGTATCATTTTTGTACCATGCATACATTTCACTATCATTTCCTATATATATATATAAGTACTCGTACAAGGCAATACATAAAAACACATTCACAACCAAACGCAACATGTTCTTTTCTTCTTATTACTTGTTACTGTCGTATGAAAAGAAAGAAGGAAGGAGCAAGAAATCTTAGGCTATCATTTCGCAACGTTCTAATGTCTCTTTGGTCATTACGTATCGGGGTTACGAGCTTTGAAGGCATTGGAGATTGTTTCTACCTTGTCCCTCGTTCGTCCTTGCCACGTTTATTCCTCCCCACCAAGTATTGGCGTAGTAAGACTCTCTTTAACTCATTTCTATTCGAAGTCCTCCTCCATTTCATACATATTAGTTAATATCGAATCCGTTTTAATCATGTTCATTAATATTTTCATTTTCATTTTCATGTTGTAACTCGGTTTAGAAACCAACTCGTTAAACCCTATTTTAAGACGCGACCACCTATTTTATTTGTTTCTACTGATTCTTCATACTATAGATAATCAAATCTAGTTTGGTGTTTCCTCTCATAACGTCTTAAACTCATTTGAATTCGTCCAATTTAAATGCATGTCGCAAGTTCTAAAAAAATCTTTAAAAACTTACGTGGGCTTTAAGCCCATTAAGCGCTTTCCAGCTTATTATGATAAGCGGTCCCTATCAACTCTTTTTCAATGTTTTTATAACCCAAAATTAATCCCAAACATAGGCCCATTAAACCCCAAAAGCCCACGGTTTGTAAACTCTTAACGGGCCGAGTATTATACATTTTAAAAGCCCATTTATTTGAATATAAGTTATACATGTTTTAAGCTGTTAAAAACCAATTCTTTAAGCTTTGATAAACTTGTCAAAGCCTCGGAAAACTTTTCCGTTTCTTTGTGTACGAAAAGGATATTTATTAAAGCTTAAAGAACTGGTTTTTAACCCACTGCAGCAAATGACCCTGGCATATGAAGTTCACAAGGAAGATTATGAAGCCATGCAGTTTCACCCACTGCACTAGCAACACGCCGATACTCAGACGCGACACTAGATCTAGAGAGAGTATGTTGCCGCTTGGATGACCATGAGAGTAGATTATCCCCCAAGAAGACAGAATAACCTAAAGTAGAACGCTTAGTAGTAGGACAACCCGCCCAATTATCAGAATAAGCCACTAGAGAGCTAGTGGATGATGCATATAGTTGAAGACCAAAGTCCAATGTACCACGAACATATCGAAAAATATGCTTAAGAGCCGAAAAATAAGGCTCTCTAGGTTCATGCATATAGAGACAAACCTGTTGTACAACATAAGAAATATCAGGACGGGTAAACGTCAAATACCGTAAACCACCTGCAAGGGACTATGATATAAGGTAGGATCAGATACAGGATCCCTGTCAGCACCAAGCTTGGATTCCGTGTCTATCGGGGTCCGAGTAGGATTACAGGAAGCCATATGTGCCCAATCCAGAAGCTCCATTGCATACTTCTTTTGAGAAAGAAATATGCATGTAGAGTCACGAGTAACCGAAATACCTAACAAATAATTAAGAGCCCCCAAATCATCATATCAAACTCCGTATATAGAGAAGAGATAATACACTGAAGTAAATGCTGTTATTACAATATCATCAACGTGTAACAATGAATACGCAACCTCAAAACCATGCCGATATATAAATAATGACGAGTCACATCGGCTCGAAGAAAACCCAACTCGTAGTGCATATCCTGCAAATCGTTGAAACCAAACACGAGGTGCCTTCCGTTTCAAACCATATAAAGACTGCTGTAATCGACAAACACGATGTGGAAATCTAGGATCCACAAAACAAGTGGCTGGTACATATAAACAATCTCGAAAAGATCCCTGTTAAGAAATGCATTCTTAACATCAAGTTGATGAATATGCAGTTCCGAGATAATGGAAGACTGAGAACAGTACGAATAGTTACTGGCTTAACAACCGGACTAAATGTATCATCACAATCCACACCATACTGCTGGCTACATCCATTAGCAACTAGACGAGCCTTATACCTGCTCAAAGAACCATCAGCACGATATTTTTGCTGAAACAAACACGTAGACCGAACCACGTTAGAATTGGGTGGATTGGGTCGAGCTGGACTGGGCCGAAGGGGGGGGGGGTTGGTAATGCGGATTCGTGTTGGGCCAAAATAGGAGAAACCGGTTCTTGTTGGGTCGAAGGGGTGTCTTATGTCATT
Organism: Artemisia tridentata subsp. tridentata; assembly: GCA_021014915.2. Taxonomy (NCBI): domain Eukaryota; kingdom Viridiplantae; phylum Streptophyta; class Magnoliopsida; order Asterales; family Asteraceae; genus Artemisia; species Artemisia tridentata. Next base: position 296,661,580 of record CP139502.1, on the reverse strand, counting down.
GTGATTAGGTTTGGGTTAAATATAGCATGACGAATAATAGGCGATAGTAGAGGGTCTAGAAAAGTATAGGATGGTGGATTAAGGGACGTGATTGAGACATATGGAAATTGAAGTTCATCAAAGGTTATATAGCGAGAAAGGATAATTTTGTTATTGGAAAGGTCTAGGAATCGATACCCACGGTGATAAGCAGGATATCCCAAAAAAATGCACGGGGTAAAGGTGTGGGTAACAAAGACAGCCAAAAACACGTAAACGATAGTAGTCGGGTTGTTTGTGGAATAATTCGGTGCAAGGTATTTCATTTTAAATGGAGGTGCAGGGAAGGCGGTTTAGTGGGTATGTAGTCATATATAGTGCTTCCACGTAGAAGGTTGATGGAAGTGGGCGTGGAAAAGAAGAGTGTGTATTATTAATGGTTCGTATCATCCTTTCCGACTTACCATTTTGTTGGGAGGTTTTGGGGCAGGATAATCTGAATTGAATGCCATGTTGAGCAAATAATTGAAGGAGGTTGGTGTTATCAAACTCACCAACATGATCACACTTAAAAGCCGTAATATCACATTTGAGTTGATTATTTACATAAGAGCGAAAATGCAAGAATTTTTGAAATACTTCGGATTTGGTACGTAAAGGATAAATTCACACATAATGAGAATAATGATAAAGAAGTAACACATAATATTTAAAACCACCAGAACTAATAATACGAGAAGTCCAAATATCAGAATGAGCAATCTCAAAACATCGAGTAACGACAGAATGTGAACTAGAAAACAGAAGTCTCACATGTTTGCCAAGCTGACAAGCGTGATAAATATGAAGAGACTTATCTTTATTACAAGAAATAAACTGACGGGAAACAAGAGAACGTAACACTTCTTCCCTGTGAAACCCGAGGCATTGGTGCCACGTAGAAGGACTAACAGAAAGTAAAGTATGAGGAATATGATAAGGCTGGGTGACTGTGTAGAGATCTCATGAACTATCACATCTGAGGATATGACGGGTCAAGAAATCCTTTACATATCAAATTCAACAGTACAATTACTATATCTAGTAAATTGACGAACATAAATAAGATTTTTGATGATATTAGGGGTGGCTAGAACGTAATTTAAGTATAAAGGACGATTAAGGGTATGTTAGATGCTTTGGCCGGTTTTGGTAACATGTATGGATTTACCATCACCAACACAAACAGATGGATATAAACATTTATTACAAACAATATTTAAATTACTTGTATGTGAATTGAGATGAGATGATGCACATGTGTCCATATTCTATGCCGGATCCTGAGTAATCATGGTGCTAAAGGCACTTGGGAAGAATGCACACCGATGGGCTGGTGTATTGTACATGACCAAAAACAAAACAAAATAATATTTCTTTTGATTTTCTTTCTTGCCGTACGTCAGCAAAAACCACAAACAACAAATTGCTTCTTTAATAATTCTGCCGTCAAGGTGAAAAATAAAAAAAAAAAAAGTGCTAACCAATCATAAACAATAGCCTAATAACTTGCTTCTTTAATGATTCTGCCGTCAAGGTGTAAGAAAGAAAAATGCTAACCAATCACAAACAATAGCATAATAATCTTTTTTGGAAAAATCTGCCGTCACATTTTCACTTTTTTTTTTTTTTTCAATAACTGGCTAGGATATAGAGGGAGATGGGAAGAGAACGGGAGATATAGAGAAAACTTAGAAAAGGATCGATTTTGTTCTTGATATCATATTGAGAATATTGGCTTGCTTATTTATTGACTAACAATTACGATATATAATCTCTTTTAGATTATTTTAGATACCACATTAGTGGGCTAGGCTTAACAAAGCACATAATCACTAATAAAGCTAATGTCTAACAGTTTTGATCTTAAACGTAAATTTTATTGGTAACTAATATTATTCTAAATTTAACCCTTTAATTCTTTGCATATACTACATTGATATAATATATAATTAAAATAATATTTATAAATAACAACATATATGATGTTTTTTTTAAAATAAAAACGGATGGAAACATGTAAAAACGGACGAAAACGTGTAAAAACGGACGAAAACGTGTAAAACCATACGAAAATGTGCAAGAACAGACGAAAACGTGTAAAAACTGATGGAAACGTGTAAAAACGGAGGGAAACGTGCAAAAATAGACGAAAACGTGCAAAAATGGATGGAAACGTGTAAAAACGTACGAAAACGTGTAAAAATGGACGCAAAACGTGTAAAAGCATACGGAAACGTGCAAAAACAAACGAAAACGTGCAAAAACTGATGGAAACGTGTAAAAACGGAGGAAAACGTGCAAAAAATGGACGAAAACGTGCAAAAACGGACGAAAACGTGCAAAAACGGACGAAAACGTGTAAAAACGGACGAAACGTGTAAAAACGGACGAAAACGTATGAAAACGGACGAAAATGGACCAAACATGAAATGCCTATACAAACTCAAGGACCAAACATGTAATTTACTCACGAAATTGTTAACGGAAGTTAGAAAAAAAACTTAAATCGGCCAAACAAAAAAGTCGGATACCTTAAATTGAGAGAGAGAATAAAATAAAATAAAAAAAAAAAAAAAAAAAAAAAAAAGGAGTAGAACCTTTAATTGAAATTGTACGTTAGATAGATACTTTTTTATATAATTTGTCCATTATCTAACGATGACTTACAGAAGGATGGCACGAAATTGGCCATGTTTAGATTTAACATCATCAGTTTGGTGCAACCACCAATACATTTAATCATTAACAACTTGCTTCAACTTTAATAAAATTATATATATAGTTTAACTTTTTTAACTTTAAGACAATGTGATAAATTCAAGTTTTATTAATGTGCAAAATTTTTTATAAAAAATGAGAGACAAAAGTGTTGAAATTAATTTTTTTGGATTATGAGTTAGAATAAATAACTATTAGTGCTAGTCTAAATTAATATGATTGAGCACATACCAGTCATGTTAACGGACAAAAACTTGTTTAGTATTTAAGATGTTTATATAACATTTTCAGAATGATTTACCAAGTTTGCCTCTATTTGAATGGAACTACACAATAACGGCTTTCACCACTTTCCTCGTTGGACACCGACACATGCAGGAGTGATAGGGTTTAGATATAAGATTTTGGTTCTATTGTCTCATTCGTGCGGAAGCAGCCTCTCTACCTTAGGAAGGGGTAAGGCTGTCTACGTCTCAACCTCCCTCATACACCGTCTTCGACGGTATTGGGACCCATAACCCGTGGAAGACGGTATTGGGAGTTACTTTTTTTTTGTCTCATTCGTGCGGTCTTGATATATTTTTGATGATAATTTTGAGGATTCTCATTGTATATAAATACAAACGAAAGAGTGTTGATTGACACACTCATTTTTTTTTATTTGCACACTCAAATATACAAACTGGAGAAGCAGTATATATCAAATGTACAATTCTTTATAGCACAATATGAAGTGTGCAAATAAAATAGAGGAGTGTGCAAATCATTAGCCCAAACGAAATGCGAACGATCATTCATGTGTTTTGTATTAGGCCCGGCTCATCTATAAGGTCACTGAAACAATTGTTGTAGGACCCATATATTATTTTACTAGCTTAAAGACCCGTGGATTCAGGGGCGGATCTATGTTGGGGGGGCCCCCGGGGGGGGGGGGGGGGGGGCCCTTCCCCCCTTTTTTCGCTCAGTAGTGCTAATTTATCCGTATTTCGTCCGAAAAAATTTATATTTATTAAGTCGGCCCCCCGATTATTTTTCTTAAAAACTTTTTATATTTTAATAAGTTTAAGAGTCTAATAAAATTTACCTTTTTAATTTTTATAACCCACAATCCACTTAACCCACTTAAATTATTTAATCCATTTGGCCCTACCTCCTTTTGTTCAAGCGGGAAAAATAGAACACAATAAAAGATCAGAACAAAAGAAAGAAAGAAAAGAAGAGTAGAAGACATACCACCACCACCAGTCCACCACGACCAGTCGACCAGTCATGACCGCTTCCAGTCTTCCACCACCAGTCCACCACGACCAGTCACCCGGTTTGTTTAATTTTGTTTTTGCAATGAATTTTGTTTTTGCCCTAATTTAATTTATTGCTAAGTTAATTTTGTTTTGCCCTAATTTAGATTATTGCTAAGTTAATTATTTTTGGCCTAATTTATTTTATTGCTAAGTTAATTGTTTTTGCCCTAATTTAGTTTATTCCTTTTTTTTTTTTTTTTTTTTTTTTTTTTTTTTTTTTTTTTTTTTTTTTTACATTTACAAATTACAAGTGTAAACTCCTAATTGCTATATGGATTATGTTTTTTTAGGAATTAGGATATCATAGGAAAGCCGAAAACTATTGATTCTTTTTTCAAAAGAAAAGATGATGAACAATATAGTAAACGTCACAAAACTTCACCAAGTGAGCCACAACCAGTTACTAAGAACGATAATTTGAATGATTGAAGAAAACTTAGATTTTTATTGTTATTTTTGTTTGACCCAACCCGAATTAGAAGACCCTAATATACTAACCAAAATATAACGATAGGACAAAAAAATTTCCATCCCCCTCCACTAAAAACTTCAAGATCCGCCACTGCGTAGATTCACGGGGTTTTAAAAGAAATATGAAAATGAGATAATAAGAAAACGACGAAAGTAAACATGTTCCATTAGTATATTAGAAAAACAGTGAGATAATACATAAATTATTCGACAGTCAATTGAGTTGCTAACAATTAAAATAATAAACATCGATGCCGTTGTCGTCTACAAACTTGAAGGTCTTGAATAACAAATGACGTATGTGAGCAAAAACCCAATTCCATGCACACCTAACATTCATTAGAAAATATAAGTAAAAGCAGTTCATGATTCATAATGCATTATAATTTAAAATATGAAAAAAAAAAAAAAAATCTTATAACATGTATATTGCACATACCTCTTCAACTTTGTTCATAGGCCTTCAAGTACTTCTTTGTACATGACATTTGTAGTAGTTTTAGACATATTTCCATCTTGATCACAAACGACAACCTTCAAACTACGTTTGCTTTTAACTCTTGAGACAACAACGTATAGTTGTCCATGTGTGAAAACAGGTTGAGGGATGTACAAACCAACTTTTGATAACGATTGACCCTGGCTTTTGTTAATTGTCATTCCAAATGAAAGTGAAATAGGAAATTGTTTCTTGACAATCTAAAGCGGTAAACGCTTATCAGACGGAGTAACTCTCAACCTTGGTATGATTACCGTTTTTCCAAAGTTGGTTCCGTTAATGATTTGTGTGTGAATAGAAGTTCTCGTTAATTTAAGAACTTGGAGTTTTGTTCCATTGCACAAACCATTGGCTTGATCAATGTTTCGCAACAACATAATCGGGACTCCCACTTTTAAAGCAATTTTGTGGTTTGGAACACCTGAGAACTTTAATCCATTGATAAATTGTGGCGAGAAAACAGATTGATCAATGATGGCACCACGTTCACTTTTCAACACTGTCACAGCTCAGGAAAACCATTTCTTCTCCTGGAAATTTGTCCAACATATGGTCATTTATGCTGTCGACGACTTCATTTGTGGGAACAAGGATTGCCTTTTTCTGAAAGTACGTGGGATCATGTATGTTATCCAAAATGTTTGGATAAGTGAAGTCAATAATAGATTGAATCGGGACATCAGCCACATCTATTAAAATATCATGTGGCATATCTATAGAAACCTCTCCTTCATTCGGTTCTCCAAGGTCCCCGTCTCTGACTCTCAATATCCAATCTGCAAATTCCCGTATGTCATTGACATCTTCAGGGCGTGATCCCACAGTTAGCCTCATGTTCGCGGTCAACTTCAGAACTTTGCAGTAGTCCCACAAGTAAGATTTCCTCAAAGAAGCAGTAACAATGTCTTCCCGGGATCCTTTTGGAATAACAGGTAAAACCTGCCTAAAGTCACCGCCAAAAACCATGGTCATGTTTCCAAAAGGCTGATCGTACGTTTCATACCTGCTCCTACGAAGTATGTCTCTTAAAGACCGATCTAATGCTTCAAAACAAAGCTTATATGCCGTGGGCGCTTCATCCCAGATAATAAGCTTACATTTCTTTAACAATTTTCCAAGATCGCTTTGAGCACTTATAGAGCAAGTAGAAGTCTCATCCACGTTGATAGGAATATGGAATCTTGAATGAGCAGTTCGGCCTCCCGACATTAATAAAGACGCAATACCGCTGGATGCCACATTTAAAACTATATCACCTTTTTTTCTAATGCCGGCAGCAAGCGTCTTCCATAATAAGGTCTTCCCCGTACCTCCGTACCCGTAAACAAAGTACACCCCCTGTTCCTGTGTCAACTGAGTGTATTATGGTGTCATACACACCCTTCTGTTCTGTGGTCAAAGAGGCGTACAGACGTTCGTATTCAGATTGTAACTCGACCGGGTTATAATCTATTTCATCGTGTATAAGTCGATTACCAAAGTCAGATATGTATGTATCATCAGGATAAGGCATCTCAGGCCAATGCCGCAAAGTTGCACCTCTTGATCTTAGAAGTTGTTCAATATAGTACAAAGCCACATTCTTTTTTTTCGTCGTCACTGAGAATCAAATCTGCATTAAATAAAGGTAATGTCAGTACTTAATTAACGACAGCGTTATTAAAACATTACACATAATCTGTTGCAAAAATGGTCTCAGCAAACATAACAAACATTTGATCAGTGTTGAATAGTACAACAATTTCAGGCAAACATGTCCTAAGAAAAATGCATAACAGATTATAGTAACATAGACATTTTGTAGGTATTACCTGGAATTTGTAAAATTTGCCTTCTCTTATATTGAACATCTTGCGCAAGCAAATGCCATGTTTGTAACCAAACACTCAAAGGCGTGGTAAGTTCCTTTTGCGAAAGCAATGTGAAAAATAGGTCACGAAGATGTTCAGGGTGTGCCCAATGGGCTGCGTCTTTAATACTCTCAGCATACTCCTTGTCATCCTCTAAAAGGCCCACAGCGTAGCAAGCCTCTTTGTAAGTTGGATACACTATACCATTAACCTTTTTAATCTCATCGTGTGACCGACATCCTTTTGCACAGTTTAGTAGCATTCTGCAATAGTAAGCGTCTCCTGTTGATATAGGAACGCTGTGAATTCTTCCAATCGATCTTCCTTGCTTCCTAAGCGTCCAAACTCTTTTTGGAGCATTCCAGACATACTTTGTAGGAAACTCAGCATACGTTAGCTCCCTTGCCGCCGGGAATTGTTCATTCATTTTCATCCAACCTTCGAACATATCTGTAAAACCCGAAAATCTAAAACATGCAAAAATTACCAAAATGCCCCTGAAACTTTAAAATTTAATTAAAGCTTAATTAAAGTACCGAATTAATCCCGAATCTCTGGAAACGAACTACAAATCAAGCAATATAATTTTGAGGCAAGCTCTAATATTTTTTACGAAGTACAAAAATGTATTATTTCACCACAAAAATACAATGGCCGAATATTATAATTAAATTACAAAAGTTATAATATTTATTTGTTTTAAAAACACATTTAAGCTACAAATAAATTAAGATACATTGCTAATTAAGGTAAATTGATCCTTGGGCCATCAAGGCCGGTTCTTAGTCTATTATCCCTCCCCAAATATTTGGTCCATCTCAATTTATATCAATCCCTAATTTATTTCTTCCATTTTACCCTAAAAACTATTAGCCGCCACTCTTAAAAATCCCACACACCACATCCGATTTTTCTGAAGCAAAGGAGTATTTTTCTGGAGTTCTTCATAGTGCCAAGGAGGTGGGAAAAATAGCTACACATTTCTGGAAGTGCTCGTTTGGTCGTGGTGAATTAATTGGGTCGAAAAACTTGTACCGAGCCTCATAAAATCACAACGTGTGAATCCTTTGATCTATAATTTTTCTGGTATTTTTCTAACCCTCTCCTAATCATATATAACGTGGGAAAGATGATAAACTCAGGCCATGCACCATATTTTGATCGTATGGAAATTATGTGTTTTGAAACCCTAAAATCGAATTAAATCTATAAATCATGTATGCGATTTTTCTGGACCAGGTTATTAATTTTAGTGGCTTCTATAATCATCATATAACATCATAAAAATAGTCCTTTGAATTGTTAAAGCTTAAATCGTGAGTTTTGGAATTATTGTATAATCGGGTTTTTGAAAATAAAAGGAAGAATTGTGGAAAAATTATAAAACCGATCGATCTAGGGTTTCTAATGGATGAAATCTGGAAATAAAGGTGACATAATGATGATAAAATTATTGTATAATGATTGGGATTACTAGGGTTTGATTTTGATAATGTTTTATAATTACCGATTGGGAAATAATAAGTTAAGGGGGTGTTTTGTAATTCTTAAAACTCAAGGGATATTTTTGTAAGTTATTTTGGACCTGGTAGAATTCGAATAAAATATAAAATGAGGGCTTGATATATAAATTTTGTATTTAAAAGGTTAAATGGGTAAATATATATATTTATTAATTCGATTTATAATTAATTAAACTTGAGGGACTAAAAAGGTAAATTCTGGAAACTTGAAGTTATTTTGAGTAAATAATAATGTTAAGAGTGTTTTGGGTAATTTTGAGTAATTATGGGTCTATTGTGTAATTATTATGGAATTATGATTTAATGTATAAGTTTTGTAAACTTAAGGGACCATTTGTGTAAAATCTGAAATATGAGGGGCTGTTTCGTACTAAATGTAAACTCGGATGTGACATTCTGAATTTTGGTAAAATAATATGCTTGGTTGGTAAATATGGATATTATAGGGTTAAATTGTAATTTACATAATTATAAGGTTTAATTTGTAAAATAATTAACTAAAAGGGTGTAACTTGTAAATATTTAAAACTTGAAGGCTAAACGTGAAATTCTGGAAAATTAAGTATTTGAATGGTAAATTATAATATTTCTATTTTAACCTTGAACTTTGGCAGATTTACATTTATAACCCTGAACTATGAAAGCTTGTCATAATTAACCCTGAACTTGTATAACTTGTCAAATGATCATGACTTCCATAATAAGCCTACATTAAGGACTTAACTTGAATTATATCACTTGAATCTTTCCAAGTATGGAAGCTTACTAAATCTGGAAACCTGTTAAGAATAGAAACTTGCTAAAAATAGAAAGTCACTTATAATGGGAAGATAACTGAAACCCCTTTCGTATTTCTGTCTTCTACTCCTTTAGGTTCGAGGAGGGAGTGATTTTGATCCCTGTCAGCTACTCTTGTGTTTGTGCTTGCTATTTGAATAAGGTACAGATATTCTGCCCTTTTTAGTAAGGTGCCTTCGTTCTCTTTTGATTATTGATCTTGATTCGTATTAGGATTTCCCGATGCCATTGCTATGTTTTCCCTGCTTGTGAACCTTGATCTGTTGTACTTGTTCTTGAACCTTTGTTTAAACCCTTGTCTTGATCTTTGGTTTACACCTTGTTCTGAACCTTGCCATGAACCTTGATATGAACCCTGCCATAAAACCTTGACTTGAACCTTGATATTTTTGATATTATAACTGAACGAGAAAATCTTTTTAATTAATTATGAAAATGTTTCAAGAAACTATTTTGAAGACTATCTTTATAGAAACCTTTTGAAAAGACCTTCTTTATGGAAACCGTTTAAAATCATTTTATGGAGACCAGTACTTAAGGATTATTTGACATCTATAAAATGGCCTTTTAATAGTAAACTTTTAAAGTGAACTTTATTATGAACCTTTGAACCTCCTGATATTGACCTCCTGATATTGACCTTCCTGATATTGAATCTTCTGATATGAACCCTGATATGAAATCTGATGTGAAACCTGATTCTGAACCACCTGATACTTGATATTTGACACCTGATACTTGACACCGGATACTTGATACCTGATACTTGACACCTGACACTCAACACTTGATACTTGACCTTGACCACAGTTTGATATTACGAGCCACCCACCAGGCATGAGGTGTTCATGTCCTTGTCATTGATGCACCGATGACTTGACTCTAGGGTAGGAGAGAGATGTCCTATCCCGTCCCTGACTTGATTATATGGTGTGTATTGGTAGACTCTGGCCACCTGGGGCGTATGGATGCATCCTAGACTTGTTCTGTTTTCTGTATATGATATATGACTTGTTATTTCTGGTGACTGATGGTGTGTGCGATGCGCGTATTTCACAACCCCTGGGAGCTCATGACTCCAACCCCTGAGAGGTAACCCTCACCCTGTACTTGGTACCGAGGTCTCCCCTCTGTACACCCTGATTACTGGACTTGATATGATTTCTGATTTCTGGGCTCGTAGTGGATTTCTGTTACCCTTACACTTACCCGTATTACTTTCCTTAACTTTGACATATTTACATGACTTGATATCACTTATCTTTCATTACTGTTACATTATACTTGTACCTTGACTCTGACCGGTTCGTATTTCTCTTCCTGTTCTTTATTCTATATTATTGCTTTGTTTCTGTTATATCTGTTCACTGAGCTCTCGTAGCTCAGCCGCATTTCTTTTCCTGCGGCAGGTACATTTAAGCTAGGAGCTGGGTTTTAGCTTGGGATGAGAGCAACTTGTGTGAAGTTTAGACCTTGTCATTCTAGTGTGACCATTTGGATATTATTTCCGTTATGCCATTGTTTGGGCATTTTGGATTCTGTTTCGTACTTCATTAGTCTTGTTGACTTATTTTCCTTTGGATTTTTATATTAAGACTTTCGCTACTTTAATTCTTGAATGCTTATATCTGATATGAAACCATGTATTTGTGACATCTTTGCCCTTGTCGGGTTGGGGTGTTACAATATCAGCACCAACTGTTTGCTTTCGAACAGCTGTTTCGAGATCAGCGTCCTCGTCATACGCAACTTGCTGCTCGCCTTCAAGATGAAAGGACAACCTCTCAACAGATGGTGTTCTATAATGAATCTCAAAACCAAATAGCCTCCACGCCGCCTCGCAAGCAGATAGGTATCTGCAATCTAAGAAAGCCTTTATCTCGTCAATAGGTTTATTAGTTTGTTGACCGTCAGCCATGGTAACCGGTTCATACAACTGTGCCGACACTCTATCCGGACCTTTGTTTATATACTTAAACAAATATTTGATTGACCCCGTCTGGTTGCACCACTCAACGTTAATGTGGCATTGAGAACGTTTTTAGAAGCTGAGCATTATACGGGATGACATAACCATTATGTAACTTATTTCCACTCTTTTCTACATATCTTCCATTGTCAGGTCTTTTATAAACAGGGTAGCCATCCGCATCTACTGAACTGCGTTGGGTGAATTTTTTGGGGAAGTGTTTGGTACACTTACCGTCGGACATGCAAGCCTGGTTTGGGTCATCCGCACCGCAAGGACCATGCAACATGAAATCAGAAACTAACTTGTACAAATCGGGATCATTATCTTTATCCGGTATCTCGGCAGATATGTATTTGTCAATCTGTTTAGCGTTTGGAACCTTGTCATCCTTATGCAAGAATAAACATACATGTGCGTGCGGAAGGCCTCTTTTTTGAAACTCAACCGTATATACAACTGCAAAATATTATAAACAAAAGTTACTTCAAAATTTATTAATGTCTGTGCATTCAATTTGTTACAAAAGAATATACATTAGTAAAGGTTTATGTATAGTACCTGCTTGAACACGTCCAAATAAACAAAACTCTTTCAAATCCTTCATCAACTAGTCCAGTTTCATTTTAAAAACTCTTGTAAGCACATCGGGGCGATCTGAAGATGAAAGGTTATGCTCTCACATATATCTTGCAATCTTCGGCCAGTTAGGATTGCACAAGACTGTTATGAACAAATCCGGACAACCATACCATCTACATAACGCCATCGCATCCATATAGTTTTGCTTCATGTACCTTGGCCCACCGGTAAATGTAGAAGGCAAGACTACCGGCTTTCCAAGGGCGGTGAGGTCTGTGTTACCAGATGCAATGCTCTGACGGATGTTTGAGTACGTATCACACCTAAGTTATGACTATTTTGATCGATGGAAATACAAACGCTCAGTCTCGACCATAGTGTAACCATCCACAAGAAACTGCTGAAACAAACGAACTCCACGCGTAAATAAATTTTCTTGATTAGGACGGTCCTGTATTTGATAAGAAAACCACTGCCGCATAGTAACTGTTTTTTCCTTCTTATCTGTGGTCGTCTCATCTGTGGCCATTTGGCCAGCTTTCTTTCTTAGTGGTATATCCAAATGATACCCATCTTGCGCACGGGGCATCAACAAAGGGTACTGCAAGGGGAGGTACATAGGATGGAAAATATTGATACGTTGCAAGCCTTCACGATACTTGTCCATCACAATATCTCTTTGTTCTGCACATGAATCAAAGTCGCCAACAATAAGACCAGCAACCTCGTTGGCAGTGGGAAGATTGTAATTTCGTCCATGTTTTCCTCGCTTTGCAATGAGTTTTATTTTAATATTCTGCTCGGTGTCTTCTGTGTATCGGTCACACGCCCTTCTAAATGTTTGTACCAAATCACTCGAAGTGTCTAAAACATCTTTTACTTCATTGATAATGTTTCGACCGATAGGATGCTTTGAATTCGAAGGACCGGAGGATGACGAAGAATCGCTGCATATTAGTAATTTGAATTGATTAAACAAAAATTCATAATGCTGCACAACTCGTTTTAAACAACATTGTAAATACATGAATGGAAATAAACGCAACGCAAATTACCTTAATGCTCTTGCTCTATTCTCATTTTCATTTGCTGTGTCATATATATATATATAGCTGTGAAAATTTCGGAGGAGTACCTGGTTCCAGAAGCAAACTACCAATACTATGGTATGTTTGTCCATGCAAGCGGAAAACATATGGAGCACGGCCTCGTCTGTTAATTGAATCGTCAACCTTTCCACCCGTTGAAGTAAAAGCAAACATACTATTGTATGTTCTAATGTTGTTTTTGAAATTCTGACTCTTTGCATCGTCATTAAAAAACAAATCGTGTAAGGGCTTTGGAGCAGGAGCCGGTTATTTAATAGAAACTTTTCCCTTGCTACAGCATATACTATAAGCTTTGTTTGTTGGATTACCACGGTTTCCTTTTCTGGCTTCCGCTTCCCAGAGCAAAGCATGACATTCTTTGCACTCAAATGTAGGATCACCATGGTCGCAGTAGTCTGCAAATTAAAAATATGCTTCTTTAATGTGCGATTAAATTATTATTAGCCTTTTTCATTGAATGTAAAAGAAGATATAGAATTACCTTTGGATATACCAACGTACTTGTCGTAAACTTTTCTAACATTTCCATCCTCGTCATTAAGATTAAACCTAACTGGCATTCGAGTTTGTAAAGCAGGTCTCTTAGACCTTTTTGTTCGTCTTGATGACTCACCGACTTCGTACGTTGAATTTTGTGTGCTTATAGCGGGAATGGTTGTTTTAACACCAGAAGTTGATGTTTTGTTGGTGCGTTGATTAACCTGGAGAACCTCGGGAGTTTGGAAACAAACTGAAAACAGCATTAAGAGAATAATGAAAACACATTGACATATAAGCATGTTGTTCCAAAATAATATGGTGTGTTTCAAATTTTACCATTTGAAACATCAGTCAGGGGAGATTGTCGTTGACATGTCGCACCAACTGGAGTTGATTGGGTAGTACTTGTTGCCACAGAATTACGTGTGCCTCTACTATGATTAGCATTGTTAACCATGCTGAGAGGAAGTGGAGTTTGTGATACTATAAATAAAAAATGAATGTAGTTACAAAGAGTATTTTTGTTAGAAAGCATGTTGATCCCAGTTGAATACTTGATCGAATTCCTTAGCTTGTAAGGTTTAAGAAATATTGAATAAATCCAATACAACTTATGTAGAAACTGCCTTGTAATTTATCAAACACAATGCGGAATCTTGTATTTGATCTTAAGAAGAATTAAACAATGAACAACGAATACCAACTAAACACTTCAATATTATTAATAATACAAATACTCTCTGAGTATTAGGGTTACAAAACCTTGAAGTAAATCGAAAACTATATATCTCATCTATGCCCTAGGTCCTCCTTTTATAGACTAAGGAGTCCTAGTCGGCTTACAAAACTTTCTACACAACATTAATCTTTATAGAATCTTTTCTATACTTATCTAAAACATACTATACATAATGACCGACTCTAATACACTAGCAACACTAATAACATATTAGCAATACTAACTAAGTATCCTAGCAGTATTAATCTCTTAGCAGCATTAATATCCAACCAGCAACATTAACTTCGTAACCAGCAGCATTAAAATACTTAGAGTATTTCCTTGATTCCTAAGAGCAGTATTAACAATCCTTGAGCAGTCTTAACAAAGTAAGCAGCAGTAACCTTTATAACCCAACAATCCTCCCCTAAACTTGATATTTTCTTCCAAAATCATCAAGTTTCCATATAAGCTTGAACCTTCACCAGGTGGATGTTTCCAAACACTTACTTCGTCTTTCTCCTGCAATCAGCTCCATAAAGTTGTTTTTCCAATTTCCTAAGACGCTGAACTACCATTTCACTCCAATCATCAATTTGAAGTTTAACAGTTCCATTAAGCATCATATTAAGTGTACTCTTAGCCAGTGGATAGTCCTTTTCTACTAGCATATATATTTCAGCTCCTCTCATCTGCACAACATGAACTCCACATGTTTGAAAGAGTTTCCAAAGGAGAACTTTACTTTTGTATTGATCTCTCCAAACTCTATCTTCATGAAATACTTCAAACATAATCTTCAAGTCTCCCCAAAGAATTACATCCAAAATATGTTCTGGCTTTGTATCACCATATTTTACCTTGACTAAAGCCCATAAGGTCTCCAAATCATCTCTATCAAAATTGCTGAGCATCTGACGAAATGTTACAAACCTTTTAGACTGTCCACTAACTCTAATTATCTCCCACCAAGGAGTTTTACCATTATATCCAGTCTTCCAGCCAATAATAGAACCTTTATTCTGCAAAGGTACAACATCAACAAATGTATCATCATCAGTGTCTACAGTTTCAGTCATTTGTTGTAGATCAGCTGCTTCCTTTTCATCACCCTTTTTAGACTGCTCTTTCTGCTCTTGTTTTTGCTCTGGTTGCTCATCTGCCTTCTGGTTCTTGCTGCTCTCAGATTCTAATTTATCTCCAGACCTCTTAGACGTCATTCTCTCTAACTCTTCATCATTCATCTTAATAAAAGTATTAACCCTTTTGAAAATTATGTCAAACTCCTTCTTGATTCTGTCATAGCTCATCCCCTTGAACTGAGTTTGTTTTCATCCACCCATATTTCTCAGATAGGTCTGCATAATGTTCCTTTGCTGTGCCAGAGTTGGAGGTTTGTTTCTCTTTTCTTCAACTCTCTTTTGTGCAAAGAATTTCTTCCTTTTAGCCATGAATTCCATAAAGAGTTTTGATTTCTCTTCCAAAGACAATTCTTCTTGCTCATCATCCCACATTCTCTGAGCAACCATGTGATCTGCCTCACAATTAGCTTGAATATCATCCCAGGAATTGATTGTTCTTCTTTTTTAGCTAGCTTTCTTCTTGCGTCTTCCTCTTCAGCATCAATGTAGGATCCTACGAAAATCCATTATAATAATCCTCACTAATTAATAATAACCTCGCATCACTGTCTAATAAAACCCATTTTTACGGGGAAATTAAATTTTTTTTTCTCTTATTAGTATTATTACCACATTACGTTTTGACAGCATATAATAAATAACAACACGTACCTCGAGACTCAACGATTCACACAAAACACCATTTTCACTAAATTTAAATTCCACCAATTGTGATAAGTACTAATAAATCTTATACAATAAATATATTTAACTTCCTTAATCTCATTTAATTATCACTAATAATTTTCATTCCAATTAATACCTAAACTACACTAAATCTCACCAAACTAACTAAGCTACAAACAAACCGGACCCTCAGCCCAGTCCACGCCACACAAGCCCAATCACCATCTCATTTTACCCACGTTCCCAGCCCAATTTTATTTTGTGATTTCATGCATAGTTCGATCCCACACCACCTCCAAAACGCACCTCGTACGCTCAAATACTAAACACGACTTGTCCATATTTTTGGACCACCTCGATCACCACCTACTAGACTATACACGAGCCATGTTCTAGATTTAGAGGTCACGTTTTACTATGATTCTCAAGACCAATTCGTTTGTCCCATATTATCTCAAAACGCATAAGTAAAAATGACAAAAACCAACCATTTCGAAATCCGATTGTTCCTACGTCTCACTAATGCTACTTTTAACATATTAGAATGTTTAGAAAATAGTTAGGACAGCAGTAGAAATCGTGGCTCGTTAAATTCAATGGACACCCATTTAGTAATACAAACCGAACACCTATAGCACCACAACACAAAGGATAAGGTTTATCTCTTTCATAAAATCTACCCAATATCTTAGTATGTCAGTAAACTACTTATGTGTCCATTTATCCACAGTATCACTCAATGATTGATGAGGAGAGTCAAGAGTCAATAAAAACGTGTGTAATTTTCTTACCTCTATATATACCACCTTCTTCAGCCCACCTTGCTCACTTCCTACCAATTTCATCTCTCACTAAACACCTTAGAAACCCAGAAAACATATGTCACTCATTTAGGAAATATCGGATAAGAAATAAACACGTTAAAACATGGTTCGAACTTAGTTAATAAACTGTCTACTTCGTCTTTGTGATTTCATTCGAACACCACTGCCATCTTACCACTTCTCTTTCACCTCTCCCAATTCATACCACTCACATCTCACTCCCTCTCACTCACAAAATACCCTAGAAAGCCTGGAGTCCTCTGTGGCTAAGTTGGAAGCTTGTCGACTAAAAAGGGTTACAAATATAAAAGCGTATAAGGTGTGCAAAGAAGTGGGTTGCCTTCTTTGTGTTTCGTTCATCCTCTCACGACTCTCTACCACCTTTAAGGGTGTAGTAAGTGCCTTAAAACCCATCTCTATTCCATTGTGCACGCTAGTTAGTCACCATGCATCATTTCATCATCTCACTCGATCGTATATATTGACACTTAGTTATTTTACATGCATCATTTTAAGTAACCCACATCATGTGTCGAAAGCTCACATCATTTTCATGTTTAAGATATCACGCCATGTATCACTTTGTTTCCCACTCAAACGTATAACACCTTAATATTTTGAAAACACAGTAACTCGTTTAGAACCATGTAAAATGACAAACTCATTCTTGTGAGGTTTTAACAATCACATGCATACCACACGCATGCCTACATGACCCATTTAAACATCACTCGAACGTATAAAAACCTTACATCCCACGTACAAACTAAAGGCTAAAATTATGCTAAGTGTTTGGTCCATTTGAAACAGCCCAAGACGCCTAGAACATAAGTCCTTAACTCACAATCTAACCTAATAACCATGTCATATTTTTCGTATAAATAACTCATGGAAATACTTGTGTTTCAACCACTAAAAACAGCCAAGTTAAATCGCAAAAATCGTTTTCAAAAACAACAAAAACTAGCGAAGTGGGTTTTATAACCCACTGAACTGTTTTGTAAGCTATGAATAAGCTGACCTTTTTGGCACTTCTATATATGAAATGTGATGATAAAAATGGACTTTCGTCATACCCAACTCAACCCCAAACGTACAAATCAAAACGTGTTAATGGGCTAGCCATTTGACTCGTTAAAGGCCCATTAGTAGTAAAAATAAGCAAACAACCAAATAAGCTGTTAAAATAAGCTTCTATTATCTTAAATATAACACAGAAAAACTCGCCATCCATTTCCTCATCATTTTGACACTTTTGGACTAAAAATGTAACGCGATCTAACTTGAGGGACTGAAACTGTCAAACTGAGAAACTTATGGACTGAAGCTATGAAAACAGTTTATAGCAGACTTAAACTAACCATTGAATGAACTCCAAGCCTTATTTGTACTATTGGACAAGATTTGGACTATTATTGGACTATGGACTTAACCGAGGACTAACGATGTGACGCAAGCGCAGTTAGGGTAAAAAGTATAAAACCTGGAAAGGACAAGGACCAATTAATTTCACTTGACATTCTTATTTTATTTTCCATTTTCCACCCTCACTTCATATGCATTTTACATTTTAGTTATGCATTATTTAGTATTCGTTATTTATTATAACTAGAATTTAGCGATTCACTTTGCATATCATTTCAGCATATTTTGAGAAGATAATATTCTGAGTCGAGTGACATAAGAATCAAGATAATATCATATATGATATTATATTTTTAACTTGAGGCATTTTAAGCATATCACACTCATATCACCGATCAAATCGTTATACGATTTCTCAATTCCACATTCGTTATTAGTAGTAAGTTAGACTCTTAGACTTCCCTTATATTCAGGTTTCGTATCGAAGACGTTTCCGTGATCGCTTCCATAAATCTAATAATTCTATCTTGTCAGATACGCTTCAGGTGAGTCGTGGCCCCTCCTATTTTAATACTTGATTTATACTTTTTGGGGGAGATACATGCTTCGAAATATTTTACTCATTTATCAACTATATGAATTGTTTTGCGATACAATACTTCTATAAGCACTATGAAACCTCTTATGACTTACCGTGAGTCGTGGCCCCTACTTTTAACACTTGTTTTTAATAACTCTTTTGGGGGAGATACATGCTTTAACTGTTTAAGTTACTTATATATTTTGAAAACTCTCATGACTTGCTTGAAACCATCAACTATGCTTTACGTGTTTGAATCACCCTTGAGAGGAATATATGTTCTTTATATGTGCAAATTGCTTGCTTAGCTTAAACACTGAATTTGAAAGATAACATTTTTAAACTACTTGATGTAACATGATACTGAGACTTATTGTATGCATTCATATAACAAATGAATGTACTGTTACTTTACTATGATATTTCTAAATTCCAACTGGAAATAATTGCCAAGACTAGAATACGTATATATTATGAACCCCGAGACCTATATTGCCTAAGTTTACTTTATTGCCATAAAGTCCCTCGATTATGAGCCATTAATCACTGCGGTGAGCGCGAATATAGTGAACAACTTCGAAACCTGTTAGAGGTTGACGACCTATCCCACTAAATACTTTGATGGAATGCCTTATGGTTAGTCGTATTTAGTCGTGATGCACTATATTTGAGAAAAATAGGAATTGGCAAATCACCTATTACATGAGGGCTTAAACACCCATCAGTAACCCTGATGGGACACCTCCGTTTTACGGTAAATTGTTAACGTTTTGCGTGTCATGAGGCTTAGGGCAATATAACATTATGAATATATGAATGTTTCATATATATTAGGATACAGCTGTATTTAGTAACCACCACTCCACACTGATAGATTTCAGACACTAGATTAATATTTTCACTATGTGTTATGATTATGAATCATGTACTTGAACCTTAGTTGTTATCATATGTGACTTAATTGTGAATTCTACAAAAGACAACCCAAAATACTTGGTATATTGTTATTCCTAAAAGTTGACCCAACACATCATTTCGAGCATATAACAACGTAGCTCATTTTCATTTATAACTTGAAACTTATGATTTTGGAGATCATACATGAATTGCTTGTGGATTTTTATACAACACAACTTGTTATTTATTTCATGAAGAACTATTATTTACTTCAACAATCACTATACACCTTTCAAATTCATTGAAAGAAAGTTATTATCTATCAGACTCCACGAACTCACCAACCATTGTGTTGATGTTTTAAGCATGTTTATCTCAGGTAATTAACGGAGCAGGACAAGACACGGAGCGGGCATCTTATACTCTGATAAATAAACTGGTGTAAAAATCAAATATGTCATTCTTTTCAAATTACCACACTTTTGTGGGACTTTCAAATCAGATATTTGATGAAGCGAAAAGTGTACCGCTTTTAGGGGGTCATTTAAGCCCTAAATCGTATTTATTTGATCAAATATTGCCCTAAATCGTTCCTTTTGTCATTTTAGGTACTTTTGAGGAGAAATCTGGAAAAGGAGGCATTTTGGACGTTTTTGGAGCATATAAGTGAAGAAAACGACAAAGTCTCAAAAATCGGCTAAAAGTTACCTTTGACGGCGTCAGGATTTACTCCAGACGGCGTCATGGCTTGGCAAGAAAAGGTGGATGTGAAATTTACTCATGATAAGCCAGTGAAAATTGCATGTGAATTCTGACGGCGTCACGCTTTAACCTGATCAAGGGCGTCACGGCTTAATTCAAAGAGGGACGGCGTCACATTCAAGGTCTGACGGCGTCAAGCCTTGATAAGCCAGAACGGATTTTGGAGAGCTAAAGAGGGACGGCGTCAAGAAGGTCATCCGGGAACCCTAGAAGCGGCGAGGTGACGGCGTCACACTCCATAACGTGACGCCGTCAGATGTAAAAATCTATATATAGTTTTCTAATTTTTTGTCATAAAAGGGGAACTTAGTGTGGAATTTTTGGGAGAAAACCCTAAGACGATTTTAGCATCTTTTTCAAGGCTTTTTGCCTTGAGATCTTCCATGTTACATTGAAGATAAGTTATCAATTAATCATTCAATATGTCTATGTGTTGTTTGATTCTATCTTATTCTTGTCTTTTGATTAACATGTTAGGCTAGATTTATCTTGTGTTTGCTTAGATCTAATGAAACCTAGCTATTGATTATTGGTTATTAGTGTGTTATTAGTTGTATTGGATGATTGTTTATCTATGTTAGGCTTAAGAAAACTGGCTAACTTCCTATTCGGTAACTTGCTTGAACGTCTTAAGAAACATGAACCAAATGCGTACTAAAGGTTTTTATGGTTGTATTTAATGCACAAGCGAATTCTAGTGATCCCATGTTAGGAGCTTCCTAGCCGGCTCGACATAGGAGTGAAGTAGGAGCTTGTAGAGTTGGGGAAGTACGTACGCCACCCCACGATTGGTATTAAGGAATACACCCGTCATCCACGCGACTAATACACACTAATCAACCGGTAAAAGATAGTTAGGGAGTAAGGAAATCTAAGTAAACACATTTCTCTACACATAAGTTTTCACCAAACTTTTTATTTTCAGTTATTTATTTTATTTGCATTTGTAGTTATTTGGGTTAGTTGACTAGCAACTAATTCCGCCCACTCTTTCAAACCCGAGATTTTACTTGCTTTCATAAAAATATAAAAACATAAAAAAGAATCTTCCTCAACCCTTAGACCTATTAGAGTAGTCTTTCATACCTAACGAACACTATTCCCTGTGGAGAACGATCAATCCCCCGTACTTACCACTACACTATACTACATCGGTCAGGTACACTGCCTGGTGGGGTTGTAAGCCTCTTGAGATCCCTCAAGAGGTAAAACCTGTTGTAAGGTTGCAAAACCTCGCATCAAGTTTTTGGCGCCGTTGCCGGGGAATAGTTATTGTTTAGGTTGAATTTTTATTTTATAGGTCTACTCACTAGATTCCTTTCTAGTGAGATTTTTATTTTATTTTTCTAGGTTTTCTTTAGTCTATCTATTTTCTTCGTTTCTTTGTTCGTAACCATTACCATTGGACATCATGGAAGATGGTAATATCCTTAATCCCAACAACCCACCACAACAACCACCTCCTAGAGCCCGCACTTTAGGAGGATATTCCCTAATTTTGGATAATGACCCCCTAATCTTAGAATCACTAGGAGCCGAAGCTCGATAAAGACTCTTGCCACACCCTATGCTGAACCCGAAAGGGAAATGCATAAATTAAGGCGACTCCACCAAGCGGCTGAACCATCCACGATCAATTTTGATGATGCCCTCTCCGAGGAAGAATCCAATCATCATTCTACACCTCCTAGCCCTCAACCCAATCACGATATGGAAGTTCCCGAAATCCCAATCCCTAAATGTCTCAAGGACTACTCTTCTCCCACCCCTCGTGGTTTTTCCAATGCTATCGTTTTTCCAAATGAGCGCACGGATGGGGTCTTGCGTGCAACCGATATTTGGCTTGTCCAAAGTGTATGCAAATTCCACGGATTGAAAACTGAAGATCCGATCCAACACATCAAGGACTTCCTGAAAATAGTGGATACCCTCCATACGGATGGGGCTACTAGAGATACCTCCCGGCTTCGATTCTTTCCCTTCACCCTTTGTGAAAAAGCCAGAAACTGGTATAACCAACTTCCTTCCGAATCCATCTTCACATGGGAACAGCTTATATCAAAATTCTATGAGAAATTCTTTCCCATAGGGAGAACTTCAATGTTGAGAGACGAAATCCTCCGCTTCCATGTTGGACCAGCAGAACCTATTCACAAATCTTGGGTTAGATTCAAGGATCTAATTAGACAAGTCCCTCATCATGGCATTGAACTCTGGCTTCTTGTCCAAATCTTTTATGACAGTGTCTCCAAAAACGACCAATTGGGCATTAATAATTCATCAAAAGAAAAAATAGCCAAACTAAGCGTTGAGGAAGGATGGAATAGAATTGAGGAATACGCGAATGATCAAGACGATACCTGGGATGAACCCGATTCGATCATGAGTGTTTCCAAGATCATGAAAGAGCCTCCTTTTGCTAGCCGGGTGAGTAGATTGAATGATCAGGTATCTTATCTAGACAAGTCGCAACCAACTAAGCGGTTATCAAACCCATACTTGATCTGTGATCAATGTGGTGGCCCGCATGAAATGGAGGAATGCGAGGATAATACCACCACCGAACAAGCATGCTTGTCAAGCCACGACATCTTCGATGATCCTTCGCTCTTAACTTTCTACCAAAACAATGATTTCACCCCTTGGGGAAATCTTGTGAGAGAAGAGGGAGGAGGAGAATATCCTGACTATAAGGTTAGGAGCACTTTTGAGGATGATCTCGGGCATTTCACGTTTGAAAAGAATCTGCAACTAAATGGTCTCGACAACCTTATCAATAGCCAACAAACCGACGTGAAGGCCAAATTCGCAGAACTCAACGCCACTCTCGATGACCTTGGCAAACCTCAAAGAGATCCCTTACTCGCCATCACCACTCGTGCTGGAACAACTACTAAGGATCCACCTTACCCAGCTCAACAATCTAACATCATGGAACCCGACACCCCTCATGAGGAAGAAGGTAATGTGAACGACGAAAATCCTGAGCAAACCCCTCCGGTAACTCCCTCCCCACCTACTCCTGCCAAGCAACCCATTAAAGTCCCATACCCATCTCGCCTCAAGAATCAAAAGGTCGAAAATGATAATAAAAGATTTTTGTCATATTTGAAGAATTCGGTTGTCACCATACCCCTTCTTGATGCATGTTATCATATGCCCAAAT
The DNA here is from genome assembly GCA_021014915.2 of Artemisia tridentata subsp. tridentata. Taxonomy (NCBI): domain Eukaryota; kingdom Viridiplantae; phylum Streptophyta; class Magnoliopsida; order Asterales; family Asteraceae; genus Artemisia; species Artemisia tridentata. Next base: position 296,638,139 of record CP139502.1, on the reverse strand, counting down.
ATAGTACATACTTCAAGAAGCTGCTCACCAACAGGAAAGGGCTCGAGGGTCTTGTAACCTTAGGAGAAGAATGTTCTGTGGTGACTCAACGAGGGCTACCAAAGAAGGTGGACGATCCAGGTAGTTTCACCTTGCCCTGTTCAATTGGATCTCTATCAGTCAAGAATGCTTTAGCCGACTTAGGAGCAAGCATCAATCTTATGCCGCATTCCATGTTCCTCAAGCTAGGGTATTCTGGGTTGAAACCAACCCGTATGAGCATCCAACTTGCCGATAGATCAGTCAAATACCCCTTAGGAATATGCGAGAATGTGCTGGTTAAGGTGGGGAAGTTCAAATTTCCAGTTGACTTCGTCATCCTAGAAATGGAAGAAGATGATCTTGTGCCCATCATTCTAGGAAGACCATTCCTTGCAACTGCTCGTGCTGTTATTGATGTTCATGACGGCAAACTAACCTTACGAGTGGGGGCCGATAGCTTAACCTTCGACATCAAAGACACAATGAATCTTTCTCTCGAAGCAGATAATCAGTTGTATTTCATCGGAGAAATCAATGAACTATCCGACGAGATTGACAATTGTGTAGATGAACAGGTGGAAGCTGGTTGGTTGCGAGATGAAGCTTTCTTACCCATCTTAGAGGAGGAGAAGACTATGGATGTGAATGCAGTCTCCTTCTATCCCAGACAAGAAATCGAACAGCTTGAGCTTCGTAAACCCGAGAACAAACTTAAACCTTCCATCATTGAGCCACCCACGTTAGAACTCAAGGAACTCCCGAACAACCTTGAATATGCCTTCCTTCAAGGAGAAGATCAACTTCCGGTAATCATAAGCTCTTCTTTGAAAGGTGAACAAAAGGATAAACTCTTAGGAGTTTTAAAAAAATATAAAGGAGTTATAGCATGGAGTGTAGCCGATATCAAGGGGATTGACTCTACCTTTTGCACGCATAAAATCCTCATGGAAGAGGATTATAAACCCACCGTGCAACCTCAAAGGCGAGTAAATCCCAACATAAAGGAAGTCGTAAAGAAGGAAGTCATTAAGCTCCTAGATGCAGGGCTAATTTACCCGATTTCGGACAGTCCATGGGTAAGTCCTGTACAGGTTGTACCAAAAAAGGGAGGAATGACGGTGGTGAAGAACGATAAGGATGAGTTAGTGCCTCAACGAACGGTAACTGGATGGCGTGTATGCATTGATTATAGGAAGCTAAATGATGCAACCCGAAAGGATCATTTCCCTCTCCCATTTATCGACCAAATGTTGGAAAGACTAGCAGGGCATGAATACTACTGCTTCCTAGATGAGTTCTCAGGGTATTTCCAAATCCCTATCGCTCCTGAGGACCAAGAAAAGACTACGTTTACATGCCCTTATGGCACCTTCGCCTACAAGCGAATGCCCTTTGGACTATGTAACGCCCCCGCCACTTTCCAGCGCTGCATGACGGCAATCTTCCATGAGTTAATGGAAGACAGCATGGAGGTCTTCATGGATGATTTTTCAGTCTTTGGAAACTCTTTTGATCGTTGTCTTGCTAACCTTGAGAAAATGCTCAAACGTTGTGAGGAGACCAACTTGGTTCTAAACTGGGAAAAGTGCCACTTTATGGTAAAAGAAGGGATTGTGCTAGGGCACAAAATTTCAGGAAGTGGAATTGAAGTAGATCGGGCAAAAATTGAAGCTATATCCAAACTTCCCTATCCGACGACTGTCAAAGCAATCCGTAGCTTTTTGGGTCATGCTGGCTTCTATAGGAGATTCATTAAAGATTTCTCAAAGGTAGCTAAACCAATGACTCAGTTGCTCATGAAGGATGCCCCGTTCGACTTCTCTCAAGAGTGCAAGGATGCATTCGATCGATTGAAGCAGGAACTTACCCAAGCTCCAATTATGGTCACCCCTAACTGGGAGTTACCCTTTGAAATCATGTGCGATGCTAGCGATTACGCTGTGGGAGCAGTATTAGGCCAAAGGCTTAACAAACACTTTCAGCCAATATACTACGCTAGCAAAACCATGAATCCTGCTCAAGAAAACTACACTACCACTGAAAAGGAATTACTAGCCGTGGTATTTGCTTTTGATAAGTTTCGCCAGTATCTTGTCCTCTCCAAAACGGTTGTTTTTACGGACCATTCAACTATTCGATATCTTTTTGCTAAACAGGATGCTAAACCACGGTTACTTCGTTGGATCCTACTATTGCAAGAGTTCGATGTTGAGATTCGTGATAAGAAAGGAGCAGAGAATCTTGCGGCTGATCATCTCTCCCGTCTCGAAAACCCCAGCCTCGCTAAATCTGACAAGAGTGAGATTCGGGAGTCATTTCCGGAAGAGCAGCTCATGTCAATTAATGATTCTGAACCTTGGTATGCGGATTATGCTAACTACCTGGCAAGTAGAATCATTCCTGAGCATATGAGTAGGCATGAAAAGAGGAGGTTCTTCAATCAATTAAAGTACTACTTTTGGGATGAACCTTTCTTATTCCGAAGATGTCCAGATCAGGTAATCAGGCGTTGTGTTTCGGAAAAGGAGGCTGTCAGAATTATGAAAGAGTGTCATGCAGGTCCATCGGGAGGACATCATGGTATGAACACTACTGCACGAAAGGTCTTCGACGCGGGATTCTATTGGCCTACAATATTTCGTGATGTGAAGGGTATGATACAGACTTGTGACGCATGTCAAAGAACTGGGAATATCTCTAGGAGGGATGAAGCCCCGCAGAATTATATACAAGTTTGCGAGGTTTTTGATGTTTGGGGAATTGATTTCATGGGACCCTTCCCATCTTCTGGAGGGAATGAATACATCTTGGTGGCCATTGATTATGTTTCGAAATGGGTGAAAGCACAAGCCCTTAGGACTAACGACGCTAGGGTAGTCATTCATTTCTTAAAAAAATTGTTCGCTAGGTTTGGAATTCCGAAGGCTCTTATTAGTGACAGGGGAACTCATTTTTGCAATTCACAAATGGAGAAAGTTATGAAAAGATATGGAGTCTCTCACCGATTCTCCACCGCTTACCATCCTCAGACCAACGGTCAAGTCGAAAATACTAACAGAGCCATAAAAAGAATATTAGAGAAAACGGTTAATCAAAACAGAAAAGATTGGTCTTTTAAGCTCGATGAGGCTTTGTGGGCATTTCGAACCGCCTATAAGACACCAATCGGGACAACCCCGTTCCGTATGGTATATGGCAAGGTATGCCACCTTCCAGTAGAACTGGAACACAAAGCATATTGGGCACTTAAGGCTTGTAATTTGGATTATACAGTTGCTGGAACAAATAGATTCTTACAGCTCCAAGAGCTCGATGAATTGAGATTAGAGGCTTATGAATCTTCTATTACATACAAAGAAAGGGCAAAAAGATGGCATGACCAACGGATTAAGAGACCCAAGGAGTTTTCAGAAGGAGACAAGGTCCTATTATATAATTCTCGGTTAAGACTATTTCCTGGAAAACTTAAATCTAGATGGTATGGACCTTTTACCGTAAGGAGCTCCTCTAAAACCGGAGCCGTTGTGTTGATTGACGACGATGATAGAGAATTCACTGTGAATATACAACGAGTCAAGCATTATCAAGAGAATGGTAATGAAATGATCAATGAGGAAGATATAACTTTTGATGAAGAAGTCACGTAATGTACGTGACTTTGAGTCTAGCTACAAGACTCGTTAATAAAGAAAAGCGCTTCTTGGGAGGCAAATCAATCGTTATTTGCTTTTTGTGTTTATTTATTTGTTTGTTTGTTTTTATTTGCTTCCGTATGTGTGTTTAATTTTTATTCTTATTGGTTCATGTTCAAAAGTAATTTGTGAAAATGCTTTTTTTGTTTTTAACTTCGTCTTAACTACATATAAAGGTATTTTGCAAAAGTTAAGTGTAAGGGAAATCTAAATCGGTTTATTAGAACACAAATGAACATGAATCGTAATAATAATAAATTAGCATACATATTAGTATTCGTTTGAGTCAAATGCTTGTATCGAGTCATAGTGATGTTTTGCAGGATTTCCAGGAAGTAAGGTAAAGGTTTTTCCAGAAATTTTCCGAAAACTTAAAATGAGAATTTTTGTCAGGTCATTTCTGACGGCGTCAGGATTTATAACCTGACGGCGTCAGATTTAATTTTCAGAAATTTTTGAAAGTTTTGTTTTCATAAAAGTTTTTATTAAATCTCCAACTTATAATCTCAAGGAATCTGCAAAATTATCATTCCACAAGCATTATATCTTTATATATAGATTTATCCCGCCGATGCTATGCAGGTTTTCGTGTTTGTTTTCTCAGGTTTAACAGGTTATTTTGGACAAGGAAATGTTTTTGGATCAAGCTTATGGCGATGCATTAGTCATGGAGCTTCTACATTACCTTGGAAGAAGATTTAACCGTATTACTTCATTATCCACCGAGCGAATCAGGGGAGTATTTGATTTCATTCTTTTACTTTTTACTTTTACATCTTGTTATTTGAACATTGGGGACAATGTTCATCTTAAGTGTAAGGGGAGGGTAAAAGTACGATTTTAGAGAATACAATTACGCTTGATTTTTGTTTGTTTGATAGTTGATGTGTAATAAAACTGAGATAAATACTTGTTAAGGTAATTTTAGTGCCAAATTTAAAATTTTTTACAACATTTAGGAGTGAAACTTTGATCTTAATGAGCGTCTCACGGATAGGAGTTATATCACTAGCACAAAAACCGTACCACTAAAAAATTTTCCACCCCCAAATATGTGAGGTTCGCCCCTAGAATTGGTAGGAAAAGCATTTATGCTATGATGTGTGTACCGGTAGCACTTAGATTCTAGAACTTGCGTTAGGACCATTCCAAGGCCACAAGTGAGACTACATTCGTGTAGTTAGATTTACTACATGATAAGAGGCATTAGGATTAACCCATTGTTTTACACCTGTGTTTTTGTTATAATTACATTGGCAACATTGGTCAAGTAATTCTCCCACACCCTTTGCGTTGTACTCATTTTTAGTACACGATACCCCTAGTACACCCCTCAGAGCCTATCTTTTCATTTCGACCTTTAAGCATTTTACTTAAAGGAAGAATTTGTTTACACCCCACTAAAATGTACACCCAAATCGCCTTAGCCTACCTTGTATGCACTCATTTTTAGTGCATTATTGTGACAACATTTGTTTAAACCCAAGTTAATTATCTAATTGATTACATGGTTGCTAAGTCGAGTCATATCCTTGTACATATTGTTTTGGGACGATTGGGACTCATGGGTAAAGTACTAGTGTAATGGAGTAATGGGGAAGAACATCATTCATTACCCCCATATGTGCTAAATATTTTAAAAGTACTCCAAGTGTTTTAATTATCTTAATTCGAGTCATTAGAATAGTTATTTGTAAAGTTATGTAAAAATTCAAGTGTAAGGGGATGCAACGCCCCTATGATGTATTAGTTTGGATGGTAGGGCAAAAGTGTATGAAAAAAAAAAAAAAAAAAAAAAAAAAAAAAATCAAGAAAAATACAAAAAAAATGAGAAAAAGAAAAATAGAAAAAACATACGGACTACCATCCCGTTTTATTTTATGTTTATTTTATGTTTTTGTTATTTTCTTTCATTAGCTTAAGATTGAGTCGAGTCTTGGCTTAGCAACATTGTATAGTACATGTAATTGATCAAGATCTTTAACTCGCCACCAGTAAAACATCATTTATCCAACAAAACCGTGTTTTCCTTTTCCCTACACCTCACGTTATAACCCATGTAAAAGCCCTCTTTGATAGTTTATCTTAGGTGCTTACGCCTAGTGGAGGAGGTTTTCGATCCTTTCCCAAGCCTATGGTAATCTATTTGCTATGACAGGTAGTGAGAGATATTATCCGTTTCCATTTTTGAGATTTATTTTGATGACACTTGAGAGATGTGAGTATCTAAACACTACTTGTGAGGTGCTAGTTTATAATCTCCGTGCTTATTATGATTAAAGTGGAACGATTATTTGTTGTAATTACTTTTATGTTTGCATTAAATGACCCCTAACTTGTATTTTGATTAGAATAAAAGCGCATTTGCTTGAGGACAAGCAAATCTCAGGTGTAAGGGTATTTGATGAAGCGAAAAGTGTACCGCTTTTAGGGGGTCATTTAAGCCCTAAATCGTATTTATTTGATCAAATATTGCCCTAAATCGTTCCTTTTGTCATTTTAGGTACTTTTGAGGAGAAATCTGGAAAAGGAGGCATTTTGGACGTTTTTGGAGCATATAAGTGAAGAAAACGACAAAGTCTCAAAAATCGGCTAACAGTTACCTTTGACGGCGTCAGGATTTACTCCAGACGGCGTCATGGCTTGGCAAGAAAAGGTGGATGTGAAATTTACTCATGATAAGCCAGTGAAAATTGCATGTGAATTCTGACGGCGTCACGCTTTAACCTGATCAAGGGCGTCACGGCTTAATTCAAAGAGGGACGGCGTCACATTCAAGGTCTGACGGCGTCAAGCCTTGATAAGCCAGAACGGATTTTGGAGAGCTAAAGAGGGACGGCGTCAAGAAGGTCATCCGGGAACCCTAGAAGCGGCGAGGTGACGGCGTCACACTCCATAACGTGACGCCGTCAGATGTAAAAATCTATATATAGTTTTCTAATTTTTTGTCATAAAAGGGGGAACTTAGTGTGGAATTTTTGGGAGAAAACTCTAAGACGATTTTAGCATCTTTTTCAAGGCTTTTTGCCTTGAGATCTTCCATGTTACATTGAAGATAAGTTATCAATTAATCATTCAATATGTCTATGTGTTGTTTGATTCTATCTTATTCTTGTCTTTTGATTAACATGTTAGGCTAGATTTATCTTGTGTTTGCTTAGATCTAATGAAACCTAGCTATTGATTATTGGTTATTAGTGTGTTATTAGTTGTATTGGATGATTGTTTATCTATGTTAGGCTTAAGAAAACTGGCTAACTTCCTATTCGGTAACTTGCTTGAACGTCTTAAGAAACATGAACCAAATGCGTACTAAAGGTTTTTATGGTTGTATTTAATGCACAAGCGAATTCTAGTGATCCCATGTTAGGAGCTTCCTAGCCGGCTCGACATAGGAGTGAAGTAGGAGCTTGTAGAGTTGGGGAAGTACGTACGCCACCCCACGATTGGTATTAAGGAATACACCCGTCATCCACGCGACTAATATACACTAATCAACCGGTAAAAGATAGTTAGGGAGTAAGGAAATCTAAGTAAACACATTTCTCTACACATAAGTTTTCACCAAACTTTTTATTTTCAGTTATTTATTTTATTTGCATTTGTAGTTATTTGGGTTAGTTGACTAGCAACTAATTCCGCCCACTCTTTCAAACCCGAGATTTTACTTGCTTTCATAAAAGTATAAAAACATAAAAAAGAATCTTCCTCAACCCTTAGACCTATTAGAGTAGTCTTTCATACCTAACGAACACTATTCCCTGTGGAGAACGATCAATCCCCCGTACTTACCACTACACTATACTACATCGGTCAGGTACACTGCCTGGTGGGGTTGTAAGCCTCTTGAGATCCCTCGAGAGGTAAAACCTGTTGTAAGGTTGCAAAACCACGCATCAATATTTTCCTTTTATACCAAAACTATTATTTCGAATGACATATAACTTTCAAAATGCCTATTCTGGACCGTTTTTCTGAAATTTTAACTCGATCCTCACCGTAACACCCTAATTATTTTTCCGCTACCACTAAACAAATTAGGGGGTGTTACATCTTCCTCTTCAGCATCAAGCTGAGCTTGCACTTGTCTTGCAACTTCTTCATCGGTAATCATTTGTTGTTGTTGTTGTTGAATGGGTGATTGAAACTTGAATTTCTGCATAGGTTCTTCAACCAACAACCCTTTGCCTTTTTCTGATGGTGAGATTGTTGTTGTTGGTGTTTTTGCTACTGATACTGGCTCTTTGATCACAACTCCTTTTACTTTAGGTCTTGTACTCTTCAACTTTGTTAATACCTGAGCAATAGTTTCCTCATCTTCAGCAGTACTAACTTCAGTTGCAGCCGCACTAACCTTTTCACTAGCCACATTAACTTGTATATCAGCCACATTAACTTCTGTCTCAGCAGTCTTAAGTTTAGCAGCATCAAATAACACTTTAGCTGCATCAACATCATCCATAACAGCAACATTACCCTTTTTATCAGCAACAACAAACTAATCCTTATCATCATCATCTTCTCCAGATTCAACAACATCAACATTTATCCCAGTATCCATATCTACTCCAGTCTCCTCCCCTGAATCTTTGCTAGTATTCCTCCCTTGTTTGGAAACCTCCTTCTCCAAACTAGGTGCTTCATCAGAAGATTCCACCCTGGCAGTAGTTCCAACCTTGTACAACCTTTTTGTTTTGTGTGTTCTTGATCTTTGTAGACCTTCAAGATACCTAACCCTTTGCTTCAACTTTGTGATTTCAGCACCTTGAGAAGTCCTAACCTGCTTAAGCTCCTTCTTGAGATCAAGAACATCTTTTGACAATTGTGTACAAGTTGCCATCAATTCATTAATGAGTTTCATTCTACCCTCAGCACTTCAGAGTGTGTTACCTCTCCCGAGTGGTGCATCATAGGGTGAGTTAGGCATAGCCTCAGACCCAGTCTGAGCATCTACACCCCCCATATTATCCGGTTGGTTGGGACCTTCACCTGAATCAGTTCCAAAGGAACTTTCTTCATTAGAAGTTGCCTTAGATTGGGTCTTACTTATGTTATCTCTGTCCTGCTCTGCTTCTAAGCTAGTAGCAGTAGTGATAGCCCTTTCTAAACCATGACCCCTCTCCTTATGCATGGCCCCATCTGCTACCATACTAGTACTAACCTGAGGTAGTTGTGTGCCCTTTTTGGTGATCCTAGAGGTTTGGGTCTTTTGTGGTTGTGATGGGGATGGCAAAAGAGTGGGTGTGTGATAAGCATCAGCTGGGATTGCTGAGCTTTCACCCTGATTTTGACCAAGTTCCAACATTGTTTGAAATAATGGTGTAACTCTGCCTAAAAAGTCTTTGCCCTCTCTCTTCATATTAGCAAAAATCTTTTTGGTATGAGAGAGAGCAGTGTAAACCTTTTTATGAACCTTTTTATTAACAAATTGGTTGTCCATAAAAAGTTATAAAAATCTTGGATATAAGTAATACTTATTTGAAGAACTATCCAAGGCCTTAACCACACTATCAAAAATCAATTTTTGAAAAATTATATCTTTGATCCCTTTGAGTTTGAGCCAAGCGGATAATAGCAGATGCCATGTTACTACTGAACTCATTCCAACCAGTAGTCTTTGGACTAAGACACTGTAAGATAGTGTGAATTAAGAATTTCAATTGTGGAGAGAAAGCCCTTTTTAAAAATTTTAAAGAGGTACTCTGGCTTTCATACCCCATCAATGCAAGATTTTGAAAAATTGTAGAATTAGGAAGATTACTAATACCTTCAGCATCATCAAGATGATGAACATCTCGAATAGAAGCTTCAGTAGCAATAATCTCCTGCCCATCCACAAGGGCATGTATCTATACTTCCTCATCAATAGTTTTGACCTTTGCAGTAGCCCAAAACTGTTTAATGTGGGAAACATATATAGTAGGATTCACTGTTAATGCATACCTTATATGAGCAGCATTAAGAAATTCAATGACTTCAGTAAAACCTTCACTCTCTTGGGGCTTTTGCAAAAATGCAACCATGTTATGTTGATCAGCGAATGACAGAGATGACGACATTGTAAATTTCGAAAATTTTTGGTGGGATTTTGCTGGGATTTGCAATTAATGGTGAAAAAGAGTTAGGGTTTATGTTTTGAGAGAGTTTTGATCAAGCCGCACTAACTTTTGGGAAAGTGAGAAAGACATAAACCCTATCGTTTCTATTTATAAAACAGTACCCTGTTCTTTGAAACACAGCAGCAGAACCCTAGGAGCACTAAATTAGGCGTAGCTGCACTAACTTATGCCTAGCCGCATAAACTCAATTTTCACTCCAAACAGTTTGTTAATCAGCACTCCAGCACTTTTCTCAGCTTATCCTGCAAAAGATTAGTCCCAAAAACACAAAAAACCACAAACATAACACAATATGCAATAATCACATCATCAATCATACTGAGCAATACTAAGTATAACTGGCCACATTAACACAGCAATATTAAGTAAACTAGCAATACTAATTATAACTAGCAATACTAAAAACTTAGCAACAGAAACAATTTATTATCCTAATAACAGTACTAATCCTTATGAAACTTTTCAAAAACACAGAGAGATAAGAGTTTTTCAAAGATTTACCATTCCAATACTGACAACCAAGAATTGAAATCTACCCACATCAAAAGCTTTTGTGAGCAAATCTGCAACATTATTATCAGTATGGATTTTAACAATTTGAACTAACTTCTTTTCTAACAATCTCTTATAAAATGATGTCTTATCTCAATATGCTTTGTTTTTTAGTGATAAACAGGATTTTTAATGATGCACATTGTACTGCTATTATCAATATATATTTTAGTGTGCATAAAATTGTGCCCATAATCCAGCAACTGATTCTGAATCCAGAGCACTTATCCACAACAACTTGAAGCAACAACATACTCAGCTTCAGTTGTGGAATTTGCAACCACAGTTTGTTTCTTGCATTGCCATGAGATCAACCTGCTCCCCAAAAACTAACAACCTCCTGTTGTTGATTTTCTATCCAAGCAAGCTCCAGCATAGTCACTATCAGAGTATGCAATCAAGTCAAAAGGTGAATCTTTTGGATACCAAAGACCTAATTTGGGTTGACCTTTCAAGTATCTAAAAATCTTTTTCACAACATTGAGATGTGAAACTTTTGGTGTGACTTGATATCTTGCACAGGCACAGACAGCAAACATTATGTCAGGTCTTGAAGCTGTAAGATACATCAATGATCCAATCATTGATCTATACAAATGAACATCAACTTCTTCACCATCTTCATCTTTGAGCAAGGGCTTGGATGTGTCCATAGTGTACTTTGCAGGTTTCATATCTGTAAATCCAAACTTCTTCAAAATTTCAGCCACATATTTGTCTTGACTAATAAATATGCCTTCTTCTTTTTTGTCTAACTTGCAGCCCTAAGAAGAATGTAAGTTCTCCCATTGAACTCATCTGAAATCTTTCATGCATCAGCTTCTCAAATTCAACACATAAAGCCCTGTGTGTTGATCCAAAGATGATATCATCCACATAAACTTGAACTAACAAGATATCATCCTTTTACCTTTTGATAAACAATGTTTTATCAGTCTTTCCTTTACTAAAACCATTGTCCAACAGGTATGTTGACAATGTATCATACCAAGCTCTGGGAGCTTGATGTAAACCATATAGTGCCTTATCCACCTTGTAAACCTTGCCAGGAAAATTTGGATCTTCAAAACCAGGTGGCTGTGAGACATAAACTTCTTCTTCAATTATCCCATACAGAAAAGCACTTTTAACATCCATTTGATACACCACAAAGTCTTTGTATGAAACATAGGCCAAGAATAGTCTAATAGTCTCAATTCTTGCAACTGGAGCAAATACTTCATCATAATCAATACCTTCTTCTTGTGTGTATCCTTGAGCCACTAACCTTGCCTTGTTTCTAAACATAATGCCTCTTTCATCCCTTTTGCATCTAAAAACCCACTTAGTACCAATTGCCCTCTTCCCATTAGGCAAATCTACTAGAGTCCAAACTTCTTAAAGCTTAAATTTTAGAAGTTCTTCTTGCATAGCTTCCACCTAGCTTGGATCTTGCAATGCTTTGTAAGCATTCTTGGGTTCAGTTTGTGATAGAAAACATGCAAACAAATAGTTTTGAAGGTCTTTGTAACTGTTTCTTTGATGAAGGGATCTTGCAAAGAAACCTTGTTCCTTCAAATCTTTAACCATTCTTCTTGTTTGAACCGCAGACTTTGGCTCTCCAATGATCTGTTCCTTAGGATGATTCTTGTGAACTCTTGTAGTTGGAATAGGACTGACAAGTACCTCATCTTCCATGTTGGTTAAGTCAGCCTCTGCACCAAGTACATCTTCATCAGTATCAGGATATATTTCTTCCAATACAGGCATGTTTGGATCTTCTGGATAGTCATCAACATCAAAAGAGATGCCTTCCTTACCAGCAACATTAACACTTGGCTCAGTAGTGTTAACTACGTTAGAACTGCTAGCAACATTAACACTTGGCTCAGCAATATTAACAGAATTAGTATTGCTAGTGTTAATTTCTTCATTAGCAATATTAACACTTGGCTTAGCAACATTAACTGTGTTGGGACCGCTAGTGTTAACATCATCTGATACATCATCCTTTGCTTCATTCTGCTTTTCTTCATTAATCGCTTGATCATCATTAGAAGATTTTGCACCATCTTCTTTATCCTCATGTGAACTCTTGGGATGAGAATGGTGGATCAGCAGTCCAAATAGGTAGCAAGATGTAGTCTTTGTCATGTCCTGGGTCCTTTCCATCTTGACCTGCATTATTACTTGCTTTTGTACCTGCACATTTGTTAGTTCCTGTAACAATTGGCTCATAATTCATAGTATTGGTTAGAGAATCAATATCAAACAGCCAGCTTGGTCCACTCCCTGCAACATTAGCTGTACTCTCACTGAACCTAACATGCAAGTTCTCTTCCACTTTTCTAGTCCTACTATTGAATACTCTAAAAGCTTTGCTATTGGATGAGTACCCAACAAAGAATCCTTCATCAGCCTTTCCATCAAACTTGCCTAAGTGATCTATGGTATTTAAGATAGTAACAGGACACCCAAATGGTCTTAAGAAATCAAGCAATGATTTTCTTCCATGTAAAAGTTCATAAAGGGTCTTGTTATGAGGCTTAACTACTTTACTCCTATTTTGTACATAACAAGCAGTATTAACTGCTTCAGCCCAAAAAGTAGTTGGTAATTTAGAATCAGCTAACATTGTTCTAGCAGCCTCAATAAGTGTCCTATTCCTCCTCTCAGCCACTCCATTTTTTTAGGAGTTCTAGCTACACTATACTGTCTCTCAATACCTTTCATCTCACAAAACTGGTTCATCTCCCTATTCTTGAACTCAGTTCCATTGTCACATCTTATCACTTTAACCTTATGATTAACTAGGTTTTCTACCTTGGTTATGAAAGCCTTAAGAATGCTACTTGTTTCATCCTTAGTTGCTAAAAAGAACACCCAAGTAAACCTAATGTAATCATCTGTGACAACTAGGCAATACATCTTTTTCATTAAACTCTTTATAAATGTTGGTCCAAATAAATCCATGTGCAACATCTGTAATGGCTGACTAATAGAGTTCACTACTTTGGCCTTACAAGAAGCTCTATGTTGTTTTCCCTTCTAACAAGCAACACAGGTTTCAGTATTTTCAAAAACTTTTGAAGGTAAACCTCTTACAAGGGTTCCCTTACCAATTTATTCATTGTTTTGAAATTTAAATGACCAAGTCTCCTCTGCCAAAGTTTAGATTCATCTGATGAGGCCTTTGGAAAGAGACAAGTCAAACCTCTTTTGGGAACCATATTCTTTAAATCAACACTGTATATGTTGTCTGTTCTAGGAACTTTAAGTAGAACATGACTTTCATCAGTCAACTTAAAGTCAGGAGATAAGACAATACATTCAATGTCAGTAAAAAGAACACTATTCTTTTTGTCACACATTTGTGAGACACTAAAGAGATTGAACTTAAGCTCTTTGACAAAGTACATATTATCAAAATCTAATTTACCAGTCCTTATTGTACCTTTACCAGTGATTTTCCCTCATTTGGGATTACTCCCAAAAGCAACATATCCTCCATCAATAGCTTCAAAATCTTCAAGATAGGATATGTTTCCAGTCATGTGCCTTGAGCATCCACTGTCAAATACTCCTTTATCTTCCAATTCCACTTGTGGATTGCCCTGCACATAAAGTAAGAAAATCAGTTCATTTTGGGGACCCAAGCCAATACTGACTTGGATCTGCCTTGTGCATCTACGTAATCAAATCTCTTTAAAGTTATAGATGTACTGCTGTTTTTGGAAACATGATCTAAAATTTTAATTTTGGGTTTCCAGACCCAACAAGCTGAGGACTTCACAGCATAAAAATGATTTCCCAAAACAGTATTAGTTATTTCTTTTGGCTTGGCAGTAGAAACTATTGTGTTTGCCTTAGCAGCACTAATAGTTGTTGGCTTTTGAATGGGCTGTTTTGCAGTGGAATGTGCTTTGTTTGAAAACTTTGACAATTTATTTGCACCATTCACTGTCCTTTTTGTGTTAGGAGTACTAACTGATCTAGCAACATTAGTTACTACTGTTTGTTTAGAAACATTTTTGTTAGCAGTTGTAACTGATACTACACCAGATCTTAGTTGTACTGCTCTTGGAACCATGTTTCATTTAGCATGTGGGTGAGAATTCTTTGAAATTTTTTTATGGTTCACCCTCTTAACATAGTTCCACACTGGTTTTTGATAGTAAAAATAATTATCCTGTAAGTGTTCAAAACTACCACAATGATGACAAGCCTTATTGATCATCTCAAAGTCACTTCCTAACCTTTGAGATATCATCCCATTCCAACTCCTCTGGTTACCTCTAGGCTTGTTTGTGATCTGCCTAGGTTGCTCAGTGTACTTAACAAATTTCTTAGACATTTAGTTATCAAAACTAGATTTGACAAATTTAATTGGTTCAACTCTAGACTTGACTGTTACACTCTCAACCTTAGGTTTATCCTTTTCCTGTTCCTCATCATCATCAGACACCCAATCCTAAATAATAGGTGCATCAGAATACTTTCTTTCAGTCTTAGGTGATTCCATATTAGATTCACTACTTTCTCCTAAGAACTTAACATTTGACTCACTTAAACAAGACAATTCTGGAATAGGAGGTACATACTTTCCTGTGATTGAGGGAGGAACTTCATTATACCCTATGCAACTACCTCTCCTCAATAATTGACACTCAATTGTTTTATTTACACTTTCAGATGCAAACTCAAGCTTATTAACTTTAACCTGATGTTTCTCTAATTCCTTATAAGCTGCATCTTTTTCTTTTTCAGCATTTTTTAATCTTTGAGAAAGTCCAACTACTTCATGTTCTTTTACATAAAGCTTACTTTCAAGAACATTTACTTTTTCTACATATTCTAACTCATTTTGTTTAAAAAAATCAAGTCTTTCCTCAATAGATTTTAGACCTACCTTATAGCCTAAATTGTCCAATTTTAACATTTTTACCTCTTCCATTAGCTTTTCATTCCTAGCCTTAAGTTCCTCAATGGTATCTAAACAAGATTTAAATGAACAACCAGAACTGTTAGATACCTCAGAATCAGAACTTGATGCAGAAGAGTAGGCTATAAGAGCAAAGTTAGGTCCTTCAGCTGCTTGATCACTACAGTCATATGCTCCAAGACCATCACATTGATATACCATAGCTGTAGAGGTTGTGATTTCCACAGCTTTCCTAGAGCCCTCTCCAGTCTTATAGTCTTGATTTCTTGGAGCTCTGCATTCTCTTGCAAAGTGACCCTTCCTATGACAATTGTAGCATCCTATCTTGGATTTATCAAAACCTAAGCTATCCTTCCCAGTAATCTTGAGATTTCTTCCAGTCCTGTTCAAAAATCTTCTTGCCCTCACAGTCAACATTACCATCTACCACTTCAAGTCCATCTCTTCAAGGTCATCTGGATGAACCTGCTCCAAATCCTCATGCATAATTTGAGAGCTAGTAATTGCACCAGCCAAGAAAGCATAGATAACAGCATCACTCAAGTTATCAAGGGTTGTAGAGCCTGCAGTAGTAATTTGTGTGCCAGCAGTACTAACTCCATGAGCAGTATTAACTATTTCATTAGGACTGCTGGAACTGTTGTTTGAGGAGGACACAAAAGCTAAGTTTTGTGTGCTTTTTGATGAGCTAGTGACCCTTTAACCTTAGGTTCATAGACTTTGAGATTGTTGTATAGATCATCCAAACTCATAGTATCAAGATCATCCTTGTTTCTCCATACCACAGTGTGTATGTTCCATTCTGGTGAGAGGCTTCTCAAAAACTTTTGATTGACATCATCTTGAGAGATTGTGACTTCTACAAGTGCCAATTGACTGATGAGCTTCTGAAGCCTATCAAAGGTTTGATCAAGATTTTCAGAACTTGAAGCAGTAAAATTTTCATACTGTTGCTTCAAGAGATTCTTCCAGGTCTTCTCGGTTGCAGCATTCCCTCCAAATCTTGTCTTAATTGCTTGTAGCAACTGTTTGGCATCCTTGATGTGATTGAAGGTCAACTGATGATCATTAGGAATCCCCATCATAAGAGTGCTTCTGGCCTTAACTTCAAGCCTTCTTTGTGCCTTGTCTTCAGTAGTCTTAATGGGCATGATAGTGACAACACCAGCAGCAGAAGTTTCTTTCTTAAGGTAAAGTATTGCCATTCTCTATGACCTCCCACATAGAGTAATCAATCATCTGAATGTACTGTTCTATCCTTATCCTCCATAGCTCATATTCTCCAGGCTTGAGCATGGGGACCTTTGACGCAGTAATCATGTGAGTAGATTCTGAATCCATCTCTTCTCTTTAAAACGGTCCTACAGGTTCTTCTTGATTCACAGTCTCTAGATCACAGGCTTTGATACCACTTGTTGATCCCAGTTGAATACTTGATCGAATTCCTTAGCTTGTAAGGTTTAAGTAATATTGAATAAATCCAATACAACTTATGTAGAAACTGCCTTGTAATTTATCAAACACAATGCGGAATCTTGTATTTGATCTTAAGAAGAACTAAACAATAAACAACGAATACCAACTAAACACTTCAATATTCTTAATAATACGAATACTCTCTGAGTATTAGGGTTACAAAACCTTGAAGTAAATCGAAAACTACATATCTCATCTATGCCCTAGGTCCTTCTTTTATAGACTAAGGAGTCCTAGTCGGCTTACAAAACATTCTACACAAGATAAATCTTTGTAGAATCTTTTCTATACTTATCTAAAACATACTATACATAATGACCGACTCTAATACACTAGCAACACTAATAACATATTAGCAATACTAACTAAGTGTCCTAGCAGTATTAATCTCTTATCAGCATTAATATCCAACCAGCAGTATTAACTTTGTAACCAGCAGCATTAAAATACTTAGAGTATTTCTTTGATTCCCAAGAGCAGTATTAACAATCCCTGAGCAGTCTTAAAAAAGTAAGCAACAGTAACCTTTAAAACCCAACAAAGCGTACGTATAATGCAGCGGTATATGTTTCTTACAAATTGAGATTCCAGAAGTCGGAGTTCTGTTGAACGCATTAGATGAAGGAGTTGTTGAAATGTTTTTAGGTTGCTGCGGCGTAAGTGAAACAGGACCTGCAGATGTGTGTAAAAGATGGTGTTATCCAATAACCTTGCTTACCAATATTCATAAATAGTAAAAACCAAACAATTTTGATGTAGCAAGTTTAATCAAAGATGAGAGTTATAAAAATACCATTTAAGATATCATTCAAGGGAGATTGTCATTTGCGTGTTGTAGCAACTGAAGGTGGTTCGTTACCAGTTGTAGGAAAAGAGTTAGGTGAAAGTGAACCAAGATTTTCATTGGTAATAGTGTTGCAAACAACGGACCTTTGAGTTACTATAGAAGAATAACATAAACGTGTTAGAAAGAATATATATGTTACGTATATAAGAAGTATAGTACATATGTATATGTGTCTAACCAATTGAATTTCCTGAATTTGGACTTCGTATAAGCCCAATAGCAGAAGAAGATGTAGCAAAAGTTGTTGGTTGTTGTGGCATAAGTGAAACATGACCTGTAGATTTTGTGGAAACATTTGCTGGTTGCTTTGAATTACTATGAAGTACCGGTAAGTTTGTTCCTAATATAATACAAACAAAAGAAAAACATGTTAGACAAATAAAGTTAATTTACTGAAAATGCAAGATGGAAGATCGTATAGAAAATGTATAGATAGGAAGCCATAAGGAAAGATACGTCACCTAATTGTGATTGAAAATCTAGAGTTGTAATATGCCTAACATGTGTAGTTACATTGCGAGTCAACGGTGATAATCGAGTTGGAAACATGCCAAGAGTATTTGTGCCCAATATGGGGTTTCTTGTCTGTGAATTTGATCCTAAATATATATACAAAAGTTTAGAAATGTTCATCTAAGTAGAAAGAAATAGGCATATAATGTTGAAAGTTTGGTTACCATTTGTAGGCAAAGAAATAGGCGAAAGTAAACCAAGATTTTCATTGGTAATAGGGTTGCAAACAACAGACCTTTGAGATACTGTAGAAGAATGACATAAACATGTTAGAAAGAATAGATATGTTACGTATATAATAAGTATAGTACACATGTATATGTGTCTAACCAATTGAATTTCCTGAATTTGGACTTCGTATAAGCCCAATAGCAGAAGAAGATGTAGCAAAAGCTGTTGGTTGTTGTGGCATAAGTGAAACACGACCTGTAGATTTTGTGGAAACATTTGCGGGTTGCATTGAATTACTCTGAAGTACCGGTAAGTTTGTTGCTAATATAATACAAACAAAAGAAAAGCATGTTAGACATATAAAGTTAATTTACTGAAAATGCAAGATGGAAGATCGTATAGAAAATGTATAGATATGAAGCAATAAGGAAAGATACGTCACCTAATTGTGATTGAAAATCTGGAGTTGTACTTTGATGAAGCGAAAAGTGTACCGCTTTTAAGGGGTCATTTAAGCCCTAAATCGTATTTATTTGATCAAATATTGCCCTAAATCGTTCCTTTTGTCATTTTAGGTACTTTTGAGGAGAAATCTGGAAAAGGAGGCATTTTGGACGTTTTTGGAGCATAAAAGTGAAGAAAACGACAAAGTCTCAAAAATCGGCTAAAAGTTACCTTTGACGGCGTCACAATTTACCCTGGACGGCGTCATGCCTTGGCAAGAAAAGTTGGACGTGAAATTTACTCATGATAAGCCAGTGAAAATAGCATGTGAATTCTGACGGCATCACGCTTTAACTTGATCAAGGGCGTCACGGCTTAAATCAAAGAGGGACGGCGTCACGTTCAAGGTTCGACGGCGTCAAGCCTTGATAAGCCAGAATGGATTTTTGAAGAGCTAAAGAGGGACGGCGTCAAGAAGGTCATCCGGGAACCCTAGAAGCGGCGAGGTGACGGCGTCACAATCCATAAGGTGACGCCATCAGATGCAAAAGTCTATATATAGTTTTCTAATTTTTTGTCATTAAGAGAGAGCTTAGTGTGTGGAATTTTGGGAGAAAACCCTAAGACGATTTTAGCTTCTTTTTCAAGGCTTTTTGCCTTGAGATCTTCCATGTTACATTGAAGATAAGTTATCAATTAATCATTCAATATGTCTATGTGTTGTTTGATTTTATCTTATTCTTGTCTTTTGATTAACATGTTAGGCTAAATTTATCTTGTGTTTGCTTAGATCTAATGAAACCTAGCTATTGATTATTGGTTATTAGTGTGTTATTAGTTGTATTGGATGATTGTTTATCTATGTTAGGCTTAAGAAAACTGGCTAACTTCCTATTCGGTAACTTGCTTGAACGTCTTAAGAAACATGAACCAAATGCGTACTAAAGGTTTTTATGGTTGTATTTAATGCACAAGCGAATTCTAGTGATCCCATGTTAGGAGCTTCCTAGCCGGCTCGACATAGGAGTGAAGTAGGAGCTTGTAGAGTTGGGGAAGTAAGTACGCCACCCCACGAATGGTATTAAGGAATACACCCGTCATCCACGCGACTAATACACACTAATTAACCGGTAAAAGATAGTTAGGGAGTAAGGAAATCTAAGTAAACACATTTCTCTACACATAAGTTTCTCACCACATTTTCATTTTTGTTATTTTATTTTATTTGCATCCGTAGTAATTTTGGGTTAGTTGACTAGCAACTAATTCCGCCCACTCTTTCAAACCCGAGATTTTACTTGCTTTCATAAAAAATTATAAAAACATAAAAAGAATCTTCCTCAACCCTTAGACCTAATTAGAGTAGTCTTTCACACCTAACGAACACTATTCCCTGTGGAGAACGATCAATCCCCCGTACTTACCACTACACTATACTACATCGGTCAGGTACACTGCCTGGTGGGGTTGTAAGCCTCTTGAGATCCCTCGAGAGGTAAAACCTGTTGTAAGGTTACAAAACCACGCATCAAGTTTTTGGCGCCGTTGCCGGGGAATAGTTATTGTTTAGGTTGAATATTTATTTCTATTAGGTCTACTCACTAGATTCCTTTCTAGTGAGATTTTTATTTTCTTTTTCTAGATTTTCTTTAGTCTATCTATTTTCTTCGTGTCTTTGTTCGTAACCATACCATCCGACATCATGGAAGATGGTAATATCCTTAACCCCCACAACCCACCACCACAACAACCACCACCACCTCCTAGAGCCCGTACTTTAGGAGAGTATTCCCGTCCTAGCCACCATGGCTATCGAAACACCATTGAGCTCACTCAAGGAGCCAATATCACACCCTTGCGATCCGACACCATCCGGTTGGTGCAAAGCGGATGCGCATTCCATGGACTTCGTTCTGAAGATCCTAATCAACACCTCAAGGACTTTCTTAAAATCATTGATTCTATAGACCTTGATGTTGCCACTCGAGAGACGACCCGATTGCGTCTCTTTCAATTCTCTCTGCGGGATCAAGCTAGTCAGTGGCTAGAACGTCAACCCGCAGGATCCATCACCTCTTGGGATGATCTCACTACTCGTTTCCTTGCTCAGTTTTTCCCACCGGGAAGAACTACCAAGCTAAGGAAGGATATCTTGATGTTTGAACAACGTCGAGGCGAAACCCTCTACGGGGCATGGATTCGATTCAAGGACTTACTCCAAAAAGTCCCTCATCATGGCATAAATCTCTGGCTTCAAATCCAAATCTTCTATGACCATGTTGATTATCACACCAAGCGTGCCATCGATCGAGCCGCCGGGGGCAGATTGCGCGACAAAAGCGCCGAGGAATCATTGGAGATCATTGATGAGCTTGCATCCGACGATGATGAATTGTGGCAAGTCTCCCACGACGTGCGCTCGGCAGTCAAGACATATTCATCACCCGATACAGCCAATCAAATCACTGAGGAAAGCGTTAGTGAACTTGAGAAAAGGGTTGCATATCTTATGGAAAAGCAAAAGAGACCCTTAAGTCCACAAAAAGCAACAATTAACTCAGTCTCAAGCGTTAAGC
Source organism: Artemisia tridentata subsp. tridentata (assembly GCA_021014915.2). Taxonomy (NCBI): domain Eukaryota; kingdom Viridiplantae; phylum Streptophyta; class Magnoliopsida; order Asterales; family Asteraceae; genus Artemisia; species Artemisia tridentata. The sequence goes on along the minus strand of CP139502.1, from coordinate 296,616,807 downwards.
AAACACCATTGTCCGAATCACCCCTTAGGGAAAATGCTAAACCCTTCCATAAGCACGCTCAACCCAACTCACCACCTCAGGAACTTAGTCCAACATTCGAAGCTCGAATGAGAGAGTACATGTCAAAACACTCCGAACGGTTGGCAAAATTTGAGGAAGCCGTCTATAAACAGAAGGAGGAAATGGAAGAGAAAATGGCGGAGATGATGAATCTTTTGAAAGAATACACAAATACAAAAGCCCCTGAAAAAGTGTTGGTGAGGAATGACGCTGAAGTTCCTAACACTGAATTTGTCAAGGCCGCCTCCGTCGTCCAAGAGGGCGGAAATGATGGAAGAGGGAAATCCATAACTATGGAAGTTAACAAGATTGACCTCATCCCACTTAATAATGGAAACACCAATGCCTGCAAATGCGATTCCGACAAGGGAGAGGAGGCGCCCTCTGAGGAGCGCCAATTGGTTGAACCGCCAGTGTCACAACAAGTGAAGCATTACTTGAAGCACGAGATAAACAAGGAGACCATAAACGATTGGATGAGAAACTATCGACGTACTCATCTACCCAACAAGGAGTCCAAGAAGGTGAAACCGGATGATAAATCTGACACATTACCCGGTGGGCAATTGTATGAACGCCTCATAGGACAAAAGTTAGTGGAAAAGCAGGAATTCTACGGGGTCTTTGAAATACCATGCAGCATTGGAAAACACAAGTATCTGGATGCGATAGCTGACCAAGGTTCCGACGTAAATTTGATGCCTTTATCCGTTTATGTTCAGTTAACCGATGAGTTGCCATCCATCACCCATACTAAACTCTCCTTTGCGAAACATTCTTATGAGTATCCGTTAGGAATTGCAGAAGATGTGTTGGTCAACGTTGCCGGATTCCTGTATCCGGTCGACTTCATGATCATTGAGAGAAATGATATGAATATGCCAATAATCCTTGGGGCACCCTTTCTCGCTACCACTAGAGCACAAATCAATTACGAAAATAGCACCATCCAAATGAAGAAGGGGAAGAAAACAATAAACTTCCCAACGATCCCACGACATATACGAGATGTTGCTCTGCAGAAGAAGATGGAGGCTAACCCCAATGTAACCCGTGGTAATGTTCGAGAGAAAATTCTTGCATGGGAGGCAAGGATTAAGAATTATATGGAAAAAGAGATTAGAGAATGTAAGGGTGGAAATAACGATTATATTGAGGCTGATGAGCAAACCAATAACCCCGTTGAATTTACAAAAGAAGACTCGGTGCTCCTAAGGCATTCAGAAACAGAAGCACCTACCAATGAACCAAGTCCCTGGTGGTACGGACCATTCACAATTAAAAGTTTACACCAAGATGGGATAGTAAGCTTGACCAGCAAAGGAGGAGGTGAAGTGACCGCGAATGTCGAGCGATTGAGACACCACCACCCTGATAACAAGGATCATATCTATCAGGGATACGTCATTATGAATGATGGAGTCACGTAATGTACGTGACTTTGAGTCTAGCTACAAGACTCGTTAATAAAGAAAAGCGCTTCTTGGGAGGCAACCCAAGCTTTACTTTATTTATTTGCTTTGTGTGTTTATTTGTTTGTTTGTTTGTCTTTATTTGTTTCCGTATGTATGTTTAATTTTTATTCCTATTGATTCATGTTCAAAACTAATTTGTGAAAATGCTTTATTTTGTTTTTAACTTCGTCTTAACTACATATAAAGGTATTTTGCAAAAGTTAAGTGTAAGGGAAATCTAAATCGGTTTATTAGAACACAAATTAACATGAATCATAATAATAATAAATTAACATACATATTCGTATTTGTTTGAGTCAAATGCTTGTATCGAGTCATAATGATGTTTTGCAGGATTTCCAGGAAGTAAGGTAAAGGTTTTTCCAGAAATTTTCCGGAAACTTAAAATGAGAATTTTTGTCAGGTCATTTCTGACGGCGTCAGGGTTTATAACCTGACGGCGTCAGATTTAATTTTCAGAAATTTTTGAAAGTTTTGTTTTCATAAAAAGTTTTTATTAAAATCTCCAACTTATAATCTCCAGGAATCTGCAAAGTTATCATTCCACAAGCATTATATCCTTATATATAGATTTTATCCCGCCGATGTTATGCAGGTTTTCGTGTTTGTTTTCTCAGGTTTAACAGGTTATTTTGGACAAGGAAATGTTTTGAATCAAGCTTATGGCGATGCATTAGTCATGGAGCTTCGACATTACTTTGGAAGAAGATTTAACCGTGTAATTTCATTATCCACCGAGCGAATCAGGGGAGTATTTGATTTCATTCTTTTACTTTATGCTTTTACATCTTGTTATTTGAACATTGGGGACAATGTTCATCTTAAGTGTAAGGGGAGGGTAAAAGTACGATTTTAGAGAATACTATTACGCTTGATTTTTGTTTGTTTAATAGTAGATGTGTAATAAAACTGAGAGAAATACTTGTTAAGGTAATTTTAGTGCCAAATTTAATTTTTTTTACAACATATAGGAGTGAAACTTTGATCTTAATGAGCGTCTCACGGATAGGAGTTATATGACTAGCACAAAAACCGTACCACTAAAAATTTTCCACCCCCAAATATGTGAGGTTCACCCCTAGAATTGGTAGGAAAAGCATTTATGCTATGATGTGTGTACCGGTAGCACTTAGATTCTAGAACTTGCGTTAGGACCATTCCGAGGCCACAAGTGAGACTACATTCGTGTAGTTAGATTTACTACATGATAAGAGGCATTAGGATTAACCCATTGTTTTACACCTGTGTTTTTGTTATAATTACATTGGCTACATTGGTCAAGTAATTCTCCCACACCCTTTGCGTTGTACTCATTTTTAGTACACGATACCCCTAGTACACCCCTCAGAGCCTATCTTTTCGTTTCGACCTTTAAGCATTTTACTTAAAGGAAGAATTTGTTTACACCCCACTTAAATGTACACCCAAATCGCCTTAGCCTACCTTGTATGCACTCATTTTTTGTGCATTATTGTTACAACATTTGTTTAAACCCAAGTTAATTATCTAATTGATTACATGGTTGCTAAGTCGAGTCATATCCTTGTACATATTGTTTTGGGACGATTGGGACTCATGGGTAAAGTACTAGTGTAATGGAGTAATGGGGAAGAACATCATTTATTACCCCCATATGTGTTAAATGTTTTAAAAGTACTCCAAGTTTTTCAATTATCTTAATTCGAGTCATTAGATTAGTATTTGTAAAGTTATGTAAAAGTTCAAGTGTAAGGGGGATGCAATGCCCCTATGATGTATTATTTTGGATGGTAGGGCAAAAGTGTATGCAAAAAAAAAAAAAAAAAAAAAAAAAAAAAAAAAAAAAAAAAAAAGAAAAAAAAAAAAGAAAAAACATACGGACTACCATCCCGTTTCATTTTATGTTTGTTTTATGTTTTTGTTATTTTATTATTTCGTTTCTAGCTTAAGATCGAGTCTAGTCTTGGCTTAGCAACATTGTATAGTACATGTAATTGATCAAGATTTTTAACTCGCCACCAGTAAAATATCCCTTATCCAACAAAACCGTGTTTTCCTTTTCCCTACACCTAACGTTATAACCCATTTAAAAGCCCTCTTTGATAGTTTATCTTTGGTGCTTACGCCTAGTGGAGGAGGTTTTCGATCCTTTCCCAAGCCTATGGTAATCTATTTGCTATGACAGGTAGTGAGAGATATTATCCGTTTTCATTTATGAGATTTATTTTGATGACACTTGAGAGATGTGAGTATCTAAACACTACTTGTGAGGTGCTAGTTTGTAATCTCCGTGCTTATTATGATTGAAGTGGAACGATTATTTGTTGTAATTACTTTTATGTTAGCATTAAATGACCCCTAACTTGTATTTTGATTAGAATAAAAGCGCATTTGCTTGAGGACAAGCAAATCTCAAGTGTAAGGGTATTTGATGAAGCGAAAAGTGTACCGCTTTTAAGGGGTCATTTAAGCCCTAAATCGTATTTATTTGATCAAATATTGCCCTAAATCGTTCCTTTTGTCATTTTAGGTACTTTTGAGGAGAAATCTGGAAAAGGAGGCATTTTGGACGTTTTTGGAGCATAAAAGTGAAGAAAACGACAAAGTCTCAAAAATCGGCTAAAAGTTACCTTTGACGGCGTCACAATTTACCCTGGACGGCGTCATGCCTTGGCAAGAAACGTTGGACGTGAAATTTACTCATGATAAGCCAGTGAAAATAGCATGTGAATTCTGACGGCGTCACGCTTTAACTTGATCAAGGGCGTCACGGCTTAAATCAAAGAGGGACGGCGTCACGTTCAAGGTTCGACGGCGTCAAGCCTTGATAAGCCAGAATGGATTTTTGAAGAGCTAAAGAGGGACGGCGTCAAGAAGGTCATCCGGGAACCCTAGAAGCGGCGAGGTGACGGCGTCACAATCCATAAGGTGACGCCGTCAGATGCAAAAGTCTTATATATAGTTTTCTAATTTTTTGTCATTAAGAGAGAGCTTAGTGTGTGGAATTTTGGGAGAAAACCCTAAGACGATTTTAGCTTCTTTTTCAAGGCTTTTTGCCTTGAGATCTTCCATGTTACATTGAAGATAAGTTATCAATTAATCATTCAATATGTCTATGTGTTGTTTGATTTTATCTTATTCTTGTCTTTTGATTAACATGTTAGGCTAAATTTATCTTGTGTTTGCTTAGATCTAATGAAACCTAGCTATTGATTATTGGTTATTAGTGTGTTATTAGTTGTATTGGATGATTGTTTATCTATGTTAGGCTTAAGAAAACTGGCTAACTTCCTATTCGGTAACTTGCTTGAACGTCTTAAGAAACATGAACCAAATGCGTACTAAAGGTTTTTATGGTTGTATTTAATGCACAAGCGAATTCTAGTGATCCCATGTTAGGAGCTTCCTAGCCGGCTTGACATAGGAGTGAAGTAGGAGCTTGTAGAGTTGGGGAAGTAAGTACGCCACCCCACGAATGGTATTAAGGAATACACCCGTCATCCACGCGACTAATACACACTAATTAACCGGTAAAAGATAGTTAGGGAGTAAGGAAATCTAAGTAAACACATTTCTCTACACATAAGTTTCTCACTACATTTTCATTTTTGTTATTTTATTTTATTTGCATCCGTAGTAATTTTGGGTTAGTTGACTAGCAACTAATTCCGCCCACTCTTTCAAACCCGAGATTTTACTTGCTTTCATAAAAAATTATAAAAACATAAAAAGAATCTTCCTCAACCCTTAGACCTAATTAGAGTAGTCTTTCACACCTAACGAACACTATTCCCTGTGGAGAACGATCAATCCCCCGTACTTACCACTACACTATACTACATCGGTCAGGTACACTGCCTGGTGGGGTTGTAAGCCTCTTGAGATCCCTCGAGAGGTAAAACCTGTTGTAAGGTTACAAAACCACGTATCATACTTTGCCTAACATGTGTAGTTACATTGCGAGTCAACGGTGATAATCGAGTTGGAAACGTGCCAAGAGTATTTGTGGCCAATATGGGGTTTGTTGTCTGTGAATTTGATCCTAAATATATATACAAAAGTTTAGGAATGTTCATCTAAGTAGAAAGAAATAGGCATATAATCTTGAAAGTTTAAACCTTCAAAACACAATATTATTTAAATAATCTTGAAAGTTGATACCTTGAAAGAAGGGTGAACTTGAAACTCTTGTTGAGTTACCAATATTTGATACAATGAGAATTTTTAAAAGGTGAGAAAGTACTAATAGTCATAAGAATTCAGTAAATAAGTAATTTTGTATTATTTGACTATCTAAGTAAATCACAATTAGTAACGTTTGCAAGCGGTAGTCTATTAGGAGCTCTTGGTTGCGGCCCTGTAGACTGCGCAAATGAACCTACAAAAATTTTAAAAAATACTATGAATAGCAAAAGACATGGCATATCAGTTTGTATTTCCAGTTAATAAAAGAACGTTTACAGCTTCTACATTTTAATGCAGTTAAAATTGTGATTAAACCTTTAAGCTTTGCTGCTTGTGTTGAAGATGTATTGGATAACTGTGATGTAGGCAACGTTCCAGTGAGAGGATCATCTAATCGATAGAAACATAAAAAGTTAAAACACCATATTAAACGAAGTTATAGTAGGATATTCTTTATACACAGACACACATACATGTTAGTATCTCTGCCAAAGAAACTCTTGTGTTAGAAGCTGGCGTGAATATTCCTGACAAAGGGAGTATTTGGTTTGAAGGTTGAGGTTTGTTACCGCTCGGCACCTCTTTCTTACGTTTTCACGAATGTCTTTGATTGTTTTCATCCATAGTAATAGCGTTGTAACAATTTTGTGAATAACAGAAGAGAAATACAGTTTAGATGTGTGATGTTATCAATTTATGTAACAAAATTTCAAAAAATGGGTAATGATCATTGTTTCTTAAAACACATGATATTCTTTAATTAGCTATAAATGATATGATGTGTAAATGTATTTTTTGAAATTCGTTTGTGTAGTCAAAGCGTTTATCAAGGGATAATTTTCAGTTTCCTAATTGATGTCAAATCTTTTTGTATTAATAGTAATATTGATTGGCAGTTATAATTGATTTCAAAATAACCGATTCATTTTTATTAATGGTAATATTGATTGACAATAATTAAAGATTTGATAATAACCGACACACATTTTATATAATAAACGTTTCATATATCATTCAAATCGTGTAATATCAAAGTAACCAATGAAACTAATTTCGAAGCAGAATACATTTATTAGTGAAACTGAAAGCAAAGAAACTTGTGAACGATACTGTGATGAAGAAATTTCAATTTTCATTGCTGAAGAAGTTTAAATCCACAACGTAGTCATCAGTTAACTCATGACCCATTGTGCGTATTTCATTAATCATGGCTTCTGCTTTTAGGACCTTCGACTTAACGCCGTTGAGAACCTGTTGACAGTCTTCACCATCTCCAACATTTAGTTTAAGCCAGTCGAGAAGAATGGATTCGTCTAACTCATCTGTCAAAGCAGAAGTACATGGACTAATAAAATTAATATGCAAATATTACAAAACTTATATTCGATACCTTTATTATTTTGAGAAGGTCCACCTTCTTCAAAGATTGATGCAAGAAATCTCAATGCATCGTCCACTTTAGTATTTGGCTCTTTACTGTGTCGATCACGTACTCCATCTTCATTCTTTGGTTGGATTGAGGGTTTGTCAGCAGCAAACGCTGGGTCTCTCAATTTGGAGTTATTGTCAGGATCGGATGATTTTGTATCTTCAATGTTTTTAGGGTTTGATGATGCCATGGATAAAACGTATTTAGTTTTAGCTATAAGGAGATATCATCAATTAGGATGAGGTGTATATATATACGTAGGTGTAGGTGGTCCTTCATTTATTATTATTTTTTTTTTGTTACAATATTTACACATATGCTCCTTGATTATTACCAAGATGTTTAGTATGGTTTTACATCTATGTTGTACTATAAAATTGGTAAAGAAAGTATATATACAAAGTGTATCACACGTTAAAATGTAGTAATGCAAATCATCTCAATTAAAATTAACATAAAAGAATGCATAAAATGTTTAACAAAAATAAGCCAAAACATAAATAAAGTTTCTAAAAAACATAGTAAAATATAAAGAAAATAAAACCAAAGCATGTCATTATTTAGAAAAGGCTGACCACTTTCAATTACGATGTTTTGAATATCAAAAATCGTCATCGTCATTTTCATCATCCGTATCATTGGAAGGTGCATCTTTATCGTCAATGAAATTGGCTAAGTCAGCTCCATCGTCTGCCTCATCCGTAGATTCGTCACTATTAGTTTCAAGATCACTCAAACCAATTCCATCTTCCTCGTCGGTACCTTCTTCAACGGTATCGCTAAAGTGAATGGCATTATCTTCAATAATGTCATCAAGCTCATCATCCGTGTCTTCTTCAATAAGGCTAAATGGATTGGATGACGACGTCCTTCGTTTCTTGTTCGAACAACTAAAACTGATAGGTGCATCCTGATCAACTTCCTATGTCAAAGAGTATAGTAATACGACATTAATAGTATGTTTTACATATATAGATTTTAACTATAACACTTAAAAAAATAATATCTTATTTTGCTAAATTAATACCACTTTAGCGTTATTTTCAATGTCATCATTGACCAATTTTTTTTTTTGTGATAATGCTTCTACAGCTTCATCGTCAGAAGATGGAATAACAACAACATTGTTTGTCATAACATCACCATTTTTCATCAATCTTTCCACGTTTACGCGGGACGGGAACAACCTGCACAATTTAAAAATAAATTAAATCTATAATAAACTGTGCATCTTTTTATGTAAGAAATATGTGATGAAAAGTGTTCGGTGCAATATATAGTTGTAATTCTTACCGCGTCATCATCCGATATATCGATAACATGTATATCTTTACCAGGCACATCGATAGAATTGAATGCTTTAACGTCTTCTTCTTATTTCCTTGTCTACATTGAAACAAACATAAAAATTTAAAGGTTAAGTATAAACATTCGACTTACAAATGACTTCAAAAGTAAAGATAAGTTTAGTGATTTCTTGACATTTATAAAGATACATGTTTACCTTTGATGATTTAGTGTTCACCATAATGTGATGTTAAGAAATTTGTTTCAATGATTTGTGAATGAAGATAGTTTAGTTTTTATTGAAAATGAAGGTCACAATATATTAGGAATGTATTTGTAACATATTTTAATTTATTTGTAGATTACACATTATTTGAGAGTTGATTATATGAAATATTTGTTTTTTTTATAAATCAATGTTGTTAAGTAAAATACAATTGCTTAAAATAGGTAACAAAACCTTTTCAACATAATAAAAACGTTTTACTAACTTTTTTATTAGATACATTTTACTTTTGTGTTATTAAAAGTTACTTGTGTTATCATTTAATTAGTATCAATAACTTCTTGCATATTATCATTGTTATAGCAACTTGTATCTTGTTATGTGTGACCAAAAACGGCTGTGACTTGATTGATCATAACAGTCACCATAATTAACTTCCACTCTTACCATTACTTGGCTCATCTTCTCGAACACTCTCTCCCTAAAAAACTGTTAGTATCATCAACGCTAGGTGTCTTTTTTTTTTTTTTTTTTTTTTTTTTTAAATTCTGTTGGTCATATCATTACCAATTGCAAATGCATGTTCATTATTTGTATGATAGTGTTTATTGTTAGAACAAATATAACCGTGAAAAACATTTCGGTTAACATCAAATAACCGATTCAAAATGCATGTGTAGTAGTATTGTAAAGTTAAAGAAGTTAATTATGATATTGCATCATCTGATCATAAGAAAACATGCGTTTTAGTATTAATATGCGCGATCAAAAGATTAGTTTTGATGTTTTATGTTTAATTTACATGTATGCTGATTTTAGTTATAACACTAAATGATATTTTGGTGGATGTTAGGATTGTTTTACAAAAAACATGTTTAATGAAAGATGTAATAGTAGTTAATCCTAATGAAAGATATCCTAAAGTGAAGTTAGTACTTTTAAAGACATGTATGACTTACGTTAGTTGTGATTTAATACGACTTGGTTAAGTAGTTAAGGAAGATCACGTTATGCAACTGAGTATAAGTATCAACATCGTATGAAAGTATAGCGGGAATGTAGGTTAGGTAGATTATATATTAGTTATTAATTATTGAAAAACGCGTAATATGGTATAAAAATGGAGAACAGTAAGGCATATGTATAACAACTCTAAAACGACTATATGATTATAGATGTGTCAAACACTTTTGTATGTGGTAACATAATCTTTATTTTCGGTTGACACTTTAAACATAATATGTGTTGATGATCTAAGAATATCCATATCTATAAGAATGTCCATATGTAAGTATAGATGTGAAAAACTTATTGACGAATTACACGTTCGTGGTTTTATTAAATAGAATGAACATGCAATTTCTGGTGGAGGCAAACCGAATAAACATTTGAACACTACAGGTATTTTCTTTTTGAAAAAGTTATATAAATTAACAGTTTATTCAAGATTGTTAAAATTAATACACGCACTACGTTTGTTAATTTCAACTTCTTCCTACTCTATTTATGGAAACACTGTACCCTAAGAAAGGAAGAAAGGATGGGTTTGCTTAATCCACAATCGGGGTACTAAGCATAAGGTGTACGTAAAGATGGCTGGGGGGAATTGTTTAAAGTTGTATGAAGCTGAGTGGCGGGCTTTTTTAGATGACAACAAATACACTGACGTGGCCACATTCCATTTTATTCGTCAAGAAGAGGACATGTACTACGTAACAGCATATAACAATGACGGATATGAATTGAGTGGATACAACCTCAATCTGGTAGGTTATAGACAGCTTAGATGCTTGGCTACTTTGGAACACCTTGAAGAATCGCCGGTAATTTCCCTACTTGTAATCATTAAATTGTATAACTTTATTGGAAATGTGATGAAAACCAATCCCTTACCTGACAAACTTTTTTCTTCAAAATAACTTTTACGTAGCCCATTCCTTGCGGTTTCCTGACCAACACTGAGAATCCTCAATTCCGTGTTTATGTGAGTGGCGTGCTGGTAGCAACTATCACTCACCCTGAGATTGAGCTACTGGATGAACAGAGGCATGTGCATGTGCTCGCAGGTCAGGGATGGCATATATTAGTTCAAGTTGAAAACCTCGTTGTTGGCACAAGATTGGTTTTCACAAACTTGCTAAACAATTCTGTTTCCCTGATGCCATTTGGTGCCAATGGTTTGGAGATGCGTCATGATAGGGTAGAACGTATGGTACTGAACTCAAGAAAGCCATTCGTGAAAAGCAAGATAGACGAAGGTATGTTAATGAAACTGTAGGCATAATACATGTAGTTATTCCGGGAAAATAAAAACCGTTAGATATGAAAATTTTAATTTTCTATTTGTTTACTTGAAATGTAGATAAAAGAATCGAACACATGTGCGACTGGGATGGCCACACAGAGCATGACAATGAGGTGGTTTGTTTTTACGCTCCAATTCTGACGTATGTGACCGACAGAGGTCATTTGGTAAGTAGTCCATTCAGATTTTCATTTCAGTCATTATGAACTTGATTGATGTTATTGATTGTTTTTGCCGAGGAAGTTAGCGTTTAGTCACTTTTTCCTCTTACCTTTCAGTGAGATAATTTTAGTTTTCACAATTTAGTATGTTATTTTGGTGATATTATCCAGTAAAATTTAGGGTAAAGGTTCACATATTGTGGTTTTTGTTGCAACTTTCACTTTGATGACATGTTGGACTATTTGAGTTTGAATACATGGACATATTTACTCTGTTGACTATATTGCCTTATTATCTTGCTTATAATAAAATGAATATAAATGCAGAACATACCTCATGACTTTGTGAAGGCACGTGAGATGTGAAAGTACCATAACGCACTTCAGCGATACACTGGAGAACAAGAGTTCTATGTGGATGTTGATCTGGAGTTTCACAGTGACAGGCGTAATAGCAAGAACCACGCGACGATAAAATGCAGATGGAGGGAAATTGTTATGTTATGTCAGTGGGAACCTAACAAAATGGTTAGGTTCAAGCTTGTTGACACTGTTCTAGACGTCCAAGTTTCATTGCCTTCCCGTAAGCAAGTTCTAATTCCAGTCTTTCACATGTGTTAAGACATACCCCGTGAAGCATCAAACTTTGTGTCTTTGTTCATGTATTCAGCTGTTATGTTTAGACATCCTTAAGTATTTGTAGTTGGAATGTTGACATTATGTTTTATATTTTGTGTTTTGTACCGCCTACCAGCAGAAAACTGTGTCAATGGCTGTCCTTAGATGGCAATGAACATTATTATCTAAATATATGATATGAAAGTAATGGTAAATGCAGTAATGGTAACTGCAACTAAGTTATGGTTTGTAACAATATTTTGAATGTTTTTTTGTTTTGTGATAGGATACAGTTAACTTTATTGTCTTTATTAATTTTGAACTCCAGGTTACACTATCATGCCTTTATTTTCATGTTGTATTTGTGATAGGATACAGTTAACTTTATTGTCCAATTCTGGTTTTTTCTCTTATTTAACAGATTACGTTGTTTTGGCCCATTATAATTTATGGTTTTAAAAGGTGGCTGGATATGGGCTAACTTTATTGATTGTGTGGGCTTCTTTTTATTGATTGGTTGTCATTATAAGTCAAAATTTGCTCAAGTTTATATCAGAATACATATTGCCCATTCAGTTCTGAGTAGCACCTTTTTTAAGTCAATTTCAGTGCTTATTCTTGATCATTAGTGCTTAATTTTCATGTTCTTAGTAGATTGCTTGTAGTAGAATGATGTTTCATAGTTTTCAGACTTGTCCTCAGCTTATTAGTGCTTAATCAAAAGCTTAAAAGTTGCCCGATCAAGTAAGCATACACTGAGACATTAGTGTATACTGAATTGAACAGCCATCTTTCAAGCTTGTTTTTAATCACTTAATAAGCTCTGATTGAGCTGAATTTTGTTCTAATAGATCTTTGGTGCATAATTGTCATCTCTTTTGAGTTGTTTATGGCTTTGCTTATTGCTTTTGAGCTTATTCTTGAGCTTAAAAGTACCTACTTAGACTGTTTTGGGCTGCAAATTTAGCCTTAACTGCTTAATTGGATTTTGGTGCTTATTTCCTTGATGGTTTAGCTTATTCTGTTTTCTATTGCTTATTTAGATTTCTTTTAGTATTTCTTAGCTTATTTCAGTTTGCACTTTAGCTTTTAGAAGCTTGTTAGCTTATTTCCAGTTGAACTCAATTACTTTTCTTCTTTAATAAGTCCTTTCTTTGAGTGCTTTTTTATGGCTTAATTCTCAGTTCAAAAAATATTGCTTTTACAACAAGTTCTTATTATTAGCTTATAAACAAATCTCAAAAGAAAATTTTTTTTTTTTAAAATAAAAAGGGAGGAAGGGAAGCCAAGGGTGAGCCAGGCTCGAACCTAAGACCTGAACCCTCCTCAACCTTTAACACACTCTCCGCACACCAACTGCCCTTGGAACTTTTCTGGTTGTAATTCCCATTTTTTTATATTAAACCAAGAATCGGCCTATTTTACTTATTTTGCTATTTTGCTTTTTAACTGCTTATTCCTAAAAGCAGTTGGCTTCTTTTTATTTTTCCTACGATTAGTTTATCTTAAAGTACTTATCTGAAATTTTTCATAATTTTTCACCTTTGTTTGATATTTTTTTATATATTTTTCATTCAAAAATTGTTTTTAATTCATAAAAATTAAAATAAAAATCAAAAAAATACAAAACTTTTTTCTAAAATTATTTTTTATCATTTAGGATGTTTAGGTACCAAATTTGCACTTCTAGAGTGGTTTTTTAAGATTTTGGTTTTCCGAGCCCGTTTTAAGGCTCGTTAGGGCTCGTTTTTAGTTTTAATCGCATTTTAGGTTATTTAAGCTTTGCTTTATCTCTTTATATTCTATTTAGCTTCTTTTTAGTTTATGTTTTATAATATTAGTCATAATCACAAAATTATCCACTTATTTACATCATCCGATCACAAACGAAATTCACCGTTCCATTCACACTTCATTCGGAACCTCACGACCCGGGAATATTCCTTACTCCCGGTTATATATATAACTTATGCTTTGTAGTTTTATTGACCAGCCTTTGTTAGACTTTGAAAAGGGATACTTTTATTGTTTAGTGACGCAGAATGCATCAGATTAATATTCATGATGTAAATTACTAAGTAAATGGTTTCATAATCATAATATTTAAGTTTTTATTGGCCAATATATAAATAAATTAACAAACAACGCAATGCAAATCATGTTGAGTCAAGAACTTGGCAATCAAAGATCATTGATGTTAACCCACATGCCATCTTCACTTGTGGAATTCTTGTTATCAAGATCTTCATCAGTCTCTTCATCAATGAGAGCATACTTGTCTTTGTTGGCTAATGAACTGTGTAGTGGTTGAAGAAAACCTACGTCATCAACAAAGTCCTCCAAATGGTGAACATGATCACTAGATTCTTCAATGAATTGCTGATCCTCTTGATCAACTTTTTTGGATTCATCAATGGTGTCATAAGTGGGTTCATCAATAACACTAAACTTATCTTTCTTTGAAATGGAAGTTTGTGTAGCCTTCTTGATGCGTTTAAACCTAATGGGGCTCCCGTCATCGAATTCCTAAGTTAGATTTGGCATAACAAACATAAAAGTTAATGGTGAATTGATGAACTCAAATAAGTACATATTATTACTATCATTTATCCTAATAATTTGACTTGTTTTATTATATTATGTATGAGGATTGATACTTAATCGTTTACTTTTGTAATTCTCAGTTGAAAACAAGCATTTGGTGAAACTTGGCGATTTTGGACTAATTATGGAGCAAAACGTGCATAAAGTGAAGAGTCTATTGAAATGGAAAAGATCAAGTCAAATCTGCTCCAGATGCGCCGCATCTCACTCATGACATGCACCGCATCGCTATCAAGATCTCACCAGATACGATCCAAGATACAAGAGGACATGCGCCGCATCCAAAGATGAAGATACGCCGCATCTTCTGGCGGTGTACGAATATTCCTGAATATTATAATCTTGGACCCCACGCGAAGTTAAGTACATGCGCCGCATCTACTCCTTAGATGCGCCGCATCTCACCCTCAGACAGAAACTATAAATACCCCAAAGACCAGACGAATTAAGAGTCTTTTTCCGAGTTCCGAAGTTTTAACCAAAGACCGAAGACCAGAAACCAAGGACGAATTCAGTCAATGCAGCAGCACAAGACACACCCAAATCAAAGATACAAGAGCTGTAAGAAGGTGCTGCATGTGTTTAATTCATTAAGTAGTTTTGTTTTATTGTGTTAGTAAACTTTAATTCATCAAGATTGGTGGCTTGTGTAACGTGACAACGGAAAGGTTGCACTCCCTTAAAACTGCTTTCTCATTAATTAAAGTTTATATGTTGATGTCATTGGTGACTTTTATTAGTGCATTGATAACCTCTGTGTCTAGCTGAGCGTTGATCGGGTCGCCATGCCTCTGCCCTCGCCTGTTTATTAGATGCCTATGTATTCTATGGTCTGTAGAAAAGTAGGAGAAAGATAAACGGGATAGTCATAAGTAATCATTAAGGGTTTACTCACCGATAAGATTAGAACCAACGAGAAAGGACTTAATCTCGGTGCGTTGCATCGAACTATACACTTCATATAACACTAGCAATAAAACAAGTGACAAACTACTTATCATAAGGACAGCCCTCTTATTGTCTCGAGTATTTATCTGTGTACGTGTGTGCTACTTGCTGATTCGTGCCTATTGGTTTATTTTATTATTTAATTGCAACCAAATCGTGCCAGTCTCTCAGGCTGAAACCCCCTTGCGTTAGATTAGGTTGTATAGCTAACTTAATATATTAAAATACTGATTAGAATAACGAGATAATAAGTTCCACTCTTAGTGATCGACACTCTACTTACCATTATATTCATACTGACCGGGTACACTGCTCGTTAAGTGTGTGTGTTATTGATAAGTCGGCTAAATATAAATTTAAAACTTGAGTAGGCATTAAAACTGCTAAACCGCAACGACACATCACGCGCATCAAGTTTTTGGCGCCGCTGCCGGGGAGTGAATTGTTATTATCTGTTAATTTGATTAGTATTTTAATTAGGTTTTTAATTTTTTTTAATCTAACCGCTAATTTTGTTGTGTATTAGTTTAATTTGCATTCATTGTACTATTTTGCATATTTTCTGTTTTTGTGTGTTATTTGTTTGCTTTTGTTTGTGTTTATTTTCGTGTGTTTTATTTGTTTTTATTTTTCGTATTTTTTTTGTTTTCTGCTATCGTTGTACTGAGCTAAATCGAACGATACGGCGCATCTGATTTCTCAGATACGGCGTATTGCGTTCAATTTTTTTATAAAATACAACGCGTTTAATTAATTCGATACGACGCATCTTTTCCCCAAGATACGGCATATCTGTTTTTAATAAGAAAATTTTTTCTAAGCGATAAAGTAATACGACGCATCTTTTTCCAAAGATACGGCGTATCTGTTTTTGATAAAATTTTTTTCTAAACGTTAACGATATACGACGCATCTGATTTATCAGATACGGCGTATCTATTATTTTAATTAAAAACAGTTTTCGAATTATTAAACAGATACGGCGTATCGATCTCTGTCGATACGGCGCATCTTCTTAATCAAAAATCTTATATTTTGAAACGTAACGAAAATACGGCGCATTAACTTTTGTTAATACGACGCATTTAATTTTAAATAAATATCGATTTTTGATTATTAAAATTGATACGGCGCATTCAAAGTTCTAAGCGGCGTATCTATTTTCTGAATTAAAGTCTGATTTAATTTTAACGATTATAAGATACGGCGTATCCAACTTTTTGGATACGGCGCATCGTCTTCTGATATCAGCTATTTGTATTCTTATATCCGTTTCTATATTCATTAATTTCTCTTCTAGCGAACAAATCCTACTGATGATTTTACCTTTGGTGACAGATTTTGCTATGGAAGACATGTCAGTTAACGGATATCTTGCTAAGGAATGCTTGCTTTCAAATTCATTCAATATGCTCATGATCGATGCAGATTTATTCTCTTGGGAGACCCCTCTTGAAGCTGCTTTTAAGGAATTCATGCGTTTATGCAACATTGACAAAGGGATTTTCTCTTATGATGTATTTGTGAGGTACACTGGAGATGAATTGTTGCTCTTATGGCCTATCATTGAATCCAAAGGATTGAACTGGACTACTATCGAAGAAGATGATGGGAAATTCTATCTTGCATACATGGACTCAAGCAACAAAAGCTGTGGTGGAGGCAATACCCAAATCTCTTACATGCCTTATTCCGAACAGTACTGGGGATTAAATGAGAACTATCTGGACGATGACAGAATTTATGCTGTGGCGGAGTTACTATTTCATGGCAAGTTGGTAAGATTGATGGACCTCTCCCTCAATGATTGGCTTGAACTTAAATATGGTAGTCCGAAATTTGCCCTGCAAATGAAGTCAAGCGGATTATGACTTCATGGTTGACACGGAGTTTTAGGGAGCAATTTAACGAGTTCATGGAGATAAAGAGGAAAATGATTGAAAAGACTTGCTTTGACGTTAACCACGATCCTAACGATGTTGATTTTTCAGAATGGTTGGCTAGTAAGTTTAATAACCATAAGAGCATGGATCGAGCTACTAAGGATGCATTATGGGTATATTGGATAAGAGGTGAAGACGAAGAAGTAGAAAGCGATTATGGGTCGTCACTTCATGATTCAACAATCAATGAGGGGATTGAAGAATTATTCAGAATTGACATTGATGTGTTCGATTATGAGACACCCTTGTGCAAGCAGTTCAAGGAATTTAACTACCTTCTTCGAGTCGACAATGATGTGCTTACTGGAGATCTACCAGGATTTAAGACTTATGACGATTTCAAAAACACCTGGTACTATGAATGGAATGACCAAGTACCATGGGTTTGGGATAAACCATGGGAATTTGAGCACATTAATCACACTTGTACACCCTTCGTTTTCAAGGACGGGAGTAGTGTTTGGCCGACCTGTGATTATAAAAGTGACGGAACCTGTAATGGGGGAAGTATAATTGGGATGAGACGGGTTGGAAACGATGTGACCTTTGAAGATTATGAGTGGTACGATAATGTTGAAGACTGCCCACTAAAAGAGGAGGCTTTACTAGAAAAGGGTAGAATTGAACGCTTGAAAGGACTTAAGGGAACATCGGATACTACTTTCTGGAAGTGGGTGCATGAACAATTTGATGATTTTACGAAGCTTAGTCGACGGCTACAATGGGAATTGGAAAGAGAGTGGGAGGCAATTCAAGATGCTAGCAA
The DNA here is from genome assembly GCA_021014915.2 of Artemisia tridentata subsp. tridentata. NCBI lineage: Eukaryota > Viridiplantae > Streptophyta > Magnoliopsida > Asterales > Asteraceae > Artemisia > Artemisia tridentata. Next base: position 296,598,821 of record CP139502.1, on the reverse strand, counting down.
TGAGTCATTAATCGATGAACTCGATGACTATTTGATTAAGGATCCTTACTTTAAGTTCATTGATAAAGACGAGGAAGAATTCACCAAAAGGAAGTGTCAACTACTTGGGATCCCTTATAACGAGCCACCCATGATTATTTCTGAAAAATTTAAAATCATCAAATACTCTTTTGGACCAGATGAAGAGTATGTTGCAACGAAGGCCAAGAATTATAGAAGATTAAGCCGAACGGAAGAAAACGTCGCAAAGCTATATGGGAACATCTTTCGGATGAAGGAAGAAGGATGGACCGTGACAAGGACCAAATGAAGAGCTGAACGTGAGTCTAACTTGAAGACTCTGGAATAAAGAGAAGTGCTTACCGGGAGACAACCCGGATTTATCTTTTAATTTTCTGTTTATGTGTCGAGTCAGTCAGGCCGCAGAGGATACGGCGCATCTCAATTCTGAGATGCGACGCATCTCCTGCACAGGTCATATCTTATTTTATTTTATTTTTCTGCATTTTTTATTTTCGAATTTAAAACTTTTTATCAGTTTATTTTAATGCGGCGCATCCCTGGTTAAGGATGCGGCGCATCTTTTATTCTGATCCGTATTTATTCCAGGCTCGATACGGCGTATCTTCTTCCATAAGATACGGCGCATCGACTGACCTGATGATTTTCATTTTTATGTTTTATTTTTCCTAACTACTAATGTATTATGCAAGTTGAACCTTTCTTATCTTAGGTGTGTTTTGAAGCCTTGGTGGTATTATAGATTCCTACATTTCCTGTGGATGCATCTATTATGAAGCTTAAACGTTCTAATCCACAAGAAAGATGATTTTTGCTCTTATACTAATGGAGGATCATACCGAGCAAATCTCAGGGGAGTTTTTCTGTTCTAATTCTTTTATTTTCCAGTTTTTAACCTTTTATACGAACAACGAGGACGTTGTTTAACTTAAGTGGGGGGATTGGAGAATTAGAACACTTAACACTTACTTGTCCTAAACTTTTCAAAATATGCTTAAAATGTGCTTAATATATCAAAATTTAAAATTTTTTAGCATGTTATTGTTAAAGTCTAAGTTGCATAGCTGCACACATGACGTTATTTTCAAAAATTGTGATTTTTCAAAACTCACAAATCTATGAGTGTGCCGGTGACTTGTAAACTTTAGAACTTGGCTTGTATACTATTCGAGACCACCATAATAAGTATTATTTTTATAATTGGAATGACTTGTCTAAATTGGTAAAATTTCTAGGATTACACCCAAATAGCCTTATATGTTATGTGTTATTAGCTAACTACACTGGTTAGTTAACCCCCGTATAAAACCCTTTTGTTACTCTCACTTTTAGAGTAAGATACCCCTAGAAAAACCCTCAGAGCCATTCCTTTCGTTTCTTACACCTTTGTTAAAATGTTTCGTTACACCCTTAAACCTTAGCCTACCCTGTAGATTAGAATCCGTGGTTGGTTAATTGCTATAGGCAAAGTGTGTTTCCTTACATTACCTGTGTTCGCGTGCGTAATTCATTATCTATGGTTAGGTCGGGAAATTGCACAATGCAATTGGAGTGAAAGTAAATATTGTATATCTTTGAGTTTATTTTTCATGTGTTTACTACTTTCACTATTACCGTTATTTCTGAAGTCATGAAAAGTATGGAAAAATTATCCAGAATTATCATTATAGTGATGTGGTGAAATTTTACACATCTATGTTTATGTTATCAAAAAAAAAAAAAAAAAAAAAAAATCGAAAAAATGAGAAAAGAAAAAGAAAAAGAAGAAAGTTGGATGTTTTGTTTTAACCAACGATGTAAAGTTATGTAAGTGGTCGATATCACCACTAATTGTTGTATATTATATCTATGGATTGAATGGGAGTTGGCAGTTATGGGAACGTCAACTAAGGTTTTTTCTTTGATTAAGATCTTGTTGAGTATAATTCGTGTCTACCTAAAGCGTGTGTTTCAAGTGTTAAAGCGTGAGTTATTCTATGATATGAGTCTTATTCATGGGATGGTTGGGATAGTGATTAACCACACTTAGGATTTTAATTTATTTGTTTTGTTTATTTTTCTTTTTACACCAGTTTATATCCCAAATATTATCCATACCCTATTATTCTTTATCCAACCAAACCTTTGATTTATTGAGATTAGGGATTTGAGCAATCTTAAGTATCGTAGTCGTGGATTCGACTATGTATTTATGATTTTGTCGCCCTTTTTGATATATTATTATTGGTGAAATTTGGACCTATCTTTAGCCTATTCGAGTTAAGGATTTGAGCAATTGCAAGTATCGTGTTCGTGGATTCGATCATGTATTTGTGATTTTGTCGCCTTTTCTGGAATCTGAGATCGATAGTGAATAAGAATAATTAACCCTTAAGCCTAAAAACCCTTTTTACCGCTTTAGACTTGTTATTCCTTGGCTTTAGTGGGGGAGATGTGTATACTTGCCAAGCTTATGATAGAATATTCGTCGCGACTGGACAGTTAAACGATTAGATTTGCTTTTATCGAAATATTTTATTCTACTTCTAATTCGTTAAGTGTTTAGTTGTGTGATTATGACAAAAACGAATACATGCTTAAATATAAAAATAAATCCTAATATCTTTTAGGATACATTTTCATAAGATTAATTCTAAGGTTTACTTGGGGACAAGTAAAGTTCAAGTGGGGGGATATTTGATGAACTCAAATAAGTACATATTATTACTATCATTTATCCTAATAATTTGACTTGTTTTATTATATTATGTATGAGGATTGATACTTAATCGTTTACTTTTGTAATTCTCAGTTGAAAACAAGCATTTGGTGAAACTTGGCGATTTTGGACTAATTATGGAGCAAAACATGCATAAAGTGAAGAGTCTACTGAAATGGACAAGATCAAGTCAAATCTGCTCCAGATGCGCCGCATCTCACTCATGACATGCGCCGCATCGCTATCAAGATCTCACCAGATACGATCCAAGATACAAGAGGACATGCGCCGCATCCAAAGATGAAGATACGCCGCATCTTCTGGCGGTGTACGAATATTCCTGAATATTATAATCTTGGACCCCACGCGAAGTTAAGTACATGCGCCGCATCTCACCCTCAGACAGAAACTATAAATACCCCAAAGACCAGACGAATTAAGAGTCTTTTTCCGAGTTCCGAAGTTTTAACCAAAGACCGAAGACCAGAAACGAAGGACGAATTCAGTCAAGGCAGCAGCACAAGACACACCCAAATCAAAGATACAAGAGCTGTAAGAAGGTGCTGCATGTGTTTAATTCATTAAGTAGTTTTGTTTTATTGTGTTAGTAAACTTTAATTCATCAAGATTGGTGGCTTGTGTAACGTGACAACGGAAAGGTTGCACTCCCTTAAAACTGCTTTCTCATTAATTAAAGTTTATATGTTGATGTCATTGGTGACTTTTATTAGTGCATTGATAACCTCTGTGTCTAGCTGAGCGTTGATCGGGTCGCCATGCCTCTGCCCTCGCCTGTTTATTAGATGCCTATGTATTCTATGGTCTGTAGAAAAGTAGGAGAAAGATAAACGGGATAGTCATAAGTAATCATTAAGGGTTTACTCGCCGATAAGATTAGAACCAACGAGAAAGGACTTAATCTCGGTGCGTTGCATCGAACTATACACTTCAATATAACACTAGCAATAAAACAAGTGACAAACTACTTATCATAAGGACAGCCCTCTTATTGTCTCGAGTATTTATCTGTGTACGTGTGTGCTACTTGCTGATTCGTGCCTATTGGTTTATTTTATTATTTAATTGCAACTAAATCGTGCCAGTCTCTCAGGCTGAAACCCCCTTGCGTTAGATTAGGTTGTATAGCTAACTTAATATATTAAAATACTGATTAGAATAACGAGATAATACGTTCCACTCTTAGTGAACGACACTCTACTTACCATTATATTCATACTGACCGGGTACACTGCTCGTTAAGTGTGTGTGTTATTGATAAGTCGGCTAAATATAAATTTAAAACTTGAGTAGGCACTAAAACTGCTAAACCGCAACGACACATCACGCGCATCATGAATCAATCGGCAAAAACATTGATCAAGCTGCTTAAAACGAAAATAAATATGAAACTTAAATAGTGAAAAGCTTCCATACCAAGTTTTCTTCCTTTGAAAGATGGTCTTGGATTACATTGTTGATGGATAAAGTTAAAATGTCCTCATCATCGGAGGAAACAATATGAATCTCATTTGTGTTCCCAACAACAGCATATTGCTTAGTAACTCTATTGCATTTGTTGTATTGAGGCAAATCCTGCATGTATAGTAATAAAAAAGGATTATATAATACAACAATTCCTTCATTCTATATTGTAATATATTTTAACACATACCAAGTCATCGTCAAGTACAACGGTAACCGGTTCATATTTTTGGGCTACATTGGTTGGTGTCTTTGAATGTTCTTCGTTGTTGGTGACCTATACGACAAAAGAATAAAGGTATTAATAAAAATTCAACAAAGTATTTTTTGAATATACATAGATTATGTAGGAACACTTCCTGAAAAACGTATAGACAATAGAATTTAGTATTCTTACATTTGATGATTTAGGAGGAACCATTGCTTATGCTTGAAAGAAGAAATCAAGAAATATAGGTTATTATCGTTTGGTGATGTTGACATCTATATATAGAGTAGGAAGAATTTGAGATTTAAGGAAATGATTTGATTTTTGATATATTTTAAATGTGGTTGAAACATATCAATCAAAAGTAATGATTTTGTTAGTAGTATTTTTGTATAAGATTGAAACATATCAACTTTGTGTGCTTAACCAAGTTCCTATAGTTGAAGGTTATAATATATTAGGTAGTGATTTGCATGATAATGTATTTTAGAAGTAAATTACACCTAATTTGTGAATGGATAATATGAGAGAATTGTTTTGTGTAAATCAAATGTTTTTAAGTAAAATGTCTTTGCATATTCGTAATATATAAATGTCAAATAGCTAATAGATATATGTGACAAATTTGTATGAAAAAAAAAAACGTTTTATAAAAATGTGTATAAATAGTTGGTCAAATAAAACGTTTTAATAAAAAGTGATTAAGACTCCCGAATCACAAACACCGAATCACAAACACTAACTTATTTTATAATTTGCAGTTATCATAAAGTATTACTTATTACTTATAAAAAACTATTACAAACAATATATAAGAGATCATCAAATGTATTGGACAGCCCAATCATTTTTAACTACTGATACAAATAGATTAAAATTTATACTCTATCGGACAACACAAATGTATTACATATGTTACAATCTCAGCAAAGAACAAATAAGTTTTTTCTTGTCCTGAACACAATGCACCATCTCCTATGCATTCACAGCCATGTATTCACCAATAATGCGCCAAAGACCATACCTTCATTTAACTTGTGTTATTGAACATCTTTAAACTTGAAGTGTAAGTATCTGTTGAATGAGGAATCAAAAAACAACGACAATATCTAATTTATGAAAGGTTAGTATATAAACTGGAAAAGATTGAAAAGTCCATAAAATCAAACAATCTAAACAACTGAATTGGACTCCCCATTCACAAACACAAACCAAAATGTCTTAAAGCATAATAAAAATACTGCAAACAATTGTCTAAAAAGTGATTGGGACTCCCGAATCACAAACGATCAACCAACAATGTCTAAATGCATATTGCAACTGAAAACTGTTTGTAAAAATGCCCGTAAATGCAAATTTGTTGCATCAATTTATTGTCCACCACCAATATGGAGAGCATGCACCATCTTTAAGGATTTTTCTCAATTTTTATATCAAGAATCTGTCTTTTGGTCTTTGAACACTCACTGCTTGGCTCCGCATCAGAAGGTCGTTTACCGATGCTAATTTTTGAAGGAGGACTTGTGGCGGTACTTTTCAACAAATTGGTTGGTGTAACATTCTCATCGGTTTGGGATTCAAGATCCTGTAAGTAATGAGTCAAATGCATTTAGTTGTTTTATAAAAACTTATTATCTTATTGAAGATGAAAAGGCTCCAGGACTTACCAACGAAGATATCCCAACCACCTTTGAACTTGTAGCCTCACTATCCTATTAATTAAAAATGAAATAAAAGAACGTGTAAATAAGTCGTTGAAGATCACATTACTGACAATTTATACTGCAATACAGTGATTACCTTAAGAGGTGTAGCAGATGCGGTGAAAGAGCTCAGAATATCAGGATCATCCGAGAGACGCAAGACAGTGAATACAGGCAACATCTTTTTCATATTGTATTCATCAATAGATACTTTAAAGGCAAGCCTTTTACCAACCAATCCAGTGATTTCAGCGAGGAACACTTGCTGATCAGCACTCTACATACCAATTTATACAGTATTAGTAAAAGGATTTGTGGTCAACAAACATACAGTTTTTTAGTGTTATAAAACATTGATGAACTCAAATAAGTACATTTTATTACTATCATTTATCCTATTAATTTGACTTGTTTTACTATATTATGTATGAGGATTGATACTTAATCGTTTACTTTTGTAATTCTCAGTTAAAAACAAGCATTTGGTGAAACTTGGCGATTTTGGACTAATTATGGAGCAAAACATGCATAAAGTGAAGAGTCTACTGAAAGGGACAAGATCAAGTCAAATCTGCTCCAGATGCGCCGCATCTCACACATGACATGCGCCGCATCGCTATCAAGATCTCACCAGATATGATCCAAGATTCAAGAGGACATGCGCCGCATCCAAAGACAGAGATACGCCGCATCTTCTGGCGGTGTACGAATATTCCTGAATATTATAATCTTGGACCCCACGCGAAGTTAAGTACATGCGCCGCATCTACTCCTTAGATGCGCCGCATCTCACCCTCAGACAGAAACTATAAATACCCCAAAGACCAGACGAATTCGAGAGCTAGCTTGTACCATATAATAACCGAAGACCGGACAGAAACCAAGGACGAATTCAGTCAAGGCAGCAGCACAAGACACACCCAAATCGAAGATACAAGAGCTGTAAGAAGGTGCTGCATATGTTTAATTCATTAAGTAGTTTTATTTTATTGTGTTAGTAAACTTTAATTCATCAAGATTGGTGGCTTGTGTAACGTGACAACGGAAAGGTTGCACTCCCTTAAAACTACTTTCTCATTAATTAAAGTTTATATGTTGATGTCATTGGTGACTTTTATTAGTGCATTGATAACCTCTGTGTCTAGCTGAGCGTTGATCGGGTCGCCATGCCTCTGCCCTCGCCTGTTTATTAGATGCCTATGTATTCTATTGTAACACCCCCATTTTTAGATTACGCAGCGGAATATAAGCTTGGGGTGCTACTTCATGGTTCACAGTCATGGGAATAGAAAACGACTCGAAAAGAGACGTTTTTAAATAAAAATTGTTATCATTCATTTATTTAATATCAGAGTACATAAGATAGGTCCCAGAGGGAGGTTCAGAAATACATGATAAAAATTACATTATTTATTGAATGATAACAAAGTGGACACTCTTTTTATTTTAAGAAGAAAGTCCACCGCCGCTCCGTGCCATTAACCATACTTCTAGATACCTGAGATAAACATGCTTAAAAAGTCAACACGAATGTTGAGTGAATCTATAGTGTTTAAAATTATAATCAGTTTGAACACAAGCCAAAATATAAGAAATCAGTTATATCGTAATTCAACAATATTGCACTAAACCTCATGACACGCAATGCGTTAACAGTTTCCAGATTCCACAAACATGATTGAAATGAGAGTGGTCTCGCCCCCAAGTTAAAGATATCAAATATAATGCATCTGCCTAACCGGCTACCACGAAGATATCCATCCGGTTAGAACAAATGGGTCGTCAGGCCAATAGATCTATTCACATATTCGCGCTCACCCAGCAGGTGACTAATGGTGCATGATATGAGGGTCTTTTAAATAAATAATTCAATCTCAATAATAACGAACAGTTAGCCTAGTGCAATAACAATCAGGAAAATACTTGTGTTCGATTTAATAGCATGTATCTCCCCACATATTTGGAAAACACGTAAGTAAAAAATGGGACTATAAACTCACCTGAGCAGTCTGGATGGAAAACAAAAGCTAAACAAAGTTGATAAACGTCTCCGGCTTGCAACCTGGGTTGGTTATGTCAAGTTTCAGTAACTAATTCTGAATATATATAAGTTTCCAATGTTCGTTTCGTTGTTTGGTTGTTGATTAGGTATTTGGAATGAGACAACATGAAGTCTCTTCAAAATTAAGATTTTATCTTATTACTCTTCCTTATGTTTCCGTTTGTTTGTTAAAATATTCTTTTGTTCCTTCATTATATTTTGTGTTCGTTTGTTATAAAAATTACGTATTATGATTATATTAGATCATAAAATGAAAATAAAAATGATGAAAATAATAGTTATGAAATGTTATACTTTTATCCCTAAGGTTTGGTCAAATGACAGTTTACACCCTGAACTTTTAGGAAATGACAGTTTTTACCCTCAAGTTCCAAATATGACATTTTCTACCCCTTTCTACTTGTAATTGTCAAAAATAACCCCTTTATAATGATTGTTTACAAAATCAGCCCAATAAATAATTTAAAACATCTCATATGAAATTCATGATTTGCTAGAGTTTTGGATTCGATTATCTAAGTGGATACCAATTCATTTTACGAGCTCTTAGATCCTACAAAAAGTTTGCTAGGACGACTCTAGATATGCCAAGTTTTATATTTTATGGGTATTAGTTGCTACTCGAAATAAATTACTAAAGTTACCTAGGTGAACACGTTTTTACAAAAATCTGGTAAAATGAGTTTTTAAAACTAGCGACAGGCCAACTTTAGACTCGAATATCTTTTGAGCCACTCGATGGTTTTTCAAAATTCTTTCTCCTAAAAAGACTAAGCTGGGTCATCTCTAATATTCCAAAATACGAAAATTTTTAGAGAAGGTTTAAGGGTCTAAAATTGGGTCGAAAGTTGGGTGGTTGGTCGATAGAAAGTTAAAAATTAATAACTGGAATTCTAAGTTTAGTTATTAGCGATATAGGGGAATTTTTGGATTCTAATAACTTTTGACTCGATCAATGATTTTACGAGATTCTTTCTCCTAACTAAAGTCTGCTGGTTGGTCTTTAATCCCGTAAAAGATCAGATTTTATCTAGTTTTCTAAAGGGTCGATTTATATGTTAGAAGTTAGGTGACTAGCTGAGTAAAATAGAAAACAAGTAACTGGTAATTAAATTTCCAGTTTTAGCGACTTAGACAAGATTTGGGAACTCGATATCTTTTAGCTCGGTAGATCATTTTCCTTGATTCGTTTTCCTAATTAAAGCTTACTAGGTGAACTTCACATGTACCAAAGACCAGATTTTATTTTGATTCTTAGGGGGTCGATCTATAGGCTAGAAGTTGGGCTATTGGGCGAGTAAAATAGAAAAGTCATAACTGGAAAATTCCTATTTCTATTTAGCGATATATGGAAACTTTCAAGACTCAATATCTCTATGAAAAATGAATCGTTTTCCGAAATTCTTTTTCCTAATTATAGTTTGTTGGGTAAACTTAATATATGCTAAAAATCAGATTTTATGCAGGTCATTTATTGGTCGGTTTTCAGGTCAAAAGTTAGGTTACTAGGCTATTTCTACTCGATCGGAAAACAGAAGGATATACCCGATCGGGTTTTTAGGGTTTCTAAACGTTTTTAATTATCTTTTTATGTAAGATATGATATTCTTTAATATGTTTTAACATGTTTTAATTATCTTTGATTTGTTCTAACCATATTTCGAATAGATTGGGTATTCTAAGTTTCTGTTCGAACAGACCATGAAAAAGAAATGAAACTAATTTGTTATTGATCTGGTTTATTTATTAGTGATCATGTTTTATTGTTTTTAGGAACATATTAAGTAAATATACTGAATTTAAAATAGAGTAGTAAGACTTACTTAAGGTTTGGTCGACTAGGGTTTTTGGCTACTTGGGTTCTACTCTTGTTCTCCTGTTTTTCTTTTCCTCGTCTAGGCGTACTAAGGTTTCTATTTTGGCTTCTATTTGGGGTTATGGAACAGAAAGAGATGGAATGGAAGGGTTTTGGTGTTGGGTCGATTGGGTATGGAATTAAGTTAGGAATATTTGGTCGAGTTGTAGTGTGAAAGAAATGGAAAGTGAGGCTGCTATTTATGGACAAGGAATTAGGGTTTCCAGAGGTTATAGGGGAGAACATGAGGGATGTGTTTACTTCCTATTGGTGCTAGGTGTGAGGAGGGGAAAGGGACATGTAATCTATGGAGGGGGAAGGTGATGTGGAGGTTTCTACTCCTTACAAGTCACCAAATGATGATGTCATTGGTGATGTGGAGGAGGAGGGAACTAAGGAAAGCTTATTTGGTGTAGGTTGCACGAAGAACTAGATTTGTAGTTGGGATTCGGTTAGGAGGGGGAAAAGGGAATTCGAATAGGGCTTCAAGGGTTGTACATTATGTTTAGACACATGGTATTTTAGGGTTATGATTTAGTTAGGTTTTTAAGCTTATAAATTATCTAGGTATTAATTTAGGGTTTTCTAATTAAATTTTTATAAATGTCGATTTAGAGTAAAATAAGAAAATTCAATTTGGTGTATTGGAAAGTTATATTCTAGGCTTAGAGAGATTGTACTAGGGTTTAGAAATTATGAAAAATATAACTTTAGTCATTACTTAGTTTATATAATTTTTATATAATTTTTATTAAAGTTTTAAAGTGATAAAATAGATTTTTATGTTTTTGTGCATTAGAGGGTTGTATATTAAGTTTAAGGACTTGTACACTTATTTTATAATTAAATAAACTCATTTCAAAAATTAATATATAAAATTATTACATTTTATATCTTTAAAACATTTATTATAAAGTTTTTATAAATAATTAGTTTTCATGCTTTAAGGACTTGTACCTTAGTTTAGAAGACTGGTACTTTTAGTTAATGAGTTTAGGAAAAATTAATTCTTAAGGCTTGTATATGAAAACTTGTAAATTATGCTTTTTAAATAAATATAATTAGGGTTTTAAATAAGTTTTTATAAATATATGGCTTTTATGCATAAAAGACTTGTACTTTAGCTTTAGTAAGGTTGTACTTTATAAAATATTAGAAAAATGTAGTTTTTATAATTTATTAAGTTGTGAAAATTATATGTTAAGTTTTGGTTAAGTTAAAAGTAAATAAATGAAATTTTTAGTTTATATGCATTAGGTACTTGTACTTTAGGTTTAAAGACTTGTAAAAATATTTAGTGAGTTTAGAAAATATAATTTATAAAAATTATGCATGTAGGGTTTGTACTTTATGCTTGAAAATAAGTATAAAAGGGATTTTTATAAGGTTTTTGTAAATAAATGGTTTTGTGCATAAATGACTTGTACACTAGTTTAAATAACTTGTAAATATATTATCTTGTAAAAATATTGTATAAATAAATTAGGGTTTGTAAAATGTATACATAAATTTATAGTTATGTGAAATTAGGGTTTTATCGGGAGTTTAAATAGAATTAGGGTTTTTATGCTTTAGGGACTTGTACATTAATCAGATAATTTATACTTTAGTATTTCTAGGGTTTTATTGTTCATAAATGTTATTATGGTAGTTTAGGGTTTTATAAAACTATCATTAGTTAAGGAACGTTCAGTTTTAAATGTACATTAGCGAAATAACATAAAGTGATAAGTGGAATCTCATAACATTTTAGATTAAAGATGTTTACTTATTTAAATATGAAATCAGTTAAGGTTGGGTTGCAAGCACGGTTATTCGGGATGTGATCTCCGTCACATAAGATAATAGTCACAATCAAAATAAAAAAAAAAATTTACACGTAGAAAAGGATAAATATTCCGAGAGATAGTTTATTTAAATAAGGGATTTTTCACAGTGGTTACATCTATGGTCTGTAGAAAAGTAGGAGAAAGATAAACGGGATAGTCATAAGTAATCATTAAGGGTTTACTCGCCGATAAGATTAGAACCAACGAGAAAGGACTTAATCTCGGTGCGTTGCATCGAACTATACACTTCATATAACACTAGCAATAAAACTAGTGACAAACTACTTATCATAAGGACAGCCCTCTTATTGTCTCGAGTATTTATCTGTGTACGTGTGTGCTACTTGCTGATTCGTGCCTATTGGTTTAGTTTATTATTTAATTGCAACAAAATCGTGCCAGTCTCTCAGGCTGAACCCCCTTGCGTTAGATTAAGTTGTATAGCTAACTTAATATATTAAAATACTGATTAGAATAACTAGATAATACGTTCCACTCTTAGTGATCGACACTCTACTTACCATTATATTCATACTGACCGGGTACACTGCTCGTTAAGTGTGTGTGTTATTGATAAGTCGGCTAAATATAAATTTAAAACTTGAGTAGGCATTAAAACTGCTAAACCGCAACGACACATCGCACGCATCAAGTTTTTGGCGCCGTTGCCGGGGAGTGAATTGTTATTATCTGTTAATTTGATTAGTATTTTAATTAGGTTTTTAATATTTTTATCTAACCGCTAATTTTGTTGTGTATTAGTTTAATTTGCATTCATTGTACTATTTTGCATATTTTCTGTTTTTGTGTGTTATTTGTTTGCTTTTGTTTGTGTTTATTTTCGTGTGTTTTTTATTTGTTTTTATTTTTCGTATTTTTTGTTTTCTGCTATCGTTGTACTGAGCTAAATCGAATGATACGGCGCATCTGATTTCTCAGATACGGCGTATTGCGTTCAATTTTTTATAAAATACAACGCGTTTAATTAATTCGATACGACGCATCTTTTCCCCAAGATACGGCGTATCTGTTTTTAATAAGAAAATTTTTTCTAAGCGATAAAGTAATACGACGCATCTTTTCCCCAAGATACGGCGTATCTGTTTTTGATAAATTTTTTTTCTAAACGTTAACGATATACGACGCATCTGCTTTAGCAGATACGGCGTATCTATTATTTTAATTAAAAACAGTTTTCGAATTATTAAACAGATACGGCGTATCGATCTCTATCGATACGGCGTATCTTCTGAATCAAAAATCTTATATTTTGAAACGTAACGAAAATACGGCGCATTAACTTTTGTTAATACGACGAATATAATTTGATAAATATAGTTGATTTTTGATATTTACTTTGATCGGTCCGCTACTCTCGTGTGCAAGTTGTTTATTTTCAGGATAAAGGATGATTCAAGCATCACCATAAAAGACTACATTCTGAACCAAACCGAGAGAAGCTAGCTGGAGTGATCATAACGTAACCTCTTCGATTATTCAACCAGCCCAAAGGGAAGTTCTCTACTATATAATCTCAATCCTACTTATCCGTACAATACATCTGATTAAAATTGTAATCTTAATTTTGTACGCTTTAAAACGATATTTGTTCCAAACCTCGGAATAAATCCTTATCCACTAAACAATAAGATTACCATTGTTAATAAAACGTTTATACCTATTGCTCTTATTTTGAATTAAATTACATCATATGGTATGACCGTTTAACCCCAATTTGATGTATAAAGAATCGTGTTGCGGAGGCCAAGGTACGTTCCTCATCTAAATTTCGTTCACTAATATAGCGATACGGCGGATCTAATTATCCGAAGCGCCGTATCTCTGACCACTAGGATTCATTGACTAGTCAACGAAAATAAATAGATACGGCGCATCCCAATTTCCAATACGGCGCATCGTTTTGCCCTATAAATACGACGGGAATGCGCCGGATCTAAAATCTTTACCGCATAAACACACACAGTTAAGAACTTTCACACACTGAAACTATACTCTTAATCCGATCATTCTTCTTAAATCCACCTTTAATCCGATCTAGAATCTTTCTCCTAATCATCAAATTAAGGTAATCATTCCATTTCGATTTAATCTTGGTTAATACGAAAATTAGGGTTTATGTGGTTAATTCGATTTGTGCTTAAATGATATAGATATGATTAGAGTAAGTAATAGATGATCTTCCCAGTACTTAACTTGCGTTAATAATCGAACTTCTAGGTTAATTTGATTCGAACGAAAATTTGATAAAACGAATTCGGTTTTGAATATTTAGCGGGAAGTTGGATTATTAGAACGAAGGGAACCTTTAGAACTGATTTACGGAGTATATTATAGTGTGATTTTTAGTGGTAGTTTACGTCACGGATACGGATTCTTGAAATGCTTGCCTGATTCCTTTTATTTATACTGATATGCTTTAGATGCGGCGCATCTAGGTTGATTGATGCGGCGTAACGACTATTTCCAAAATTTATAAAATTCTAGATACGCCGTATCTCATCTCTTGCTCCGCATCTCTTATATTTCATGCAGATACGCCGCATTGATGAAATCAGATGCGCCGTATCTACCTATCTTGCAGATTGTTTACTAACTTTAAAAATTTGTTTCAGATGGCACTACCAGAAGCAGCACAGAGACACCAGTGGTTACGATTCGAGGATATGGGTCTAACCCCTGGCACTTTGGAGGATTATTTACGGAGACTTGAGTCGATTTACTTCAGGAGGATATTCAGGGTACAGGTTTTAGATTTTGCTGACGTAGGCTTGGTTGGGCATGGACATGCTGCTGAGAGTTTACAGCATAGGATGGAGATGGTGCTTGGGAGAGACTGTTCAGGATCGACGAGCCTCTGATTAGGGAGCTCATGCTGGAGTTCTTTAGCACGATTCATTACAGGGAGACGGATTTGGAGATTGATACAGCTGACACTCTGGTGTTCAGGTTAGGAGGGGTGCATAGGCAGATGTCGATGAGACAGTTTATCTTGGCCATGGGTTTGCATACAGCTGAGGAGCTTGAGTCAGATGGGTTTGACCGATACTGGGATGATAGTTTGCGGGCGGTCTCTGACAGAGGGTTATTTAGTGATTACTGGGATAGGATTTCTTCGGGGGGTGATATCACTACTTCCACCCCCTCATACACTTTGATCAGGGAGCCGATGAGGAGGCTGTGCCACAGGCTGATTGCACTTACTATTGCTGGGAGGGGTCAGTCACCTGAGAAGGTGACCACTCTGGACCTCTTCCTCCTTAGGAGTATGGATGAGGGGTTGTCAGTGAACATCCCCCACTTTTTGGCGCACTACCTCCACCGATCAGCTGCAGGGAGAGATCGGAGGAGCTTGATGACTGGCGGGCATTTTGTTTCTCGGCTGGCCCGCCATTTTGGAGTCATTGGAGCGGAGATCCCAGCGGGACTGGAGGTTGTACTGACCCATCTCCCGGCTATTGACAGGGATTATCTGGTTAGGCTTGGGATCTGCCAGATAGCTGTGGGAGAGTACGTTTGGGTAGCATTAGGGCCCGCCAGAGTAGCAGGACCAGAGGCGGAGCAGGGAGGCCCTCAGGGACCTCCGGCTGCTGCTCCAGCCCATCAGGAGGAGCCGCAGGCACCAGTACCCCCACCAGCCCCTGTACGCACCATGGGTCAGAGAGTCGAGGCAGTCGAGGGGGAGTTGAGAGCGTTGAGAGGGATTGTTGATGGTATGAGGAGAGATTCAGAGTGGCTGGTCATGAGTATGAGCAGACTATTGGAGCAGCAGGGTATTACCCACACCCGTTCAGATGGTACTCATGTTACGGGAGTGACACGTGCATACGAGCGCAGAGTCCGCCAGAGGACTGATGGAGCCAGCACTTCCGGGACCCATCCAGACGACCTCACTCACCCATGATCTTACTCTCTTGATTTTACTGACATTGTTCCACATATTATTATTATTTTTTGGATTGTACTGATCACTATTCTCGTGTATATATTTAATGTTTCAGTTTATGTTTCTTGTTATATTTGATGAAGACTGGCATTAAGTTCAGCATGAGAGTACGAGAGGACGTGAGAGATCAAACCGTGGAACGAGTCATTTTACAGCAGACTGTTATCAGTCTGTTTGGTAACCACATGCGCCGCATCTGGTAAACAGATGCGACGCATCCTATCCTTTATTTCGTTTTATTTTTGTGTCAGGCCGCAGAGGATACGTCGCATCTCAATTCTGAGATGCGACGCATCTCCTGCAATGGTCATATCTTATTTTATTTTTCTGCATTTATTTTTTTTTTATTTTCGAATTTAAAACTTTTTATCAGTTTATTTCAATGCGGCGCATCCCTGGTTAAGGATGCGGCGCATCTTTTATTCTGATCCGTATTTATTCCAGGCTCGATACGGCGTATCTTCTTCCATAAGATACGGCGCATCGACTGACCTGATGATTTTCATTTTTAAGTTTTTATGTTTTATTTTACCTAACTACTAATGTGTTATGCAAGTTGAACCTTTCTTACCTTAGGTGTGTTTTGAAGCATTGGTGGTATTATAGATTCCTGCATTTCCTGTGGATGCATCTTATATGAAGCTTAAACGTTCTAATCCACAAGAAAGATGATTTTTGCTCTTATACAAATGGAGGATCATACCGAGCAAATCTCAGGGGAGTTTTTCTGTTCTAATTCTTTTATTTTCCAGTTTTTAACCTTTTATACGAACAACGAGGACGTTGTTTAACTTAAGTGGGGGGATTGGAGAATTAGAACACTTAACACTTACTTGTCCTAAACTTTTCAAAATATGCTTAAAATGTGCTTAATATATCAAAATTTAAAATTTTTAGCATGTTTTTGTTTAAAGTCTAAGTTGCATAGCTGCACACATGACGTTATTTTCAAAAATTGTGATTTTTCAAAATTCACAAATCTATGAGTGTGCCGGTGACTTGTAAACTTTAGAACTTGGCTTGTATACTATTCGAGACCACCATAATAAGTATTATTGATATAATTGGTGTGACTTGTCTAACAAGGTAAATTTCTAGGATTACACCCAAAAAGCCTATTATATGTTTTGTGTTATTAACTAACTACACTGGCTAGTTAACCCCCGTATAAACCCTTTTGTTACTCTCATTTTTAGAGTAAGATACCCCTAGAAAAACACTCAGAGCCATTCCTTTCGTTTCTTACACCTCTGTTAAAATGTTTCGTTACACCCTTAAACCTTAGACTACCCTGTAGATTAAGATCCGTGGTTGGTTAATTGCTATAGGCAAAGTGTGTTTCCTTACATTACCTGTGTTCGCGTGCGTAATTCATTATCTACGGTTAGGTCGGGAAATTGCACAATGCAATTGGAGTGAAAGTAAATATTGTATACCTTCGAGTTTATTTTTCGTGTGTTTACTACTTTCACTATTACCGTTATTTCTGAAGTTATGAAAAGTATGGAAAAATTATCCTGAATTATTGTTTTGGTGATGTGGTGAAATTTTACACATCTATGTTTATGTTTCGAGTTAAAAAAAAAAAAAAAAAAAAAAAAAAAAAAAAAAAAAAAAAAAAATCGAAAAAATGAGAAAAGAAAAAGAAAAAGAAGAAAGTTGGATGTTTGTTATAAACCAACGATGTAAAGTTATGTAAGTGGTCGATATCACCACTAGTTGTTGTATATTATATCTATAGATTGAATGGGAGTTGGCAGTTATGGGAACGTCAACTAAGGTTTATTCTTTGATTAAGATCTTGTTGAGTATAATTCGTGTCTACCTAAAGCGTGTGTTTCAAGTGTTAAAGCGTGAGTTATTCAATGATATGAGTCTTATTCATGGGATGGTTGGGATAGTGATTGACCACACTTAGGATTTTAATTTATTTGTTTTGTTTATTTTTTATTTTACACCAATTTATATCCCAAATATTATCCATACCCTTTACTATTCTTTATCCAACCAAACCTTTGATTTATTGAGATTAGGGATTTGAGCAATCTTAAGTATCGTAGTCGTGGATTCGGCTATGTATTTATGATTTTGTCGCCCTTTTTGATATATTATTATTGGTGAAGTTTGGACCTATCTTTAGCCTATTCGAGTTAAGGATTTGAGCAATTGCAAGTATCGTGTTCGTGGATTCGATCATGTATTTGTGATTTTGTCGCCTTTTCTGGAATTTGAGATCGATAGTGATTAAGAATAATTAACCCTTTAAGCCTAAAAACCCTTTTTGCCGCTTTTGACTTGTTATTCCTTGGCTTTAGTGGTGGAGATGTGTATACTTGCCAAGCTTATGATAGAATATTCGTCGCGACTGGACAGTTAAACGATTAGATTTGCTTTTATCAAAATATTTTATTTTACTTCTAATTCGTTAAGTGTTTAGTTGTGTGATTATGACAAAAATGAATACATGCTTAAATATAAAAATAAATCCTAATATCCTTTAGGATACATTTTCATAAGATTAATTCTAAGGTTTACTTGGAGACAAGTAAAGTTCAAGTGGGGGGATATTTGATGAACTCAAATAAGTACATTTTATTACTATCATTTATCCTATTAATTTGACTTGTTTTACTATATTATGTATGAGGATTGATACTTAATCGTTTACTTTTGTAATTCTCAGTTGAAAACAAGCATTTGGTGAAACTTAGCGTTTTTGGACTAATTGTAACCACTGTGAAAAATCCCTTATTTAAATAAACTATCTCTCGAATATTTATCCTTTTCTGCGTGTAATTTTTTTTTTTTTTATTTTGATTGTGACTATTATCTTATGTGATGGAGATCACATCCCGAATAACCGTGCTTGCAACTGATTTCATATTCAAATAAGTAAACATCTTTAATCTGAAATGTTAAAAGATTTCACTTATCACTTTACGTTATTTCGTTAATATATATTTTAAAACTGAACATTCCTTAACTAATGATAATTTTATAAAACCCTAAACTACCATAATAACATTTATGAACAATAAAACCCTAGAAATACTAAAGTACAAGTTATCTGATTAATGTACAAGTCCCTAAAGCATAAAAACCTTAATTCTACTTTAACTCCCGATAAAACCCTAATTTCATATAACTATGAATTTATTTCACAAACCCTAATTTATATATACAATATTTTTACAAAATAATATATTTACAAGTTATTTAAACTAGTGTACAAGTCATTTATGCACAAAACTATTTACTTACAAAAACCTTATAAAAATCCCTTTTATAATTATTTTCAAGCATAAAGTACAAACCCTACATGCATAATTTTTATAAATTATATTTTCTAAACTCACTAAATATTTTTACAAGTCTTTAAACCTAAAGTACAAGTACCTAATGCATGTAAACTAAAAATTTCATTTATTTACCTTTAACTTAACAAAACTTAACATATAATTTTCATAACTTAATAAACTATAAAAATTACATTTTTCCCATATTCTAAATTATAGTACAACCTTACTAAAGCTAAGGTACAAGTCTTCTATGCATGAAACTATATATTTATAAAATCCTAAATAAAACCTTAATAGTAGTTATTTAAAATGATATTTTATGTAATATTTTTACACAATAAATTATAAAAATAATTTATTTATTTATTTAACATATGTACAACTCCATAAACTTAAAGTACAACTCCCTAATGCATAGAATCATAAAAACACAATAATATATATTTAAACCTTAATAAAGTCATAATATGAAATAACTTCATATACTAATTATTGAAATGAGTTTATTTATTTATAAAATAAGTGTACAAATTCTTAAACTAAATGTACAACCCTCTAATGCACAAAACTATAAAAACCCATTTATTTGTATTTAAAGTGTAATAAAAATTACATAAAAATTATAGAAAATTAAGAAATAATTAAAAATATATTTTTCTTATTTTTCTTACATAAGTACAAGTCTTCTTAGCCTAGAGTACAACTACCTAAAGCACAAAAACTATTTTTCCCTATTTATATACAATTCGATTAGAATTAAATTAGGTCATATAGATTCAAAAATTATTTCTAACTAAGTCTTAAACCTAGGAACCTTAAGTCTACCCTAAACCTTAGTTTACAAGTCAACAAAGCCCTAGGTACAACCCTCTTAAGCCTAGTTCGATCCTTAAACTAACTAGTTACACATTCTAATTAAATCCTAACTACAAACTAACTAGAAATCAGAAATCTTACTCCTTAAGAAGCCAAATGAATGAACCTTAGTAATACACATCCCCCCTCCTTCTAGATAAAGAACACATGTGTGATACATAAACCTACACATCTCTTAAACTTTCCCCCTCCTATGTGGCGCCATCACAGCCTTACACCTCACCTCTTACCTTCTCAAAACAGCCCTAGAAGAACCAGGAAACCCTAATTGTATTCTATAAATAGCACATTCCATAAAAACCCTAAAACTCCATCACCATCCCACGAATCAAACCAAACAGCCACAACCCATTACACCACTGATTCCCTTAGTCCAAATTAAGTTTAAATAGACCAAAGGAAGCAGTAGAAGCAAGCTAGGTCCAGTAGGAGAGCTAGTTCGAACCCTAACTCCAAAACTATGCCTAGTCGACCATTTTGAGCAAGGTGAGTTTTAGCCCTTTTTCTATGTTTTCGTATAGTTATTTTATGTTTAAATGAAGAATAGGATAGGTCTCAATAGATGTTATAGCCCAGAAATAACTAAAACACATTTTGTTTAATTATTTTTCTATCGAACACATATATACCAAATAATTTCGAAATCAGTTTCTAATAAATCAACGATGTTAAAAGTGGTTTAAGGATACTTTAAACATGTTAATATAACATATTATAACATAAAAACATGGTGTCTAAAGATCGGATTTGGAAAAACAAAAGTTTTCTTTTCTTTTTCACTTCAGTCGACCCAACAGCAGACCTGCTGCTTTCATCCCAAATTTACCCTAGTAAACGAATCCTAAAAATTCTAGTTTTTGACATGGTTAAATTCCTTTCAGAGAGCTACACATAGGAAAAAGAATCAACAATTTTCGTTGAGAAACGAAGGAGAACGAAGCGTTTGAAGTTGAGTTAAAATCTGTGTCGAGTAAACCTGAATAACGAGTTTTTGTTTTTATTTTCTAATTCGTGGGTTCGAACCAAGCTTCGACCTTTGGCAAAAATACTTTTAACACATTTATAAACACTTTAGAAAAGGTTTTGTAAAAGGTCAAGGCTTAAAACGCTAAAAATAAATCATTTTTAACGAAGAGGATGTCGAGTGCAAAACGTGGGAGACATAGGGACCATTTTTGCCAAAACTCCACCAAGTTGTCTGTTTTGGACTTTAATTGCGATCGGGAAATCCCTTAGGGGATAAAAGTGTCTATTTTGAAACTTGAGGGTATAAAGTGTCAAATAACTAAAGTCTAAGGGTAAAAGTTGTCCTTTTTCTAAAGTTGAGGGTAAAAGTTTGCCAAACCTAGAAATTTGAGGGTCTAAAATGAAAATATTATTAAAACCCTAATCTTATTTAATATTATTATAATATTTATTATTATTATAATTAAAATTATTATTATTATTATTATTATTATTAAAATTATTATTAGATTTTTAATCTAATATACGTTTTGTACCGTAACTAACAAATGAAGTATCCATTTAACGAACGGACGAAACCGAATCTTACAGATAAGAAAATATGACAAAATATTACTTTTGAAACTACATATTGGCTCAATTAAACATTTAAACAACAAACCAAATAACAAAACGAATAATAAAAACTTATATATTAAGAAACAATTACTGAGAAACTTGATATAACCAATTCAGGCTGCAAGCCGGAGACGTTTATCAACTGTATTTCATTTTGTTTTCCATCCAGATTGTTCAGGTGAGTTTATAGTCCCACTTTTTACTTACGTGTTTTCCAAATATGTGGGGAGATACATGCTATTAAATCGAACACAAGTATTTTCCTGATTGTTATTGCACTAGGCTAACTGTTCGTTATTATTGAGATTGAATTATTTATTTAAAAGACCCTCATATCATGCACCATTAGTCACCTGCTGGGTGAGCGCGAATATGTGAATAGATCTATTGGCCTGACGACCCATTTGTTCTAACCGGATGGATATCTTCGTGGTAGCCGGTTAGGCAGATGCATTATATTTGATATCTTTAACTCGGGGGCGAGACCACTTTCATTTCAATCATGTTTATGGAATCTGGAAACTGTTAACGCATTGCGTGTCATGAGGTTTAGTGCAATATTGTTGAATTACGATATAACTGATTTCTCATATTTTGGCTTGTGTTCAAACTAATTATAATTTTAAACACTATAGATTCACTCAACATTCGTGTTGACTTTTTAAGCATGTTTATCTCAGGTATCTAGAAGTATGGTTAATGGCACGGAGCGGCGGTGGACTTTCTTCTTAAAATAAAAAGAGTGTCCACTTTGTTATCATTCAATAAATAATGTAATTTTTATCATGTATTTCTGAACCTCCCTCTGGGACCTATCTTATGTACTCTGATATTAAATAAATGAATGATAACAATTTTTATTTAAAAACGTCTCTTTTCGAGTCGTTTTCTATTTCCATGACTGTGAACCATGAAGTAGCACCCCAAGCTTATATTCCGCTGCGTAATCCGAAAATGGGGG
The DNA here is from genome assembly GCA_021014915.2 of Artemisia tridentata subsp. tridentata. Lineage (NCBI taxonomy): Eukaryota > Viridiplantae > Streptophyta > Magnoliopsida > Asterales > Asteraceae > Artemisia > Artemisia tridentata. The sequence goes on along the minus strand of CP139502.1, from coordinate 296,576,279 downwards.
TGTTACACTAATTATGGAGCAAAACATGCATAAAGTGAAGAGTCTACTGAAAGGGACAAGATCAAGTCAAATCTGCTCCAGATGCGCCGCATCTCACTCATGACATGCGCCGCATCGCTATCAAGATCTCACCAGATACGATCCAAGATTCAAGAGGACATGCGCCGCATCCAAAGACAGAGATACGCCGCATCTTCTGGCGGTGTACGAATATTCCTGAATATTATAATCTTGGACCCCACGCGAAGTTAAGTACATGCGCCGCATCTACTCCTTAGATGCGCCGCATCTCACCCTCAGACAGAAACTATAAATACCCCAAAGACCAGACGAATTCGAGAGCTAGCTTGTACCATATAATAACCGAAGACCGGACAGAAACCAAGGACGAATTCAGTCAAGGCAGCAGCACAAGACACACCCAAATCAAAGATACAAGAGCTGTAAGAAGGTGCTGCATATGTTTAATTCATTAAGTAGTTTTGTTTTATTGTGTTAGTAAACTTTAATTCATCAAGATTGGTGGCTTGTGTAACGTGACAACGGAAAGGTTGCACTCCCTTAAAACTACTTTCTCATTAATTAAAGTTTATATGTTGATGTCATTGGTGACTTTTATTAGTGCATTGATAACCTCTGTGTCTAGCTGAGCGTTGATCGGGTCGCCATGCCTCTGCCCTCGCCTGTTTATTAGATGCCTATGTATTCTATGGTCTGTAGAAAAGTATGAGAAAGATAAACGGGATAGTCATAAGTAATCATTAAGGGTTTACTCGCCGATAAGATTAGAACCAACGAGAAAGGACTTAATCTCGGTGCGTTGCATCGAACTATACACTTCATATAACACTAGCAATAAAACAAGTGACAAACTACTTATCATAAGGACAGCCTTCTTATTGTCTCGAGTATTTATCTGTGTACGTGTGTGCTACTTGCTGATTCGTGCCTATTGGTTTAGTTTATTATTTAATTGTAACCAAACCGTGCCAGTCTCTCAGGCTGAACCCCCTTGCATTAGATTAGGTTGTATAGCTAACTTAAGATATTAAAATACTGATTAGAATAACTAGATAATACGTTCCACTCTTAGTGATCGACACTCTACTTACCATTATATTCATACTGACTGGGTACACTGCTCGTTAAGTGTGTGTGTTATTGATAAGTCGGCTAAATATAAATTTAAAACTTGAGTAGGCATTAAAACTGCTAAACCGCAACGACACATCGCACGCATCAAACATAGTACATAATCTTTACCTTCAAGCCATACTTTTCGTAAAGTTGGTATGCTGATCTACCAACCAACGACTGCACTTCGTCATTGAACAGAGTGAGCGAGATTGTGCCAGATTCATCTTAAACGCGCACTTTAAGCCGAAATCTACAAAAGGTGGATGTTGAAATGCTTTGTTAGATGCTGATAGAATGAAGTAACTTGACAGATTTTTAAATGATTTGGTTATTACTAAGTGTGGAAACGTACATTGATTTTATGCCTTTAACAATTTCATTGCACTTGGTGCATCTCCACTGATCAGGCATGTTTGTTGAATTACTTGTTGTATCAGCATCGAGATCAACAAACTCGCTGTCTTTCACCACTTTCTTGCTACACTTCCTGCATCCCAGATACCACCATCCCTCCTCTTCCTGTATCGTGATGATCGTTCCAACAATGACGGAAGCGATGTTCTGTAAATAATGCAAATACACATGATTCAGATTCTGAAATTGAATTATTTAGTTGTGTATGGATTATGGTGTACCTTTTCAACATCCAAAAGCTCGACAATGCTTTTTACAGGATATTTATTCAGAAAATCATCCTTCGTTGAGAATTTTGAGCCAGCAGAAATACGCGATGCTGTGTTTTGAGATGGTTCAACATCTTGTCTTGAAAACAATCTACAAAAATTCAAAAGATCACTTGTGCATACTCTATACATGTGTATTATATGAATTTATAGAACATTGTATTTCAATTACCTTAACCGATACGCTTCAACATCTCTGAATTCATCTTTCTCAATGATTTCAGTGGCATTGAAAAGAAACAGTTTTGTTCCATGATAACCGTTTTGGACACACATCTTGCCTATAAAAAAATGTGAATCATAATGTGCAATCGGTTATACGATATTGAAACAATTTGAGTAACACAGGTGATAAGATGTTACCGTCCCAAGCTTTCATCATCGCCAATTGCAGAACAATCATGATTTTATTATGATCAACATTTGCTTTCAAAAAGTCATTAAATTGCTGTGCATATACGCCCCACAACGTACACTTAAGCTCATTCCCCTTACAAAATGTATGCAGATCATAATGATGGAATAACATAGATGAATGCATTGCGTCGTTAATCAAACCAAATCAAATAGACTTATGGTACTCACTCACATCAATAAGAGTCAATGGTTTCTTTTTGCCCTTGCTCCCATTCTTATCATAATTATCCAACTCTTCACAGGTAGTGACATGTCCAACAACATCTAGTCATTTTAGTAAAGAAGATAACAATTATTACAGAATACATTTCAAGCAATCATCCTATATCCAAAAAAATATTCAAATGCCATTTAAGACATTATAAAAGCATGGATTAAAGTACATACCAAACTGACCATCTTCTTCTATCTGCAAATCCGTTATGGATATGTAGTTTCTAAAATCAAATCCATAAAGCGACCCAGTAAAATCAGGACAGGGTTCAACCACTGTGTTGCTCAAGAAGCTGAGATGTAAAGCATTGTTGGCCATCCTATAATTGGACTGTATTTCCCCAAGTGAGTATCTTTCCAGCGTCATAGCTGCGCCTTCAACCAACTTGTGCTTGAATTGATTCACCAAGGCCATCCTGCATGTGGCCTGCATTTTCGTATTCTGTATACAAAAGCATGTACCATTTGAGCAACTACATATGCAAACTACGACTAACAAATGGCTTAACAAAAATAACCACATAAGAATATTTGTGCTTACATTTTCATCCATAAGGATCATTTTCATATTTTTCACATGCGGTTTATTATACATTTCTTGAATCCAAGTTCTTAAAACTCGGACTCTCAAGCTAATGTTGTCTTTGACAGCGGATAGATCTTTGATATAACCTGAAACAAAGATAGCCATAGCTTGTCAATTGTTATGGGACAATGAAATTGGAAAAGTTTGATGTGTGCAGCTAACACATACATTATGGCCATTATATAGGAGCAAAACCGTATCATAATTTGACTATTTCACAATTTTAAAAAGGCAATCAATTAATTCACCATTTTCAAAATAATTCCCCAAATTAACTTTGTTCCTCTGATTTTTGGAAAGGTTATATAAATTAACTTTTCTCAATATCAAAATAATTCCCCAAAGGTTATATAAAGCCTATTGAGCAAAACCGGATCAAAATTGTGACTTACGGATTTATCTCAATTTCAATTTCATAATACCCACAAAATTAACTTTTCTAACATTATGGGTGTGTTTGGTAAAAGTAGCAGTGAGCAGTAGCCACAGTGAGCTGTGAGCAGTAGCCACAGCTCACAGCCACAGCTCACAGCTTTTTAAAGAAGCATTGGAAAAATGAGCTTTCTTAAAAAATAGCCAAGCTCCCCGCTCCTTTGCCAAACGAAGAATAAAAATAAAAAAGCTAATTGCTCACCGCTCATCGCACCAAAAAGCTCTAAAAACCTCCGCGCCAAACATAGCCTATAATAGATCAAAGAAAATATAAAAATCAATATATTTTTTATAAAATTAACAGACTTACATATTAGCTCATGCGCTCCTATTCAGATCTCTATACAAAAATAACTCAATAGGCTCCTTCGATAAGAAGTCATATTAATTTTGTTCCTCTGATTTTTGGAAAGGTTATATAAATTGAAGGTTGATCTTGAAACCGAAGAGGAGCAGGTAGGACTTTTGAATGGGAGCGTGTATATATTTAATGGTATTGAAAACATTACAAAAATAACACACAAAAATGAGCGTGGAGAAGAAGTGATTGGAGCAGATCGTTTTCTTATGAGGAGCGTATTAACATCGATTTTGAATTGGTGAGAATTTGTTGAATGATAATAATTACTTTACTAAAATATGGCTTCATAAGATTAGTTTTGAGTTTGACTTTGGCCCTCTGCGTTTGAAAGAAATAATGCTTTGGGTTGTTTGTAATTATGGAATTTGTTTCATATATTTAATGAATTTTTTTAATGCTCGTGTTTCAGAGGACTTGTACATTCGTGCTAAATAAGGAAGGACATTAATAATTTTTTTAATGCTCGGGCTTTAGAGCACTTGTGCAAAATTTTATTTTATTATAGAAAATAGATAACAATAGAAAAACCTAGCAAAGAAAGTTTGCGATAAAAGTTTACTTACAGAGTTACAGGTATAAAGGAAAATGTTAAGCTAGTTGAACTAGACCTACCTGAGGTGTTTCCTTCGTTCTATATCTCAAACATCGCTTCTGGTAACCTTCGTCCCAATGGTTGTCCTCGAATTGATAAAGTTTTCTGGGGTGTTTTTATTGCACGTTTTGGGCAATATGAAAGTCAAGAAATAGGATCGTCAAAGCGGATTCGATAGCTAGTTTTAAAGGTGATGATATCTTCCCGGCTCTCCAAAGGATATGGGAGATATGGATTTCTGCGCGTCTCGAGGCTCAATCGGCTAGGGGTGTTCAAAAAATCCGAGAAACCAAATTGAGCCACTCAATCTGAAACCGCGAAAAATAGATAACCGAATTAACTGAAACCTGGAAAACCCGAAACTGGAAAAATCCACTTATCACGGTTCATTTTCGGTTTTCACTCTTTGTTATCCGTGGTTACTCGAAGCGAACCGTGTATAATATAAATATAGGTTTTAACTAAATATTAGTAATACAATTGTAAAAGTAGTGAATATATTATCGTACTAGTTTTATAGCATAACGGATTTTTAATACTTACAGTTAACAATTATCAACGTATACGTGTTACATTTTATTGTAACCTATTAACGTCAAATATGTAATTTTAGGGGCGGTTTCTTTTTATTCTTAGAGAGTCTGAGTGTTAACATGGGTGAGCCCAAGCAATATATTAATGTTTTTTTTGTTAGGGTCCACATATTTGTGTTAAATCCTTTATATCACAAAGAAAAAGAAAAAGATACTCTTCCCCAACAAGAGTCAATAGGAGATAAGGGAGCCACTTACTTTTTAAATCACTTAATCCATACAAAAAAAGAAACACACCCTTAGTTAATTTGTTATATACGACGATCGTAATGTTATTATTATTATTTTTTTGAACGACGGATTGTATTAAAACACTAGCAAAATGCTAGAAAACACATTACAAGATTACAAGCATAGGATTTTGTAACCAATCTACCCAACTACACTTATGCTTAAGTCTCGAATTACACCAAGTGAAAGAACGCGAAACAATGTCATCATAAATAACCGTCTTTTTCGGAAGAGTCTAATCAAATAACGTCTTGTTCCGTAAGTTCCAAACGTGCCACCGTGTAATGTAGAAAATGCCTTCCAAAATGATCTTGGAGTTAGACCGAAGATGTAGACTAAGAAACCAAGACAATCACTGATCATAGGAATCAACTTCAGGTATGGCAATATCCCACCATATTGATGTCTTAATTTTACCCCAACAAAATTTCACATTATAGATTATATTGTTCGTTCAGTTCGATTTGATTCGACTCGACTAATTGTTTAAAAAAAAGTTAACCGTGATACAAATCGCGGGTAATTGCTCATTTTGGCTAACCGCATGTCCGGTTACCCGCTTACTACGGTTCGGTTTCAGATAGTAAAATGAACTACCCGTCATGCGATAGATAGTTAAAATTTCAAACGGACCCCCCTACAATCGGCAAACCGGAACCTCTGGAATTCAAAACCTCATGATTTCTTTTCTATCTTGTGGAAAATTAGAGGGGGGTGGGGTTGAATAGTTTTACAGTTTTTAGTTCGTTATAATTACTATTTATGAAAAACTTTGATTCGAGTTTTCGTGAAATCAATCAATTGCAATATGAACACAATTACAACAATACTAAAGTAAACAAACTATAACTACTACGAGATATGAAATGTGAGAGTTGGAAAGATCAAACCAAGACACCGAGATTTATAGTGGTTCGGTAATGAATCTCCTCTTCGCCCTACTTCACTCCCCGAGTACCCAACTCGAGAGTTCAATGCACTATGTAAACAAACTCCTTTCAGGCGGATAAAACCGTACAACGTCGCTTATGACAATTTCCGAAACTAAGCATAAATGTCGAGTACTAATCTAGCTAGTACAAATCTCACTCAAGATCTACCCGATCTTCTCAACAATCTCACAAGCTAAAAGATCTATCCGACCTTCACTCGATCTACCCGATCTACACTCGATCTACCCGATCTGCACACTAATAACACAAGCTACTCAAGATCTACCCGATTTCTACACAATCACAACAATCCACACGATCTAACTAGATATGATGAAAAATAACTTAATGTATAACAATATACAAAAAGTACGTAACAAGTGTTACGAATGCACTAAACTAATCGTACAATACTTTGTATTTTTTTGATACAGTGTGTTCTTCTCTTGCACTAGTAGAGGAATGAAGGTGATCACTTGTGATGATGATTGGATCACTCTTAAACAAAAACATACTAACTAAATGATCAAAAAATTAAGATTAGATAAGGTGGATTTAACTCAAAAAGTTCTGTGTGAAAATTGGCAGTTTGGGAGTGAAATCTGGTCCACTATTTATAGGGAAAGAAAAACTAGTCGTTACAGCAGTCGGTACCGTTAAAGTTCAGATGACACCGTTAAATTGTCCGGTTTAATGGTACCGTCCCAATCAAAAGCTCCTTTTTTTTTTGGTGAAGATTTATTTGAGAATGTTTAGAGCTGATTTTGGGGGGAAATATAGTTGTTACATATTTGAATATATTTTCCCAAATAAAACATTTCTTTATAATTCAAAAATAATTTGTAAAATCTATTTTTGAAAAAATGTTGTCACATTTATAAAAATGTGAAGTCTTTGAAAAAAAAATTGTTTCTTTGATCATTTGTTAAAATTCAAATTTATTTTCTTACCTTGAGTGATTTACGTCGAAATGAAATATTACGACTAAAAATTTGTTTACGTTAACTTTGACGTAAGACTTTTTTACATTTTGTTATTATCAAAACGTAGAGATGTCGAAAAATATAAATAACATTTTTAGACATTATTTATATTAACATATCTCTTGATGTTCTGTATTGTAGCTTCATTTTTTGTTTGTCTGCTATCCCTATTTTCTTTGTACGGCCTTCTTCTTGGAGCCGAATTCTTTTGTTAATGTATGCCAACCTTTCAAAAAACAAATATTTCAATAGACAATACGAACAACCAACCCATTTTACCAGTGTTAAAACTACTTGTTATTCCGTTTCACAAAATTTTACTAGTGATGAAACTCCTGGTTATTCCGTTTCACAAAAAGCTACACACTCTCTGAAGTGTGATTGTGAATTTTGTGGAGATCTTACATCGAGTCCAAAATGAATCACGGGTTAAAATTACTTGTTGCTTAAAGTCTTAAAAAAAAAAACAACTACTCGTCATCCTTCTCATTTAACCTATCAACTTTGTCACCGTTAATCATTTTTTTCACAACGACAATTTTAACTATCACACAATGTTTACACCACAAATCTATCTTATATGTACTAAGCAGGACTTGAACCACTATCATTTGATTGAGGAGCTTCTCACACAACATGAAATACCAATGTGACACAAGCCTGGTCACTGTTAATCATATAAGCAGATCATTGAGAATTATTTTTTTCGTAAAGCCAGTACTTAGTTTAAACTATTGGAAAATAATTTTTATTGTATAAAGTAATGCATATGGTTGACTGATATTTTGTCAAATATGGCACTACAATTAGTGGATTACACTTATACACAAGGGTAGCATATATGAACAACACAAAGAGGTTAAGATTCAAGATCTGTATTAAATTTGTTAACGGGTCCCATTAATACCGTATACATCAAATCTAACCCATAAAACATACAGAAAAACTATAGTCAAGGAAATAATGTGGGTCACTCTAATAAATCGAAACACTTATTAAAGAAAAACGTGCTATCAACACCACGAGTTCACTAACAATGTTTATCCGAATTTGGGTTAGCAATTTTCTTATCACTTGTTTTGTAGTTTTATGTACACTTGACAAAATGCAACTAACCTAATTAATGGATATTAGTTACCAATATCTTGTGTAGTTCTCAAACTAGATTATTTTTACATACATAATATAAGAATGCAATCACCCTTGATATTCTTTTTAGCCCGGGTAAATCGAACAAAAAAAAAAAACATTTTATGTCAATTTAAGTTTTAGTTATTCAACTTTATATTTCTCATTTAAAGTATCTATTTATTTTTTTTTTCCTTTTTATTATTATTACTTTTTTTTCCTTTTTTTTTTTTTTTTTTTTTTTGGTAATACAAGGTTTTTAAATTTTTTTGAAAGATGTCATCGATTATTTTTTCTGCTAATTTACTACTATAATGCATCTTTATAGTTGAAAATTTAAAAGTGGTTTTGGCTAAACTTAATACTAATAGTCGCTTTTGAAATATCAAAAAAACTTTATATTACGATATTTTAAACTGAAAAAAAAGAAGTTAAATATCTAAAATTTATATTAACCTAAAATGTGATTTTTTTTGCGATTTGACCTTTAGGCTTTGCAATTAAAAAATATCAAGACATAATTATTAACAATGTGACTCCGCTTCATTTGAATTTAGAATTTGTTTATCGCGTTACTAATCATTTTAAATCTAGCACCTTCAAGTACAAGATTTTTTATGACTGATTTCCCTTTTATTGGTTAATGACAACATAGTGCTATTGCTATAGAGTGTATGGACCAAATATAACTATATAACTTAAAAAGAATGGGTGTGAACGTGTGACCATTTTGGAACATCGTCAAAATAACTTTGTTTTATTATTCACATCACTACTACATGTACAATTATACATGGTCCATGCACCTTTTTTACTAATATTAAAGAGAGCCCTATGAAGAATATACAAATCTAAGATTAAATAAAAAGGATTTGCCAAAAAAAAGTAATAGTTGATCTCATAGAACTATAGAAGACCATTATTTCCATGTATTAAATCGCAAACTAATAACTTAATTCATTCTAATCTGTCATTACCCTCCTTTTATAAGTAACCATCATATCAAATTTAACAAGTAGTAAATGACATTATATATTATTAGCAGTGTTGCAAAAAAAGTCTACAAGGCCGATTAATCGTCGATTAGGTGCTACAAGGCCACCGACCTTGCCGATTTATATAACTGGGTCAAACAAATAGGTCAACCGTGGTCAACGGCGGTCAATGGTGGTCAAACTTGCCGGAAACCTATAAATCTCGCCGGAAGCACCCAAAACTCACTGTAAACTTATTTTTATCACTTATAGTAACTGTTTAAGTCTATTACAAGTTTTTTTTAGAAAATACCTTGCCGAAAATACCTAAAACTCACCGGAAATACACAAAACTTGCTGGAAATAACTAAAATTTGTCAGTAATGCCAATCCGATTAATCACCGATTAATCCCGCCTAGACCGATTACAAGCTACAAGGTGGTCGACCGCCCGACTACCGATTCGCGATTTTTGCAACCTTGATTATTAGTCATCTTTTTACCGGATAAAATTAAAAAAAACTTAAAATATATATTTCGGGAAATTCGCATATAGGTACAAAGTTTGGTTATTTCCGTGACTGTACTATTTTTTCGCTTAAAAGATTTCTTTTAACCATTTGGTTAGGGAGCTTCTCACACAACATGTAATACCATTGGGACACAAACCCTTTGATTTAAAGATTATTCAATATCAAAATAATAAAAAAGAAGTAAAATTTATATATACTTTGATTTGGAAGAAACAAATACGATTACGATCCAAATAATGAATTAATAGCTAAGAAATAGAATAACTATGTCATGTAGTTTTTTTCCCATCAAGTGTATCAATACATTCTCAGAAGTTTGAACCATTTTATGTTTATTTTGACAAAAAGCTTGCTGAAAAGATATTTCTAATAACCATGTAGAGTGTTAAACACTTGATATGCTAGATGCGATACTTGCCTATAGTGTTCACAAGGATTATTAGTCCTAAACTGGATTTTGTGGATGATTTTTACAGTTTTTCATATAAATGGATAAACAGATGAGGTAGGTTATTTTGGAAGGGGAGTCTTTTACATAGATGTATCGTTTCCGATCTCTTCATGGCCACCGTCAAATGTTCATCTAATGAGGTCTGAACATTTGATCGTTTGTAAAGAAGTTATGTATCTTACCACTAGGCTATTTGATGGTGGTTTAGATTACGTCCTTATTTTAAAATGAAAAGAAAATATTATATTTCTGTAAACAGAATGTTAAATAATCAAGACATGGTATCTTCTAATACAAGTAGATCATACTGTTATATATAATACTCGATATAATTTGTACTTTTATAGTATTATACACTACGATGCATCTCAACTACTAACTTTAAAAATAAATCAAAGAAAAATTCAAGGCTCAAACTGACGGTTCCGACCATAGAAACACAGATTCATCCCTTGTTTTATTCTATTTAAAAAAAAAAAAAATGGTATTTATTTAAAATAAAATATATATACACAAAAGTTATAAAAATACAAATGGGTACACTATGAAGATAGGCTATTGGTTCGTAAAGGTGTTCATATGAAAAAATAAAATAAAAAAATAAAAATAAAAACAAAAAAAATCAGAAAACCCATTCATTGACTAATTTTATTCCCCTACACGCTTTCACCATATAAGTGGGAGGCCTCTCTTTCTTTGCTTCGCCAACATACGGAAAAAATAAAAACCAACAACAATAACAAGCCTATAGAAAGCCCACTATTATAAAGATTATACACACACATTTTGACAGTTGTACTTTTATATCTAGATTTGGTTAGTTTTGTATGCAAATGCAAAACATGGGTACTGATGATGGTAGAAATGGGGTGGTGGAGAATTATAATCATCATGATCATTACCACTCCGACACAGAAGTTGTGGGAGTGGACAGGCATGCGTTCAGCGGTCCATTAGTTTCACACAGTGGACCGCTGAACAAAAGAGCCGGCAAAAAAAGTGCCAGGTTTAATATTCCTGATGGTGCTCCTGGGAGCAATAGTGGGAATTTGAAGCCTAGTAATAATAATGATGATTATGTTGAGATCACGTTGGATGTTCGTGATGACTCGGTGGCTTTACATAGTGTGAAGACAGCTGATGGTGCTGATATGGAGGATCCCGAGCTGACTTTGTTAGCTAAAGGGTTGGAGAAGCGGTCTTCTTTTGGGTCATCTGTGGTTAGAAATGCATCGTCGAGGATTAGGCAAGTGTCGCAAGAGCTGAAGCGTTTGACTTCTTTTTCTAAACGACCCATTGGCCGTTTAGAGAGGACGAAATCTGCTGCTGCACATGCTTTGAAGGGGCTTAAGTTTATTAGTAAGAATGATGGTGGTGCAGCATGGGCTGCTTTAGAGAAAAGGTTTAATGATCTTACCAAGGATACCAACGGGTTACTACCACGTTCACTTTTCGGCGAATGCATTGGTATTATTCTTCATGTTTCTAATAATTTTGGCTGTACTTTGCCTTTTCAAGGGTATTTAATATATGTTTCTTATTAATAGGAATGAACAAAGAATCGAAAGAGTTTGCCGGAGAGTTGTTTGACTCACTTTCACGACGACATCATATAACCGGTGACTCGATTAACAAAGAACAATTGCGAGAGTTCTGGGACCAAATTAATGATCAGAGTTTTGATTCCAGGCTACAGACTTTCTTTGACATGTAAGCATTTATTTTTTATATTGATAAAAGTACGTTGCTATTTTCACTATCAGCTTTTTACGAGAAAAGAAAAAAAAAAAAAAAAAAAAAAAAAATCGGGGAAATCATATGCGGATATATAAATGCAGGGTTGATAAAGATGCAGATGGTAGGATTACAGAAGACGAAGTTAGAGAGGTGTGTAATATTTTTGTCCAAATATTTAAAATAAAACATTAGGTGTGGTAGACAAGAAATTGAAGGATGGTAGTGGTAGATTAGAATATGTTGTCCTAATCATTATTAGAATAATTGATACCCATGTGATGCACAGATTATTAGCCTTAGTGCTTCAGCCAACAAGTTATCAAATATTCAAAAACAAGCAGACGAATACGCCGCATTGATCATGGAAGAATTAGACCCTGACAACCAAGGTTACATCATGGTATGGCTATAAACTATAGTATGGTACCAATATTTAAGATGACATGAATTAGAATTTCTCAACAAATTTTTTTGATAATTAGATTGAAAACTTGGAGCTGTTGTTGCTACAAGCTCCAACGCACACCGTGAGAGGTGAAAGCCGAAACCTGAGCCAAATGTTGAGCCAAAAGCTAAAAACTACGCCTTATGGGAATCCGATAAGAAGATGGTATGAAGATTTTAAGTTCTTTTTAATGGACAACTGGAAACGATGTTGGGTGATTGTACTTTGGATAACAGTGATGGTTGGTTTGTTTACATGGAAGTACATTCAATACAAGAACCGAGTGGTGTATGAATTATTGGGACCATGTGTGTGTATAGCTAAAGGAGCAGCCGAGACTCTTAAATTGAACATGGCGATTATATTGTTACCCGTGTGTCGAAACACCATAACATGGCTGAGGAACAAGACAAGGTTGGGTGTCGCGGTTCCGTTTGATGACAATCTTAATTTCCACAAAGTGAGTATAATAATTATTATTTTTTTATTTTTTGCATTTAGTACCAACACATTTTTCATTTGTTTGTTTTTAAAATTACTACTTTTTTCTGCACATATGAGTCAGAGGAAACAAAACCATCTTTTATTGACTGAATGTAAAGAAAAGTGTACAATGACTAACAAGGGACAAACGGAGATATTACTGAATTTGGAAAGTTTAATGATGTTTTGGCTATTAAAGTCTTGTGAACACTATATTCTTGTAGGTTATTGCAGTTGCGATCTCGATTGGAGTTGGGTTACATGCAATATCTCATTTAACATGTGACTTCCCAAGACTGATTCACGCAACTGAAGAACAGTATGCACCGCTAGAACAGTTTTTCGGGGAACAAGCCAAGAATTATTGGCATTTTGTGAAGGAACCAGTAGGGTACACAGGAATCATAATGGTAGTACTAATGACTATAGCTTTTACACTAGCAACCCCGTGGCTAAGGCGAGGCACACTCAAACTACCCTCATTTTTAAAGAAGCTAACGGGATTTAATGCATTTTGGTATTCCCATCATCTTTTTGTTATTGTCTACACGCTGCTAATAATTCATGGTCTCAAACTTTACCTCACCAAGGACTGGTACAAAAAGACGGTTAGTTCCTCTATATTCTCTCAGTTGTCCAATCTATTTGTCCTAAAAGTTGTAACTTCTAACTGTCAAACTATACTGTGTTTTTTGGGATCAGACGTGGATGTACTTAGCAGTTCCTATCTCGCTCTATGCCTGTGAGAGATTAATAAGGGCGTTCCGATCCAGTGTCAAGCCGGTCAAAATACTTAAGGTAAAATCTTACATCTATGGGTCAAAACAAAAATGTCGCCAAAAGTGTATTTTAACCCGTTTTGAACAGTAATCTCATCCGCCCATATTGAGACCTCTCTTACTACTGAAAATGAGATGTCTAAAGATATTTGGTGTGTCTTGAAGGTGGCGGTTTATCCTGGGAATGTATTGGCACTTCATATGACAAAGCCTAACGGGTTCAAATACAAGAGTGGGCAATACATGTTTGTCAATTGTGCTGCTGTCTCCCCATTTGAATGGTGAGTTGTATCTTAAAATTCACACTTAAAAATTAAAAAGTATTGTAATGACACTAACTTAACAATCAATACGTGTTCACAGGCACCCGTTTTCCATTACTTCTGCTCCTGGAGATGACTACCTGAGTGTGCATATTCGGACTCTAGGTGATTGGACTAGGCAACTAAAAATTGTCTTTTCAGAGGTACATGACATGTTACTCTTATAGTTAAAGTTGGTAATTTAGGATACTTTATGACATGTGTAACAACTACTTTTTTACCTAATGTGTGTCTTTTGGTGTTTGGCAGGTATGTCAGCCTCCACGTAATGGAAAAAGTGGTCTCCTTAGAGCTGATTGCAAAGGAGAAAGTCCAAAGTAAGCGAGTTTAATGTTCTTCTATTAATTATAAACCGCGTCGATCAAGTATCTAAAAAGTGTCTAGACAAGATCAACAATTTTAACATGGTAACAAAATGTTTAGCTGTAGAGCATTTTATGTCCATGTCATGCAAACAAGGACGTTTAACAGATTATAAAAAGTTGGCAACACCACAGATTTATGAGTTTTGGACTTTTTCACTGTGGTCCAAATACGTGTATATGAAACCTCATATACTTTACAAAAAAAAATATTCTTCCTTGACTAATATTAAAAATCATTTGGAATATGTTTTTTTCATGTATGAATTAACAGTTTTGTGTAAATTTTCTTACCCAAAGCATTAACACAAATGTCTCAAGTACTAGCTGAAAAAATCTTATATAGAATAGCTGTGTCAGTTTCGACCCATTTACTTGTGAATGGGTTGATTTGGTTTGTGCTTTATTTCTTAGACAAGCCAAATTAACAGAACTAATTACTTATTGGTGTATTTTATATTGCTTTTTAATTATAACGAAAGCATTAATTATTCATAAAAAGATCAAAAAAGAAACGGATAAAAGGGATGTGTGATCAACCCGACCCATCCTGTGCGACCCATGCCAAAAAACTACCTATTCCCAAACCCGACTGACCCGCGCCCATCTTGAAGCGACTACTTATAAACTTAATTGTCTTCTTAGTTCTAATTTAAAGGTTCAAACTCTTACAGTTTTCCAAGAGTTTTAATTGACGGTCCATACGGAGCACCAGCACAAGACTACAAGAAATATGACGTGGTATTGCTAGTAGGGTTAGGAATTGGAGCAACCCCCATGATCAGTATTGTGAAAGACATTGTGAACAACATGAAAGCAAAAGAAGAGGAAGAAAGTGCCATGGAAAATGGTGGCACATTACAAAAGAATAAATCAAGCACGAGTAACTTTAGAACAACAAGAGCTTACTTCTACTGGGTGACAAGGGAACAAGGTTCATTCGATTGGTTTAAAGGCGTTATGAATGAGGCTGCCGAAATGGACAAAAATGGTATCATAGAGATGCATAACTATTGCACAAGTGTTTATGAGGAAGGTGATGCGAGATCGGCCCTAATTACTATGCTTCAATCACTTAACCATGCCAAAAATGGTGTTGATGTTGTCTCGGGTACTCGTGTTAAGTCTCACTTTGCGAAACCCAACTGGCGAAATGTCTATAAGCGCATTGCTCTCAATCACACCGGTTCCAGAATAGGTCAGTCTTTCTACTAAATCATTTTTATTGGTTCTTTTAATTATACAAACTAAAAATATCCCTATAAAGAACAATATTCATTAATTTTAGACGGTTAGAACATTTCTAGTGAACTTTGTAGAGACCTACTGGGAAATTTTCAATTATAAAGTGACAAGTACTAGTGGTGGCTTAGTTGCCTAAACATATGTTTTAGCTTTTTTTCAAGAAAGAAAAAGCAACCCAAATTAGAGGCTTTATATATTGACTACCAAATATAACATCTACTGCTTTTTTTTGTGGATACTCAATTACTCATAGATGGCCTTTGAATACTTGGCAATTAACTAATTAAAACCAAAAAGCGCGTTATAGTTCCTGAACCACACTCCTTTTCATACTATATCTTGATAGAACAAGTTCTTATGGGACCATACAAAGTAATTTGCCTAAAAAGATAGCCTCTAACCTGAAATAGTTTTTGATAATAGCTCCAAGTTTAGATATTAGAACAATAATATTGGTGGATCTTAGAAAGCTAAAGTACAACAGTTATAGTGGCTGGTCTTTTACTTATGGCTAATGGAGATTAATTGGCATCTAGGGCTAATAAACTAATCTCATTAACAAAACCGATAAGGAAAGGTGCATCATGCCAAAAAAAGGTAGAATACAAAAGCATAGGAGGATAATATTGTTATTCCTGCAAGTGTTCATTAGCCACGTTGATATTGCTTACCAAAAGATGAAGAAATACACACTTAAGTTGGTGTCGGGTTGTATCCCCGCGTCAAAAAGGTGTTGAAATGGGTGAAAACACGGTGTCTTTAAATCGCGTAACGAATAGATAATAATATAATAGACAGAATATTATGTTAGAATAGATTATGATATCATAGATAATGAAAAAACATATAGTTCTAGTTATTGCATCATGTCATGTATGATTTTCTAATTATTGTGTCATGAAAATTTACAGGGGTATTTTATTGTGGAGCACCGGCACCAACAAAAGAGCTGAGACAACTAGCTCATGATTTCTCACATAAGACATCAACCAAATTTGAGTTTCACAAAGAGAACTTCTAAAAGTCTGTCCTTTTTGCCCCTCAAAAGACCTCAAGAAAGTGATCAAAGTAAACCCTTCTAGAATCGTATATCATCTGTACAAAAGAATCGAAGATCAGGGCTTCTATAGTTTAAGATAATAATGTTGTTTTTTTTTTTGTGTTTTTTATTCATATTTTTTTAATATAGAATGAGAGTTGTAAAAGGATAATGCAAGGAGTATAGGGACATCCATGATTGTTGTGGCTGCCAGCAAATGTAGTGGGATAAATTTTATAAATCATAAAGAAATAAGATCCACCATCAAGCTCTTTTAAGAATTAAACAAAGGAAGATCTTACAGTAATGGCTGGTGTCATCCTCTCATCATGGTGGTTGGGTTGACGTTAAATTAAGTAAATTTTGTTTATTTATTATTGTTGTTTGTTAAGATGTATTAGGCATGGGTGGCAGAAAAAAATAAAAGAACTACCAACTCGTCACCAAACTATTGACCCAAAATGTATATATCTCTTGCAAATTTTGAAATACAGTATAGTATAAATATGAATGCATTAAATGCTGTTTTTTTTTTTTTTTTTTTTTTGGAACTTTCCTAATCTTAGTTTTTCATAATACTTATTTATCATATCAGTATGCAAACAGAAGTGATGATATATTTACTTCATGCTGATCAGAGTATCAGACACATGAAATGCAAGAATCAACAGATGGAGTAGATTATCTTCATCCCAAAAGGATAAGAGTATCAATAAAAATGTAAAAGAGCTTTTTGGTGCCCATTAGATATGTCATTTACTTGTATCAAGTAGGTACGAAATGAGACATAATGTTGAGATAGACACCACATGAATACTGAAATAGACGAGCAAACTAAATCAAATTTTTGAAGGCCTAAATCAAGCACATGGCAGCATATCATCAGAAGGGCTCCAGTGGGAAATATACTTTTGACTTTTAAGGGAAAGAACTATTGCAACTTTATAAGTCACTTTCTTCTGTTATTAAGGTCGGATGGGTTTGATCAAATGAGGCGAAACAATCTGTACAACTGATTGGCCTATGTAAAAAGCAACAAATGAATTGGCCATAAAAACGCAAATGATTTACAAGACTGGTTATAACATGTGAAGCTGTTTACTGATTAATTAATTTGTATGTTAACCAGATGAAACAACTTTGTCCATATTTTCTAGGCTAGAGTCCAGACTAGAGGAAACCACTGGATGCCTCTTGATATTTTGCCAATGAGTTATCTGTAACTTATAGGATTGCAGAACATTCGCCTCGGGTCCTTTTGGATTTAAATGAACAACAAGGCTCTAGTTCAAAATTTAAAGCACTAGTCTAAGCATATTTATTTTGCGGATCTTGTATTCATACTTCATGCTGCTTGGCCCCTTTCGGTGGTATTACCTCGATCATGGTTCCATGTCCCTCTTTCCACTTGCCTTAAGTTGTTCAATAATCCCATTCTCTTACTGATCTTATAAATTAATTCACTTAAATTTAAATATAAATACCTTGATAAATTATTTATTCAAAAATTACTTATTCTGTACTTTTACTGATCGTGAGAAAAATAGATACCCTCAGAAAGTACTAACCCAATTCTTTAACTATTCATAAAATCTAGTACTAATCTTGTCATAATTTTTTGAGGCGAAAATACCTTAAAGTTAATAGCTTAAGTTCCTTCTTTAGAAACTATCTCTTGCTAATTTCATGTTCAGGACAACTCTAAAGGCAAATAACAAGTAAGAGTTAAGGATAATGCGTTAGGTGATAATGCATCAGCCATCTTCCACCAAATAAAAGGTAACTTCACTTTTGAGAATTCTGGTATAAACACGGTCTAATTTGTTTTCCTTATTTTGACTCGAATTTAGCAACAAAACTCAAATTCAACCATCTCGTTTAGGACCGCCATTTGACATCTAATACAACACCACTTATACTTAGTTAACTTATTATCTTGAATATGAAATGTTTTCCATCTTTTTTTCTTTTTTGGCGGGTAAAGATACATGGTTTGAACTACTTTACACGTCCATATGGAATCACAAGGCCAAAGTGCCATAGTCTTGCAAAGGCCTCTTTTGAACACAATACACGGTCTTGACTGGAAAGTAGTAATCATTCTTTGATTTGGTTTCTCATTACACTTGCCAGTTGAAAGTTCAAACCCATAATTAACCAATTTCTATAGTTGAATGGTTGCTGTTTTTTAAATTGTATGGTCCAGGTTTTTATAAGTGGCCATATTACTTCAACAGGGAATTTCATATATACTTCAAAAACAAGAAAAAAAAAAACATTGTTCGACCAATCATTGTAATGAATTTTTGGCCTTGATTCAACATCTTATAGTTGAATTGATTACATAATGCTGTCATAAGCTTTATGAGATTAATTAATTCCTAACTCTTGAGTATTATCATAAGTTTAGCGATCGAACACTAGATTACTTTGAATATTCAATTCTTAAATCTTGATTAGTTTAGTTTAACAATTAAACAATAGACATGTTCTCAAACAGATTAATGGACTTGACTAATTTTAATGGATAACATGACAAGCGTCGATATAGATATGCAGTATATTAAGTTTCTAATCATTAAAATTCAGATTCACAAAATGGAAATCATGTTATTTCAAGGTAATGTCTTAAGATCAATCTCAACCAAGTGGGGTGAGTAAAAAGCGAGTATACTACAAATTTGGAAGAACACTTACTTGTAAGAAGGCAGCAAGCCAAACTCATGAATTGGCTGGTGGGACCACTCTACTATCCGCAGTTTCGATGTAAATTTATCTATTTTTCCGTTTCAGCCTTTGGAAGTTGGGTCTCATTGGCTGGCTTGCAAATGCTCCCGTATCTGATGTTTGAGTCGGCTGAAATGGGATAAGAGGCTTCTTTGTCAACATGCATGAATCAACAGGGGCACTGCTTGATGTGATGACTGGCGAAGCTAGTTTAGATTTTAGCTTCCTTGGTATTTCTAGCCTCTCTAGAATCCTTGAAGTTTTTTCGTCCAGGGGCTTACTACTCTCAAGCGGTGTGAAGGCCAGATGATCCAACTTTGGTTTAGAAACACAAGTGGGAGAACTGATCTTAGGAATTTCATTGACAATTAGTTGTTCCCATTCTTCTGTTATACGTTCTGTAATTTTATCTCGTCCAGATTTAAAATCCAACTGTGGGATTTCCTCTTCAGAGCCTACCATACCCATTGCTTGCTTTGAGGTTTCAGATCCATTCAACGAATCTCCTTGAGTTGAAGTTGATTCAGGAGGTAACTCCTCTGATTTTATATTTTCAAGGGAAGCTAAACTGTGTAGAAGTAGATGAAGGAAAATGATAGTCACAGTTAACTTGAGTTTCATAAATTAATTATAGTATGGTAATACACTCGTGCTAAAAGTGAAGATATTTACCCAAAATGCAAGCTTTCTTTCACAAGCACATTTAGTTTTTGATGGAATCCCCTTTCATGTTGGATGGGATTGTAGTCCCTTACTTCAATCTGAGGAACATAACAGAACGTAAAAGAGGCATGAGTTGTCGCATATAACAAGTACAGGCCTTTGGTTTCAATTTAGTGTAATATATCGATTATGGAAGTCTGTGACAAATTGCTTAACAAAAGATTGTATATAATTTTCGGAATAACAGAAAGTATGCTTGTTTGTTATTGGTTTTGGTTTCACGTCTCCTGCTTTTTTGCTCGTAATACTAAGTTTAAATCACTTAGATGTCACACTTTCAAAGATGGTCGTGTCAGACCATTGCATATTGAACATTACAGAGCATTTGCCAAAGCCAAGAGACCAAGATACATATTGGTACTAGATGAACTAATAATCAAAGAGATCGAACCTCTAGTACAGAGGCTTTTACAGAATCTCTAATATCCATAGCTTCTGTAGACTCAAATGATTGGCTAACATCAGGGATCGGTATCACTTCTTCTGATCCTGCAAGCCTCTGCAGGAGTCATAAAAAGGTAAGAATCATAAGGAAATTGAAATATTAATAAAAAATTTGACGGGTTGTAATTAAGCACATCCCATAGGTGGTAACACTTTGAAGGCCATGGGTTCAAATCACACTTATTCCCTCACATGAGACATGATTAATCCTTAGTATCTAATCTCATGTAGACTACAGTTAGTAGAAGGAAACAGAACTCACCCTGAGCAACATCACTCCATTATTTGAAGGCAAAAGTATGTAATAGCACTGGACTGATGTCTCCCTCATAGTCTCTGTATTGCATCTAGACGAGCAAACCAATCCTTGATCCAGATAATGTAGGGCACTGCAAAGCCCTTGAAAGACTGCAAAATTGCATCCAAAGAAAACTAGTGGAATTGATGGTGGAACAAGATCATTTAGGAGAACCCTGTTATAAATGAAACTGAAAAAGATGAACCAGAACCATTCAGCGACCTTGGTTGTTTAACTCTGCCTGGTCAGTATCATCCAGCTCATTAGAAGTTGATGGGACAACAACAATTGGAGTCCCCACAATCAACCCTGTTACAAAAGGCCAACAAGTAAAGGAGAGGAAATAACAAGAGCTATTACAGACTAAAACTAGCTGCAGACAGAAAACATATATAACTAGTGGCTTCTAAGTTAATATGGTCCAGCCAAATAGTTTTGTATTAGTTAACTGTTTTTTAAGTTTTTAACACCTATGGAAATATTTGGTTGACAGATTAGACCCACCCAAGTAAAGAGATGCACAGTGAAAAAACTAAAATTCTGGAGCTAATCCGAAGCAAAACAACAACGGGAGTTATCGAAATCTATGTGTCTATCTATGCACCTAACATAAGTAAATTAGCTCCACGTGGCCAAAGTTTTGAAACAATAACTGCCTAGTCATTTTCACGAAATTCAGGTAGGAAGATATACAGATCTTGCTATACAAATGAATTGGGTGTGAGGATTACCTTCACTTAAAGACCCTAAGTTGGTTCTTTCAATAATGTTGAAGTCAATAGGTGAGGTAACATGCTGCAACTTTATATAGTAGTGAAAGGATGGCATGAGCAGGACTGTGTGCTCGCCAACCTTCAGAGAGTTTCCAATCAGATCAAGTGCGGCAAGCTCATTACCAGTGACTGGACAAGAAGTGGACTTCACCAATTTGTTTCCACGTTCATCATCCAATGGATAACCATGGCACCTACATACCTGATAGAGTATAGTTGATCTAGTAAAAAAAGAACGATATAACAGATCAACGGAATTCAATGGATTTTTAAGACTCCTTCACAATAGAATACCAGAGAAGAAATAATATATGCCATGATACAACTCCTTATATTTGGTTATCCTATACGGAATTATCTTCTATTCTTAGAATGAAACTTCTTTAACTAAAACATATGCCATGATACAACTCCTTTGCAGTAATATAGCAGTTAACAAACGTGACATGTCATTATGAGAATATACAGATTCTATGTGATCTACTTGGATGAGTTTTCATAGTCATAGGTAATAAGTAATATACAAATATAATACCTGGCAGGGTTCAAACTCATCAATGATGCGATTGAAAGATGGAAACAGATTGCAACATATTTGGTTTAATGAGCCTAGAATGTTTCTCTTGAATTTAAGACGAGCCTGCAGTTGTTCTGCTTCATCTCTCAAATCCTTTAGCCATTCTCTTACCAGCGCACACAACACTTTTGCATCTGCAACATGTTAAATGTAAAGGGCATGTCTTATGCAATTTCTGTTCATTTAATAATATTTCCATGTCCTTTAATATCGTTTATTTACCACTAACAAACATCATATGGCTAAAACTATAACAAATCCACACAAATTAGTAGTTTATTATCATTTTAAAGGACGTCTTCTATATTAGACTCATATATGAAATTTGGTTACACTAGAAGCAAATTACTACCTGAAAGATGATTACGGAAAGAACAATTCTCAAGATCGCATATATTCCTATTGAAGTTGTCGATACTTTCTGATAGAGCACCAAGACCACTCGACACTTTCTGCAACAATACAAAGTCCACTGAGACACATTTATCTGCTGCATCCTGTCAGAAAGTTATACAGCGTTTACATCAGAAAGCCTGTGTCAAGTAAAATTACAATAAACAAGTAACTGAACTCGCTCACCATTAAGGCCATCTTTGTCACAGAGTCTATATCTTCGAGCAGACATGAACTAATAACAATCACTTTTCTTCCAACATCTTCATTATCACCCCATGAGTACAAAATTTTCTCGCTAAGGACACTTGCAAGGTGGACATCTGCAGGCAACAGATACTAACTTTATAAAAGACGAGCAAACAAAACCATAAGCAACACAATCAATAAAGGACGAGTATTCCATAAATTATCTGTATCTGATAACAGAGTGAACCACTTACCACAACAGGAGACAGCTATGTTATTGTTGAATTCTGGCACGAATGCATCAGCAGGCAAGTTATTTACAGCATGATGAAAATCACGCAGACTGAAATTTCCGCTTGGCCTGTATGCTACCTTCATCTACAGCATAACATAAACCACAAAACAAAGAACCATCCTTATGTAATTCGGCTCTCAACATATTTAAACTTAATACTTAACATAACATAAACTCAATGCAAGTAGCACCCGCTTCACATTGTCATCACGCATAAAACCGATACAGATTGCAGTTCAAGTATAAATTAACCATCGCAGTAAGAACTAAAACCATGTTTTGCCTGTTATACCAAACATACTAAAACAGGTCGCAAATTCTGAAACAGATGTAGTTCCTCTTTTCTGCATACTATAAGTACTACTTTTAATTTAACTTAAAGTACTAGCAACAGCCGACTCGGCGTTCTATATATTTAGATTAAATACTATGTGTAATGCGGACCACCAAAAATACATATTAATAACATAACTAGATCACATCCTGTCATCCCGATGTAGTTCAACACACGGCATATTTAAACTAACAATCTGACGAAACATATGGTTCAACGCAAGCAGCGCCTGCTTCACATTATCATCATAAAGCGGGTAATCTCCGGGTCGCATAACATAATTAAATATACGTTAGCAGTAAGAACTAATTCAACTGTCAGTCTACCTAGGCTGAGTCCATCCAATTTGCAATAAGAAGACGTGCCTATAACCGATTTAACTAACAGCTGCTACAACTAATGCAACATTCGATCTGTTCAGATAAAATACTATGTAAAACATGAACCGCAAAAAAAATGTGCCAATTAAAAACATAGTTAGAGCATATCTTCACGGTATTCGACACTCAACAGATCTAGACTCAAAACATGACTTTACTTGAGATTCAATACAAGCAGCATCTGCTTCACATTTTCATCAAAAAATCAAATACTATCCGGACTGCGGTACAAAAGTAACTATATCTTAGAAATAACAACTGATTTAATTTTTCGCCTGTTAAACGATAAAGTAGCTGAGTTCATCTGTTTTGCATAAAGTTTCACCAACTGATTCAGTGTACCTATAACTGATTTAACTAACATCTACTACAACCAATTCAGCATTCGATCGAATTTAATCAAATTTATACCTAGTTTATTCCATCTGTGCTGCGTATAATTTGAACTACCAGATGCTACAACTAATTCGGCATTCGATCTGTTTAATCATTCATCAAATTCCATCGCATTCATACCAATTCATCACGCAATCGAATTAAACGATAGCTAAATTATCACTAGCAAAAGATCGGGTGCATATTTAGCATTCATTGCATTAAACTAAAAAATTAACACATTTATATCAATTAATAAGATCATCGAGTAACACGAAAGCTAAATAATCACTAAAACCGTGTACCTCTGTCGAACCAGATATTCGATCCCTAAACACATAACAAAGTCCAATCCGATCTAATAACGGTTTCGCTTTCGTCGATTTGTCACATCTAGGGCTTGTAATTGCGTAGAAATTCGCTAACTGCAATAACGACTGAAAAAGAAACGAAACTTACGTGATTCGGTCAATCGATTCGAAACGGAGCCGAATTGCGAGTAGTTGATACAGCGATTGTAACTGTACGGAATGAATTAAGATGATTGAGTTAGGTTAGGTTAACGAATTACCTGTTTTAGGTCGCGAAGTAAAGGAGGAGATAATGTACGGAGGTCGAAAAGGAAACACAGCATCACCATTTCTTCACACACTGAAAAACACACAGTGATATCGATAAGTGTGGTTTGAATTGTGGCGCGCTTTTCTTTATGTTATTTAATTGATATGTTTTGGCAAAATTGGTTGGTTTTGGGCCGGCAATTTTGACACGAAACCTGTTAACACGACACGACACGACCTGTTCTTAACAGGTTTCGTGTTTGACCTTAACAGGTTTCGTGTCTTAACAGGTCAGACCTGTTAAGACCTGTTAATATTCGTGTCTTAACAGGTCAGACCTGTTAAGACCTGTTATGATGTTGTATATATAAGTTCTAAAATCTTAACCCTAAATATTTGTCCGCCCCCATCTTACCTACCTCTCTCCTGCCTTAATTATCTCTCCCACAAGAATATCAAATCTGATCTATCATTACTCAACCCGATTCACCTGTTTCGCACCTCTATGCTTTAAAAGTCCCTTTCATTACTCAAACGGTTTAACACTGTCTTGATCTCTTTGCTTTGTACCTTTGGAGCTCGTGTACTCAGTTTGACCTTTTTCTCATAGTTCTTCTCTTTTCTGTAGGTTTTGTTTAATAAACTGGATTACGTCACATACCATGTTTGAATATAATTTTTATCAATTCATTTTGGCTAGCGTCTCTCGTAGCCTATGTAATCATATATTACAAAATTCGTCATCATCATTCATTAATCCATCACTGAGATAATACAATCCAAGCGGCAGTTTCTCACTTGGTATATGTGCTTTGGTTTTGCTTAACCTGACTAACGACCCAATCGATAGATTTAGTATTATAAAATTACTTCCATGGAAGCAGAGATGCGCATATGCATGTATGTTTGATTTGGTTGTGGATTTGTTGTTTGATTTGGTTATGGATTTGTTGTTTAATTAGTCGGATTAGATTAGTCAGATTTATAGTCGGATTTATAACCTGGGATTAGATTAGTCGGATTTTGTTAACAGGTCCCTTAACAGGTCTTAACAGGTGCACCTGTTAATTTTCGTGTCGTGTTCGTGTTTGAGAAAAATGACACGATCAGTTAACAGGTCGTGTTCGTGTTTGACCTTAACAGGTTCGTGTCTTAACAAGTTCGTGTGACCTGTTATGCCAGCCATAGTTGGGGTTAGGGTTGGAGTTGTGACCGGGGCTGAGGCTGTTAGGAACATAAATATTCATATGAAGACTCGGCCACTCCGAGTATCTGTTAGCATTAAATAGCTCGTAGGGTTATTAGTAATATTAGTAATAGTTTAGTTATTAAAGTAATCGTGGAGTGGGTCGGGTCTTTACCCACTGTCAGCTCACTCCACAGCCCACTCAGGGCACCTAATATTGTACTATATAAAGCCCTTCCCACACAAGGGAAGGGTTGGACCTTTCATTCTAATCTAACACCTTCTACTTTCTCTCTCTACAAAGGCTCCCAACTTTCTATTTCTCTCTCTAGAATTCTTACACTATTCGACCCATATCTTAATCCATACGTGTGTTATATATTGTAAACATCTTACAATTGGTATCAAGAGCCATGACTAGGTTCATGTAAGTGTAGGTTTACGGATTTCTTGGTGTGTTTTAGTGGTTAGTTTGGTTCGAATAGAATAGGGTGAGAATCTTTTCATTTGTGCTTTGTTTGTGGCTAGATGTGTTAAAAGCTTGTACTTTCTTGTTTAGGGTCAATATATAAGCCTAGTTTGGTGCTTGGAAAGATTGTTCTAGTCGTTTTGTGGTATTTCAGGTCAATTCGTTTGGTTTTTGCAAAGTTTTCTTTGTTGCGATTTGAGTCTCATCTAGACTTTCTTCGTTGCATTTTGTGTTCAGTTGGGAAATTGTTGGTTGCGATTTGGTATACTTTGGATTATGTGATTTGACTTATTACTTAAAAGGGAAAAAGAAGACAAATCGCTAGAAAGGGACTGTTTTGGCGTTTTGTGTGTTGCGATTTGACCAGATAGCGACTGTTTTGTCTTATTGTGTCTTGCGATTTGACAGCTGCGATTTGGATAGTTCTGGTCTGCGATTTGAGGCTTTCGGGGTTGCGATTTGAGTGGGTTTGCGATTTGACAAAGCCTGCGATTTGACAAAGTCTGCAATTTGCCAAAGCCTGCGATTTGATCTTTTCGATTTGACTTATTGTTGAATTATTGCGATTTGACTAATTGCGATTTGACAAGTTGCGATTTGAATTGTTGCAATTTGACTGATTGCGATTTCACCTGTTGCAATTTGACGTTGCGAGTTGACACTTGCGATTTGACTTATTGCGATTTGGTTAATTGAAATTTGACTTGTTGCGATTTGACAAACTGTGACTTGACTTGTTGCGATTTGTTCAGTTGTGATTTGACTTCTGTAATTTGAATCATGAAAATCAGTATTGCAATTTACTCTTGGTTTTACGGTTTCTCTTGTTGATTTTTAGAAAATCCCGCGAAAGATTCTATTTCTCGGTTTAAATCACAAGAGTTGTAAAATCCCGTCAACATCATGACAAGCACTGCTTCTGATGACATTCAAGCTGCCGGGTCCGATACCCACCCTCCTATGCTTGATAGGACTAATTATGAGTCATGGGAACAAAGAATTCGACTCTACTGCTTGGAAAAAGAAAATGGGTTCAATATTCTTAAATCAATTGATGAAGGACCCTTTCAAATGGGCACCACTCGAGATGCTGTGGCTACTGCTGAGGATGGAACGGTCACTCTTGGGATCGATAGGCCACGTGAATACAATGATCTTAATGAGGAAGAAAATAAGCGGTATGATGCTGACATCCGAGCTTCCAATATCGTAATTCAAGGATTGCCCAAAGATGTTTACAAACTCATCAACTTCAACACTGAAGCCAAAGCCGTTTGGGACAATGTCAAAATGCTTCTGGCTAGATCAGAATTAACAAAAGAAGATCGTGAGTCACAACTGTATGATAAGTTTGAGCACTTCAAGATGAACCCTGGTGAAAACATCACTGATTACTATGTGAGGTTTCACAAGCTAGTAAACGACATGAGAGTCATTAGAATGACTATGCCAAACATCCAACTCAACTCCAAGTTCGTGAACAACATGTCACCTGAATGGGACAGATTTGTCACTGCAGTCAAGCTCAACAAAGGCTTGAGGCAGACCAATTATGAACAGCTATATGCTTACCTTCAACAACATGAAAAGCATGCTGTGTATGATCGTCTACTCAAGGAGAAGCTCAATCCAACAACAACAACAAATGATCCACTCGCATTGGTCTCAAATGTTCAGCCATACAATCAACCACAAATTGATCAAGTTTATCATCATCCCATCCCATCACAGAATCAAACATTATTTGATCAATCATCGATGCACCCACAACCTACTGTGAACTCCCAACTGGATTCTGGATATTCTCTCACTGATCAGATGATTGATGATCTTTCCAATCAAGTCTCCTTACTTGTTCAACAGTTCAGAGCAACACTTCCTCAAACCAACAACCCACTTCGAACTACTTCAAATCCAAGCAATCAAGCAACTGTGGAAGATGGAAGGATTATAGTTCAGAATGTTCAGGGAAGACAACATGTGAATCAAAGGAATGTTGGTAGGGGTAATCTTCAAAACGGAGTTGGGAATGTCAACCAAGGACAAGGAAGGCAACCCAAGTATTACAACTGTGGAGGGTTGGGACACACAGCTAGGAATTGCAATCAGCACAAGTGTCCTCAGAACTCTGATTACTTCAAGGACAAGATGTTGTTGATGCAAGCTCAGGAGAAGGGAGCAGTTCTAGATGAAGAAGAGCTTTTGTTTCTTGCTGGTGATGGGGGAAACACATTTGATGCTGATGTGGATGACCAACCGGTTCAAGATTTGGCCCTCAATGACCCAAACATCTTCCAAGCCGAAGATTGTGATGCATTTGACTCGGATGTTGATGATGAGCCCACTGCACAAACCATTTTCATGGCTAATTTGTCTTCTGTGGTATCTTCACCTCAACTAGCTGGTTCTCCAAATGCATCTATCATATCTGAGGTACTAAAACTTTATGACACATATAACATGGTAGATGAACAGAAGATACCTACCGAAGTACAACAGACAGACGATGTTGAATCAGATACTGTTAATATGGGAAACAACAATGTTATTTCATATGAACAATATGTGAATCACAACGACGTGTCTGATGTACCAAGTGGTGCATCTTCTGTTGTAGAAAATGCTTGTGTGGTAGATAATGCTTGTGAGTTGTATGAGAACACCGTGTTTATCCCCGATGACACCTTGATCACTAGGCTTAACATATATAAAGATCAGGTTGCCATATACGAACAACGTGTAAAATTTGAGCTAACTGAACGTGAATAGAAAATGGATAGTCAAATGCGCACATTTGTAACAGAACGTAATTTAAAGGAAGAAACATTAAAAAGGGAGTTAGATTCTTTAAGAAAACAACTTAATCTAACTGTTAAGCAAAAACAGGAGATCCAAGAAAGTGTAATTATACTAAAACAGGACTTCAAAGAAAAAGAATCAAAACTCCTAAATGATTTTTCCAGACTTAAAACGTTGAAAAACAAGATTGAGAACAAGTTGTACACACAAGACCAGACCAGACAAACTGCTCAAATGATGCAAAAGCATAAAAAGTTGTGTGATAAACATAGTGAATATAATGTAGGTGAACCTAAATTAGCTCTTCTTAGGAATGCTAAAGTAGCCCAACCTGCGTTATATGATGGAAATGAAATGCTTAAGCCTAGTCATGCCCCCCTGATGTGTCATCATTTGAAGAGAGTAATGAGATAGAGGACAGAAACAGAGAGAGATTAGCTGAAAAAATGAAGGACCCGAAATGTATAGCCAAACGAGTCATAGTTAAACCCCATAATTACTATGAGCAAAATCGATTGACTATCTTTGCAACTCAAACTAAGTTAACACCTGAACAAATATTTTGGTCTTTGGACATAGAAAAGAGAAAGGCTGATGCACTTAAGGACAAAACTCCACCCCTTAGGAAAAGTGCGGCTGCAACAGTGTATCCTCCCAATACACCTAGGCACTTAGTTCCCTTAACTCTTCCCACAGAATGCAATACTCTAATTAGCATCTATGTTCTGTGTCAACTATTTGCTGATTTTGATAAAACATGTAAGAAGATGTTAGCTTTTATAAAAGTGAAGGTCATTTACGTTTTATATGTTGTAACGTGTCGTTGTATTTATTAAGTAAAATAGTCAATGGGCTTTTAGGTTAAAAAGATAGTCCATAGAAAAGCCCATGGAAAGCCCAAGTGGCTTATTAGCCTTGTACTATAAATAGCACTCAACCTCCTCATTTGGAAGGTTGGCCATTGGAAGAGTGTGTGTAGAGAGTGTGTGCAAAATGAGTGAAATATTTATCTCTCTAATATCTCTCTAGATCTATTACATCTATCTTTCCTTGTGTGCATTAGTGATTATTATTGAGTGTGATAAGATTGATCTAAGGTCCTACAAGTGGTATCAAGAGCCAAACATTGATCTAGGAAATTTTTTTGGGGCGGCGTTACTGTTCATCAAATGACTTAGTCTAGCTTCTGACTTAGTCAGTCTAGCTTCTGACTTAGTCTAGCTTCTCACTTAGTCGAGCTTCTCACTTAGTCTAGCAACTTTGATCGAGCATCTACTTCATCGAGTAACTACTTCATCGAGTTAGATAAAGTAGTCGAGCATCTGGTCTAGTCGAGCTTCTCTAGTCGAGCTTCCCTAGTCGAGCTTCTCTAGTCGAGCATCTGGTCTAGTCGAGCTTCTCTAGTCGAGCTTCCCTAGTCGAGCTTCTCTAGTCGAGCTTCTCTAGTCGAGCTTCTCTAGTCGAGCTTCCCTAGTTGAGCTTCTCTAGTCGAGCTTCTCTAGTCAAGCTTCTCTAGTCGAGCTTCTCTAGTCGAGCAACTTAGTTGAGGAACTTAGTCTAGCATCTCAGTCTAGCAACTTAGTCGAGCAACTTAGTTGAGGAACTTAGTCTAGCAACTCAGTCTAGCAACTTAGTCGTGCATCTTAGTCGAGGAACTCCATTGATCGAGTAACTTAGTCGAAAAACTCGGGCAAGGACTTATCGTCTAACAAACCCAACTCGTGAACCCTAAACCATCATCAATAATGACTCCTAGATCTTTGCATCGATCCTACATCAACTTAATCACACACCACAAGTAAATGGAATTGAGTTCTCAAGAGGGACAGATGTCTCCAGTTGTTCAAAACGCTACTCATTCGAAGGAACGTTGTCTAATACACTTTAAAGCTGTTAAGAGTCAATGTGTGACACTCTCTGAAGCAAGGTCACCATTGTCGAATCCATATTCATTGCATCGAATTTTTGGAAGACTCTTCGGATCTGAAATGGATTTTTAAACCTTCAGAGGGAAACTCTTGCACAACATATCTCAAATAGAGAATCAAATTGAACAAGGAAGTGACTGCATAGCAGCCTATCAAGCGCTCCAGACACAGTTTAAATGGTATCTCGACTTTGATTTCAGAAAGATCCAAAATTCTCCAGATTATGAATCCACAAGACAAATATGGAGTAAATACGTCAGCAAATACCTGGACGTGGAAACATTTAGAGATCAGTTGCTTAGTCGAATGAACACATTGGAATTGGTGCTTACTAAAAGATCACTTCATCTGAGAGAGATACGGGAAGAGAAGAAAGTGATAGAACGGGAAAGAATAGAAATGGAGAAGCAGAAACGGGAAAGGGAGCAAATTGAAAGAGAACGGCTATTAAAGGAAACAGTGGTGAATGTCAAAGAGACAAACAAAGATGAAGAGACAGTCGATGAGGGTACACCATCTGATGAAAGCTTGGTTTTAACGGGAAGTGACACATCATCAGAACAGCAGGTTGGCAACAGTAGTCCAAGGTACGATTCGGATGCTGATGGTCGACACTGGAATGAGGCTGTTTGGGATACTGAGGCTGACCATATCAGACTTTCATCCGACATAGCAATATTGGCTACGGTACAACATTAACACGATAATGATAATGTTGTTTTGTTCGATAATGTGTTTGCTCATGATAAGACACATCCTGCGCATCCTGAGTCCATAAGTGACACATATGTGGTGAAGCGGTTTGATAGTAATATCACTCCTACAACCCCAGATATGGATCCTAATGGAGGTGAGCCTGCCCAGGATGGATCTTCTCATGACTAAGATCGTGCCTTATTTGCTTCTTTAATCGCTAATTTCAAACATGAACTTGAAAAGTGCAAAGAGGACAATCGCAAAGCTAAGCAAGCGAATGTCTTATTGTCCAAAGAGCTTAAGGGATTTAAAGAAAAGGAACAAGATTTTGAAAAAATAACACAAAACAAAGACATTGAAATCTCAAACCTTAAATCTCAAGCTCGGAAATTCGAAATTAACGACGATGTTCTCACACCAATTTTAAAACGAAACAAAGAACTTGAAATTGGGTATAGCGAAGCTCTTTCTCGCGAAAAACGTTCCATTCAAAAACTGGAAGAACAAATGGGTCCCAACAACAGAAAAGTTCAAGCGCTTTTAAAAGAAGTCTCTGATTTAAAAAATGAAAATTCGGTGCTTCAGCACACCACTTCAAATCTTAAGATTGCTAATACAAAACTTGAGAATGAAAATCAAGAGATTTCGAAACGGGCAAACAATGTTGAAGCAAAACTTCAAAAACCAGGAAAAAGTGCTCAAACTCTTCAAATGATGCTTCCTAAAGATGAAAAAGTTCATCAATGAAAATCAGGACTTGGTTTTGAAAATACAGATCATGTGGAACATAAATTTTTGTCGCCTGATGCTCTCTTCATGTCAGAAGAGGAAGAAAATTTGGAAAAGGAAAAACGCTTAAAAGTCAAACAAAGAAAAAGCCCATTCTCTTACCAAGGCTTTGTGTATGGTTCTACACAATTTTCAGAAATACCAAAAGCACCTTTGAAAAGAAAAGACACAAATGTGAAAAGATTTTTCAAAGAAGCTCAACTTGCTACTTATGATGCTAATTTATGGCAAAATAAAGCAAGGAAACAGTTTTGTAATCTTAAATATCACATTGAGCACACGTTAAAGGTCATTTGGTCGAAACAACAATACACCATTAGTGACTACAATAATCTCATGTCATCAGACGCTTACCTAAAAAGGGAAGTCTGTAAGTTTTTAAAAGATGAGATTGAACCTCATGTGAAAAATATCAACTTAAGTTTTGAATACTTTGAAAATTTTCTTGTCACTGAAATGAGAGAAGATTTAAGGTACATACATTCTCTTGAAGACGAATTTGATGAAAAATGCCTAACACTTGATATTCAATAAGCCTCTTTCACAAATCAAATTGAGTCACTCCAGTCGGTGTCTGTCAGCCATGAGTATGAGAATTTGGATTTTGAACAAACATCTTCGTTGAAATCTGAAAATCTTTGTCTCAAAAAGAAAATCACTGAACTTTCAAAAGAAGCAACTGACGTCAAAGAAGAATTGTCAAAAAGAACTGCTCAGTTTGAGAAAGATTTAACAAAACTCCAAGCTCAAAATCTTTCTTTCCAACTCAAACTGCAGGAACAAAAAGCTTCTTCTAAAAACTCTTTGACAACAATGCTTAAAGAAAAGGAAAAGATTTTTGAAGAAAATTTTGATGATGCCAAAATCAAGTTTGATTTGGACGAACTTGACACAAAAAATATTGAATTGGAACATGCTGTGGCATCATTACAAAAAGAAAATGAGCATTTGAAACAGACTTACAAAAACCTGTTTGATTCAATCAAACGTTCACGAGTTCAGACTCAAAAATCAATCACAAAACAAAAAGAGACTGAAGTTTTGAAGTCTCAATTGTCTGAATTCGCTGATAAAAAGTTTGAAAAGGTTGTGCAAAAGATTGAATCAATGAAGAGGAAAAAGGTTGAGTCTCAAAACACACAAGTTTCCTTTCCAAATCCCCTGTTTGATACTGATACTTCAGATCTTGAAACGGAAAATGCAAATCATGTGCTTCAAACAAAAGTCCTTGAGCTTGAAACGCTTTTAGCTTAACGAACAAACGATCTTGAGGATGCCAAAACTGATCTTTTCAACAAAACGAACAAATTCGAAACATATTTTGAAAGACTTGAAAAAGAAAATATTGTGTTCTAACGGAAACTGGCTCGTAAAACGGATGATTCTAAAGCTGAAAAAGATCAATTTTTGAAACAAATTGCTTCTTTGGAATCTAAATTGGCATCTCAAGATCATCTTCAAAAAGAATACAATGATTTGCGAATGTCATACAATGCCTTAAAAGCAAAGTTTGATATTCTCCATCGATCAAAAGGCAAATCTCATGTTTCAAATCTTTCAACACCAGAAGTGAGTGTTTCAAAGAAGGTTTACACGGTTGAATCTTCAAAACCATTTTCGAAAAAGGTTTCTCGGTTTACCACCTATTCTTTGCAAAAAGGAAGAAAGTTTTCAAAGAAACCACGATTTTCAGAAACACTTACTCCTCAAAAGCTTTCAAGGTCAAATACCTCTAATGAAGAGAATACAGGTTTTCAAACTCCACACTCTCGATTTACTCCGGTAAAGCGAGTGTGGAAACCAAAGCAAAGTCATTCAAACTCTGAAATGCTTCCGCTACAGCACAAGAATGACTCTGCTTCAAGTTTTAAAACTCCAAAAGAGACAACGAGTTTCTCAAACAATTTTCAAAAGAAAAAGAGTTTTAAATCACCGTTGATTCCACGAGTGTTATTTCCAAATGAAACACCGGTTTTCAGTCCTCGTTGGAATTCAACTTCTTTGAATCAGATTGACACAACTTACAAATGGATTTCAAAACATGCTAAACCCGTTGGCGCAGTGCTTAAATGGGTTCCAAAGGTTGTTGTCTAATCTGATCTCACAATGGCTTCTGAACACATCAGTTCAGGACCGTGCTTCAAAGAAAGGAAAGTGCTAATCAAAATATTTCAGCTTACAACCCGGGCTTCAACGTTGTGGCTTATGCACACATAATAGTGCATAACCCGTTTTTCAAAGAAAGGACCCTGTTGTACACTTTATTGCAACAATCCTAAAAGAAAAGAAGTTAACACGCAAAGTTTTTTCAAAACAAACTTCTTAAGATTTTCAAATCTTTACTCCCCATTCGCTCCAAAGTTTAAAAAATATCAAAACCAATGCAAGCTTTGAGGGGGAGTATTTCATAAACAATTTTGTTCCAAAAAGTTCATGCAAATCCGTTTCTCCCAATTAGCTTTCCAAATACAATGATTTTCATCAAACGGTATCAAAAATACCATCGAAATGCTATTTTTGAGGTGGAGAAATGTGATTAAAATGTGATCATGGTTTGAATCTCAAAAAGAGCTCGACTCAGTATGAACCAACGAATTGACGAAACTCAAATGTCAAATCGAAAAGACATGTCCTGGACGGGTAATAATTTCAAGCTGGTTTACCAGTGATGTAAGCGTGTCTCGAAAAGGACTTGTCTGAGTAGAATATACCAATTCGAGAGATGATATTTGAATATGACCGGGACGGGTAATAATTTCAAGCTAGTCCAACTAGTGATGTAAGCGTGTCTCGCGAAGGCCATGTTCATTGAAAATCGATCATTTCAAAATGTGCGAACTCTACCCAACATGTGCAATTTATTTCAAAAATGCATGAGCACATGTGAAGGGGGAGTATTTCAAAAATGCAAAACTCTCAAAGTGTTATCTAAATGTGTTTATTCATGAACACGTTGAGAGATTTTATCAAAAAGGTTTTATGGCATGCAATCAACAAACCTAGGATAATCATGGAGTAATAAGGTGATTATGGTTAGGTTATGTCCAATGATCCGCCAGAACCGGAGGGATCTACCAAAGGACAATTCCAATATATTTGAATTAGAAGTCCTTAGGTAAGATTGAAAAAAGGAGTAATATGAGAAAGGAGAAAGAAGGGGTTGAAGAATGAAAAAGAAAAGTTTAATGAAAGGGTGAAAAGAAATAGCCCTCCATGAAAACTTAGGTCAGAAACCGGGTCAATACATCTGCTATCGGTACTCACTAAGGTGATACTGATATTGAAGACAAGACGTCATGGACCCAGTGACGCGTTGCACCACCCCTCCTTGCCACTCAGATATCTCTTAAAAGATATTTGTTTCATTTCTCACGGAGAACTCTACATAATCTATCGACCTCTCACTCCAAGATGCGTTGATATTGAAAAGGTGGCACTCTGCTCCATGCCTCCGACGACTAAAACCAAAACGCACAATTGAGTCTAGAGCCTTGAGATTCATCAAAAGATCTCTTAGGTACACTTTCCATTCAATACACTTGTGTTCACCAATAAGGATACAAGTTGTAAGAGTCTTAATGAGATCTTCATATCTTGCCTTATATAATGATGGTTACGTGCATCAAACGGTCTACAATCTTGAAGAGATACTTCGGTATACTTCAGAGGCTCTCAACGGCCTTGGCAAAGATTAGAGAAAGTTCTCACACTATGCTGTTAACGATCTTGAAATCTGAACCTATAAGCGCTGGATGATTTATTGCTAACTGTTTTATGCAGGTACTGACGAAAGTCCATTCACCATCATCATATGTTTCAACATCTACAACGACGATCCAACTGTACAGAAGATGTTGATCAAGGCAAGTACGACTAAAAGTCGATTATTTTGAAGATCACAAAGCATGAAGGAACAAAAGAATCAAGACTATTCTACAACGACACACAAAGCTCAAGACAATGAAGTCTAAAGATCTAAGCATATGTAGCATCATTTGAATGACCATCCCTTCGGGGGAGATTGTTAGCTTTTATAAAAGTGATGGTCATTTACGTTTTATATGTTGTAACGTGTCGTTGTATTTATTAAGTAAAATAGTCAATGGGCTTTTAGGTTAAAAAGATAGTCCATAGAAAAGCCCATGGAAAGCCCAAGTAGCCCATTAGCCTTGTACTATAAATAGCACACAACCTCCTCATTTGGAAGGTTGGCCTTGAGAGTTGTATGAAAAGAGTGTGTGCTTTATATATGAAATATTTATCTCTCTAATTTCTCTCTAGATCTATTACATCTATCTTTCCTTGTGTGCATAAGTGATTATTATTGAGTATGATGAGATTGATCTAAGGTCCTACAGAAGAGAATAACATCAACGGGAATTACCGAAGGGGAAAGAGGTTTAGAACTAACCAAAGAATGCTACTTAACTGAGGTTATTCCATTCTTTAAGCTTCTTAAGGAACATTTTGAGGGTATTCAAAAAACCCTTAGAAATGAAGTAAATGAGATGAAAGCAGTATTTAAAGATATGGAAAACGAAGTGTCCTAATGTGCGATAGAACTTAAGAGTCGTGAGATTGAGAGAAAAAAGATTCTCATCACCAATGAGAATTTGATTGCTAAATGTGTTGCCCAGGATGTGTTTTATACTACTACTGATGCTACACTAATTGCTTGTCAATTTCATGAACTGTCTATTGCACTGAATGCTTTCCAGAATCGTGTTGTTGAGCTTGAGGGGGAGAATTGAAAATTGC
Organism: Artemisia tridentata subsp. tridentata; assembly: GCA_021014915.2. NCBI lineage: Eukaryota > Viridiplantae > Streptophyta > Magnoliopsida > Asterales > Asteraceae > Artemisia > Artemisia tridentata. The sequence continues at coordinate 296,538,927 of CP139502.1, read as the reverse complement.
ATGAGAAAATTCAAAATGATGACCATGATAACATGGTTAAATGTTTTTCAAAACTAGAGGTTGATCATCTTAATTTACAATTAAAGTATCAACATTTAGAAGAAAAGAAAAAAATCTCAAATGCCAAGACATCTTTGGATACTCCTGAAATTGATGCATATTTTGAATTAAGCAAACGAGATGAAAAAATTCAAGCTCACACTAACACGATTCGACAATTGAGGGCTCAAATTGCCCAATTAAAATCAAACAAGAGTGATGTGTATGGCACCAATAAACCATCGTATTTAAATTCTCATAATTTTCACTATCAAGACACCATCAATAAGTTACACAATGAAAATGAGTGTTTTCGAGCTGAAAATTCAAAAGTCAAACAACATTTCAAAGAGTTATATGATTCATTTAAAGTCACACGTAACAGTCATAATGAAAAGATAAGTTCTTTGTTAAATGAAATCGAGAATCTAAAGACTTAGGTGAAAGGGAAAATGCCAATCATCACTGGTGATAATGCTGTTTCAAAGGTTCCTGCTTGTTGTAAGTATGATGTGCATGTTGTACCTATTTCGCCTCCCCTTAGGAACAATAGGTCTGCCCATCAAGTATATCTCAATCACCTTAAGGAAAGCCTTGATATTCTTCGTGAGATCGTAGAAGAGGACAGGATTGATAAACCACATGATAGTGCAATTGTAGATGCATGTTTCCTCACTAAACGGTCTCAGGAACTGTTAGAATACGTCATTGGCACAGGTCCTAAGATAGAGAACAAAAGAGATAGAATTGTTACATCATCCTCTATGACTAGGATTAAGCATGTAACCTTTGATGTACCACTGAAGTCATCTGAACCCAGCACGTCAAAATCAGGAAAACAAATGACAGTAAAACAAACTAATGTTCCCATCATTACTTCTACAGGAGTAAACTGTGACACCAAAGCCAGCGGGTCAAAGCCTAGACGTAATACAAGGAAAGATAGGACTGCCCCAGCTAAGAGTGTTCAGGAGAAGAAAGTAGAAGTCCAACCTAGGAACAATAAGTTTGCTTTGAATAGTATGAATCGTGTTGATTCGAGTATTAGCTATAAGCGTACTGTAATTAATTCGAATTCTAATGCTGCTGTAAAACATGTAACGAATGTTTAATTTCCAGTAATCATGATGATTGTGTTGTGTCATTTTTTATGTCTCATAAATAAACCCAAGTTAAGAATGTTAGGAAGACTGAACTGAGAAAGCAGATTTGGAAAGCAACAGGAAAAATGTTTGCTAATGTTGGTTATCAATGGAAACCCACTGGAAGGAAATTCACTTTAGGTGATCAGTGCCCCTTAACTAGATTGAATATTCATAAAGTAGTGAAGGTTAAGGAATGGAAGCCGACTGGTCGAATTTTGCCTTTAGTAACACAATGCCCTGCAACTAGGTCATTTGCTGCCTCTAGTGATGTTTCCACTGTAAATACATTAGCATCTATGAATCCTGTAGTTCCAGAATTTGTTTGTACTAACCAAACGGACCCCAGCTGCACGTGGGGATCCACATTTTTCAGTTATCCATCGTTGTCTGTTTTCAAATGCAGGTCGTACAAATCGTCCTTTGGTATTTGGACTCAGGCTGCTCAAAACATATGACTGGGGATCGCTCACGGCTCAAGAATTTCGTGAAAAAGTTTATCGGGACTGTTAGATTCGGGAACGACCATTTTGGGGCAATCATGGGTTATGGAGATTACGTTTTTGGTGACAGTGTAATCTCCCAGGTATACTACGTGGAAGGGCTAGGGCATAATCTGTTTTCTGTTGGTCAATTTTGTGATTCCGATCTTGAAGTTGCATTCAGAAAACACACATGTTTCGTTAGAGAGTTGGATGGTATTGATCTTCTTAAAGGCAGTCGCGACACCAATCTATACACCATCTCTATTGAAGAAATGATGAAGTCCTCTCCTATCTGCTTGCTTTCAAAGGCCTCAAAGACCAAATCTTGGCTTTGGCACCGTCGTTTAAATCATTTAAACTTCGGTACCATAAATGACCTTTCTCGCAAGGATCTTGTACGAGGCATGCCCAGATTAAAGTTTGAGAAAGATCATCTTTGTTCTGCCTGTCAACTAGGCAAAAGCAAGAAACAAACCCACAAACCCAAAACTGTCAACACCATCATGGAAGTTCTTCACACCCTTCACATGGATCTATGCGGACCAATGAGAGTGCAAAGTATCAATGGAAAGAAGTATGTTCTTGTGGTGGTCGACGACTACTCTCGGTTTACATGGGTAAAGTTTTTGAGAACCAAGGACGAAACTCCAGAGGTTATCATCAAACTTATCAAGCAGTTACAAGTTTGACTCAACAAAACTGTCAGAATCATCCGGACAGACAATGGAACTGAGTTTGTTAACCAACAACTCAGTCATTTTTATGAATGTATTGGCATAACCCATTAGAAAAGTGTTCCACGCACTCCTCAACAGAATGACGATGTTGAAAGACGAAATCGTACTCTTGTGGAAGCTGCAAGAACCATGCTAATATATTCTAAGACTCCGATGTTTCTTTGGGCAGAGGCAATTGCTACTGCTTGTTACACCCAAAACCGATCCTTGATGCACACACTTCACAACAAAACTCCTTATGAGCTAATACATGGAAAGAAACCAGATCTTTCCTTTCTTCATGTGTTCGGTGCACTGTGTTATCCAACAAATGACAGTCAAGATCTGGGAAAGCTAAAAGCCAAATCAGACGTAGGTTTTTTCGTTGGGTATGCACCAGATCGCAAGGGATACAGAATCTACAACAAACGAACTCGAAAAATCATGGAAACTATTCACGTATTATTCGATGAGCTGACTGAGCAAACGGCTCCTGAACACACAAGTTCTGGACCCGCATCTAATCTTTTGTCACCTAGACCAATCAGTTCGGGTCTTGTACAGAATCCTACTCCTGCGGTTCCTTATGTACCTCCTACCAGTGATGAGTTGAAGAAGTTGTTCGATCTGATGTTTGATGAATATTTTGAGCCACCAATTGGTGATGCTACAACTGAAGCACCACCTGCACATCTAGCTGCTGATGCTCAAGTTCAAAACAACTCAGATGGCTCATCGGTATCTATCTCAGTTAGTCAAGAAGCACCATCTGTCAGTCATTCACCATCATCATTGAATGTTCAGTCTTCTTCGGTACAACAAGGCTCTGCAATAGATAATTCTTTTGAGGTGAATCCTTTTGCTCCTGTTGATGATGTTCCATTCGAGAATATCTTTGCTCCTGAATCTTCTACAGACACGTCTTCTTCAGGGGATCTTAACACGGCAACATCAGTTCAATACCCTCAACCACATGATCATCTCAGAAAATAGACCAATGATCATCCAATTGACAACATCATTGGGAATCCTTCTCGTCCGGTCTCCACTCGAAAGCAACTTGCCACTGATGCATTGTGGGGTTTTTTTTTAATTCTGTACTGTCAAAAGTCAAACCCAAGGACTTCAAAGATGCTTTGTCCAAAGACTGCTGGTTTACGGCAATGCAAGATGAAATTCATGAGTTTGATCGACTTGAAGTATGGGAATTGGTGCCTCCTCCAGATTGTGCAATGATTATTGCTCTAAAGTGGATCTTCAAAGTGAAACTTGATGAGCATGGTGATTTTTTTAAGAATAAGGCGCGGCTTGTTGCAAAGTGGTATCGACAAGAAGAGGGCATAGACTTCGAAAAATCATTTGCTCCGGTTGCTCGAATTGAAGCCATCAGAATCTTTCTTGCTAATGCTGCCAGTCAGAATATGACAGTCTATCAAATGGATGTCAAGACAACATTCTTAAATGGTGACTTAAAGGAGGAAGTCTATGTCAGTCAACCAGAAGGATTTGTGGACCCTGATCGTCCTACTCATGTCTATAGCTTGAAGAAGGCTCTCTATGGCCTAAAGCAGGCACCTAGGGCATGGTATGACACATTGTCTAAGTTTCTTCTGACAAACGGATTCTCCAAGGGTGTTGTTGATCCTACACTATTCACTAGGAAAACGGGCAAGCATCTACTTCTCGTTCAGATCTATGTAGATGACATTATCTTTGCCTCCTCTGATCCTAGTGAATGTGATCGGTTTTCTAAAGAGATGAGTTCTAAGTTTCAAATGTCAATGACGGGACAAATGTCATTCTTTTTGGGATTGCAAATTTCCCAAAGTCCCGGAGGCATCTTCATTAATCAATCCAAGTATGCAAATGAAATATTGAAGAAATTTGGATTTGATTCAAGTGATCCTGTTGACACTCCGATGATTGAGAGATCGAAATTGGATGAAGACCTCTCTGGGATCTCGGTTGATCAAACTAAGTTTCGAAGCATGATCGGATCCCTAATGTATCTAACTGCTAGTAGGCCAGATCTATTGTTTGTTGTATGCATGTGTGCTCGGTACCAGTCCAAGCCCACCAAAAAGCATCTGGAAGCAGTAAAACGAGTCTTCAGATATCTTCAAGGCATGATTCACATGGGTCTCTGGTATCCTAAGGACACCGCCATGGAACTTACGGCCTATGCGGATGCCGACCATGTGGGGTGTCAAGATACTCGTCAAAGTACGTCGGGAGGTGCTCAGTTTCTTGGGGAAAAGTTGGTTAGCTGGTCTTCTAAAAGGCAAATGAGCACTTCAATATCTTCCACAGACGCTGAATACATTGCCATGTCTGCGTGCTGTGCTCAAATTCTTTGGATGAGATCACAACTATCAGACTATGGTTTTGCATACAACCAGATCCCTCTGTATTGTGACAACAAAAGTGCGATCGCTCTTTGCTGCAACAATGTCCAACATTCCCGATCAAAGCACATCGACATCCAGCATCACTTCATAAGGGAACAGGTTGAGAAAGGGATTGTTGAACTCTACTTCGTGAGGACGGAGTTTCAGTTGGCTGATATCTTCACTAAGGCACTTCCGAGAGAACGGTTTTAATTTATTCTCCCGCGACTTGGCATGAAGAGTTTGAAACCTGAAACACTCAAGAGTCTTCAAGAAGAAAACGAGGAGTAAAGGATTTGCTTTACATATCCTTGTATATATTTGTATATATTTTAAACCAAAAAGAAAATAGAAAAATATAAAACCTATAAAAACCATAAAAATCAGAAAAACACAAAATACCAAAAATAGCTCCTTTAGGCATGTCTTCTGTTTATCGATAACATTTACGGACCTAGAAATATCATTAAGTAATGACACGGGTCTTTAAATGAAGCTCGAGTAGAAGTTATATTAACTGGTTAAAACATGTCTAATCGTCTTGCAGTTACTTCAGTCTGCAACCCGTGCTTTATCATGGGGAAAGCATGTCGCCAAAAAGACGGTTGTTCCTCCAACTGGGTGAAGTTCACCTGGGCATGGATTACTCTATATCCATGTTTCGTCGATCTGATGTACGATTCAGTGCATCATTTCTTGTATAAGAAGAGAAGTCGTCTTTACACCAAAAAACTCTTTCCCGTTTATGATTCTTCAGGAGAGTTTTGGTGTTTCACAAGGTGGTAACTGGACTTAAATTTTCACAAATTCTTGACGCTCAATTGAATGACTACTGCTCTTTAAATAGAAAACGGGTCATTAATTGAGGGGGAGAGTATTTGTTCAAAATTTCTGACACCTTTTTACACTTGGTGCAACATCAGCAGTGACACTCTCTCTTGGTTTAAGGGGGAGCATAGTATGCTCCATCATCAGAATATATTAAACCTGACCACATTTTCTCCTATAATTTCTAACTTATTTAAATCAATTAGGATCACAAATCTCAATTGGTTTAAAATTTTTGATCGGGGGAGAGAATGTGATTTAAATATGAAACCTGATGAAAATGTGATCTTTTGGATTTAAGTATAAGCTCTCCCATATGTGCTAAACTCTTTCGTATATCGATGCACATATTAAGGGGGAGCAAATGGCATGATAGTAAAAAGGATGCGACATCTCATGTGACTCAGACTTTACCAATGAATTGACGAAACAAAAACTGTCATTAATCGAAGGGACATATCCTGGCCGGGTAATAATTTCAAGCTGGTCTAACCAGTGTTGTAAGCGTGTCTCGAAAAGGATGTGTCTGAGTAGAGTGTACCGTTTCGAGAAACTTTTGTGAATGTGACCAGGCCGGGTAATAATTTCAAGCTAGTTTAACTAGTGATGCAAGCGTGTCTCGAATCGGTCATGTTCACTGAAAGTGGATCAATTCAAAAAAAAGTGCAATCTCTACCCAACATGTGCAAATTTTAAAATTAAAACATATGAGCACATGTTAAGGGGGAGCCTTTGAAAATTATAAAACTCTCAAAGTGTTAGCAAAATGTGTTTCATAATCATGAACACTTTGAGAGATTTTCCAAGGATTTGGTTAATGGCAACATAGGATAGTCATGAAGTTATAAGGTGGCTAAGGTTAGGGATCTACCCAGGGACAATACCAAATAGTTAGTATTAGAAAGTCCTTAGGTATGATTATGTAAAAAGGAGTAATATGAGAAAGGGGAAAGAAGGGGTTGAAGAATTAAAAAGAAATAAAATGAGAAAGGGTGAAAAGAAATAACCCTCCAATTATTCAACCTTAGGGCAGAAACCGGGTTCAATTCATATACTACTGGTGGTTACTAAGGTAACACCGGTATTGAAGACAAGACGTCATGGACCCAGTGACGCACTGCACTAAACCTTCTAAACCACTCAAGTTCTCTTAAAAGAACTTGTTTCATTCTCACGGGGAACCCTACATAATCTATCGACTGCTCATTACGAGCTATGTTGATATTGAAATAGGAGACACCGCTCCATTCTCCGACTACCAAAAATGCACTTATTGAGTCTAGAGCCAAGAGATGCATCATAAGATCTCATAGGAACACATGTTACTTCTACACTGGTTGTTCAACATTAAGGACACCAGTTGTAAACTTATGAGCCCTACGCAGATCTTAACAATCTGCCAGAACATTCATGAGAGAATTTACAAATGTAATTCTGAGTGATTGAATGGAAATTCCTGCCAGGGTCAACATCAAACAACCCTGAAAGCAGGTCACTTCGGTAATTCCTTGTGGATTACGCTTAGTGGTTGCGGCGGTCTCAAACGATCTACAGTCGTGGGGTGAACTCCAGCGACTCACCTAATCGTTGATGTACTTCGGTAGATCTTGTAAACCCTCTCGATGGATTCCGATTCAGGAATGGCCTTGGTAAGGATTAAAGAAAGTTTTCACACTATGCTGTTAACAATCTCGAATTCCAAACCTATAAGTTCCGAGCGTTTTATTGCTAAATGTCGTATGCAGGAATCCCTGGCGGTTGCAGCTGATTGCCGAAAAGGTGCCGATCCATCACTCCATGCTCACACTTCATCATCATAATCAAAGAAATCATGATATCTAAAAGACCTTCTACATTGCTTCTGCAACTCTGATGCAGAAAAATCATGATTCAAAAAAGTGTGAGCATGCAGTCCAAATGTCACAACAAATCATATGGAGGCAATGCTGCTACAACGGATGAGCTTGGAGATTTACAGTGGCAGATGATCTCAATGAAGGCTCAAAGATCACAACTTCATATGGAGACGATACTGCATGATGACTTGAAGATATATGTTGGATGATATTCTCAAAGATTCCTCAAAGATCATCCAAGACAAAAGATCAGTCATCAAAAGTTCGCTGCTGAACGCACAAAGATCAGTGACTTTGAAGAATCAAGAACTACGAGCTAGGAAGTCATACTCATATGATAGAATGCTAGAATTCAACATATTATTTCCGGGGTGACCTCCCTTAGGGGGAGATTGTTAGAAACATAAATATTCATATGAAGACTAGGTCACCCCAAGTATCTGTTAGCATTAAATAGCTCATAGGATTATTAGTAATATTAGTAATAGTTTAGTTATTAAAGTAATCATGGAGTGGGTCGAGTCTTTACCCACTGTCAGCTCACTCCACAGCCCACACGGGGCGTCTAATATTGCACTATATAAAGCCCTTCCCACACAAGGGAAGGGTTGGACCTTTCATTCTAATCTAACACCTTCTACTTTCTCTCTCTACAAAGGCTCCCAACTTTCTATTTCTCTCTCTAGAATTCTTACACTATTCGACCCATATCTTAATCCATACGTATGTTATATATTGTGAACATCTTACAGAGGCTTATATTATAAGCCAAAATTGAAATTTGTATTTTTATAAACTCGTTTGACAAATTAACTTAAGCTTGAGCTTATTATTTCTAAATTACTAAAAATGACATAATTATATAAACATATAGCATATGTTTGATTTTTTTTGTGGGTAAATAAGTAATTAATAGTTTAAAAGCCTCGGTTTAAAATTTTTAGCTCCTTTTATTTGGCTGGGAATTATAGTTTTAAAAGTCTCCATAAGCCTTGACGCCAAACAAGACCATATACAAGCCGGCTTATTTTAAAAGTTTAAGCCCCCGTAAAACACAACCTTAGAGAGTTAGATGCAGTGGAGTTAAGTTCGCGCCATTTTGACGGTTACTTTCTCTCTTCTTTTTTCTTTTTAGAAAAGTTATATACTTTATTTTTACATACAATATATAAACCCCTTTTAAACTATCATTTTTACATATAAACTAATCTTTCACTTTCATTTCCACTTTCATTTCTTCTATAAATACAAAGGCATTCCTAGAACTTCACGTAACAATCCTCTAAAGAGCTCCCTTCTCCGTCTCCTTTAGTCAATCGGTCAAACCAAAAGGATAATACCTCTAGTTGATCCTTAGTTCGATCGAACTTATGGTTCCTAAACCCTAAGTCGGTCCATTAAACTTCTAGTCGATTACCCGTGGTTCGTACTCTCCAAACTTGCATAGGTTCGTATCCTAGTTCTACTTGTGCCGTACCGGTGGGTACATGACGCAACTCGAGTGGTGATTTTCCCCAAGAAACCCTAAAGTGATCGATTGAAGCAAGAAGATCAAGAAGGTGATTCCGTGCTGATCAAGAAAGGTCGTGGAGCTTACGTATTAGCAGGATAATCAAGTAAGTAATCATAAACACCATTTATATGTGTTAGTAGGTTATATCTCTGATTATAAGATTTTGATATTAGGTTTTGGTCTACATTGCCTTTACTTATTTATTTTCCGTTGTGCATGTTTTATAGGTCATGCAGGTGACCACCAATACCCTGCAATACTAGCGGGAAATACGTCGGCCTCGCTAACAACTTGTAACACCCCCAAAATCTGATTTAGCGGAAGCATACATGTTTGGGTGCTACTAAATTGGTATCTCAACACAAGGTGCAAAGAACGGTTTTAGTTCAACCATTTAAAATAGATTTCGTATTCAAAAGAGATTTGTTTACAACATTTCAAAAACAGTGCGGAAATAAAGACCCATATAAGAAGTTAAGCGGTCCCAAATATATCAGAGTCTTCTATGACCATGCCATGCCCTGCCAAAAGCCTCCATAACTAGTTTATCGCCTTAAACATGAAAATACATGTTAAAAGTGTCAACACGAGGTTGGTGAGTTCATAGGTTTATGATATAGCAGTAAAAATTACTGTGAGTTCCATAAGAGTTTTGTGACCATTGTGTCGCTTACAATGTCATAAAAATACAGTTTACCTTAAGGTAAAATTTGAGATGTGGACCATGTGTAGGGTATGCAACCCAAAATAAAATAGTCTATTATGCTAGCTCTAAGTTCATGCAATCGAAGCTATAACTTGTGTGCATGCTCTAGAAGCATGTTAAATATCAAGGCCAGGCAAGTGTGTATCCCAGACGCTTGTGGTTTCGATATGGTATACGTTCATTTGCCTATCCGGTCAAACCGAACGGGGACATTACTCCCAATAGATCTATTTATAACATTCGCGCTTCCCAGTAGGAATTGACGGTTCATGAGTTTGGACAAATTGGGACATACTAGTGCTTAGGCTAATCCGCGTAATAGTTTGATAACAATAGTGTTGGTCCATAAAATAGATTTGCATGTTTCTCACCCCGCTTGTAAAACAAGTTTAAATAGTGTGGGGTTACATATCAGTCAATCACATAATGCCTTCAAATGACCAAATCAAATATTTCAGCCAATCAGTCAAATATTGAATAAACAGTTCGCAGGTTCCAAATAAACAGTCATTGAGTTTAGTTAAAACGAGCATGTATTCTCCCCCAGAAACATTTTAAAAACCAGTAAAAGTAGGGGCCATGAACTCTCCTTAGCTTGCAGCAACGCAAAATATCACAGTGGTCTCAACTGGCATCAAGAGCAATACATAACGATATCGAGGGTACAGGCACAACGGTGCCGGATCGGCACAACCTAATATGTATATAGTTATCTCAGAGCGTGCCTCGTAAAGTAAAAGAGTTTTCAAAAGAACAAGCGTTTTAGTTTTCGTGGATTACTCGTAACAAAGTTTGTAAAAAGTTTAGTGTTAACGTTTCGTGTGGTGGTAAGACATCATAGACTCAAGAATACTCACGCCAATTGTTATAGAAAATCGACACTGTCGAGAAATGTACAGACGAGAACTTGAGTCGAGAAAAGAATGGTAAACGAAGTCAAGGAAGTATTGACAAAGAAATATGTCAACGGAGAAGTCAATTGTTAAGTTTCGGTATTTACCTCAAGTTCCCAATTAGTTTGTATAGAACATACGTGTTTCATATATAAAGGTAGGTTTGAGTTTTCAAAAAGTTTTACAATATCAAAGTGTGTCTCTCGTCATTCGATGAATTTAAAAATAAAAGAGTTATCGCAAATAAAGTTTAAGTGTAGAAATTTTACAAAATTTCGCCATGACCCGCTCGTTTATAAAACGTTCCAAGTCGAAAGACTTTATTATGAATCAATTTTCCCAAGTCAATTAAATAGATAACAACATAATATATGTCCGATATACATATACATATATATATATATATATATATATATATATATATATATATATATATATATTCAGTCTGTTTGATATTTGTAAAATCCGTGTCCAATTATTCGAATCATAATCCGTTATATTTTTGTCCGTGAAATGTATATTTAGTCCGTATTCAAGTATCAATCTCAAGGGTACTCGAAATGTTACCAATAATTTCGCGTTAGTCAAATTTTTCTATAACCGAAAAAATATATTAATACATGTTATATATGTTCTTTGACATGATATATAGTAATGCGTCTTTGGGACTTTTAATCAAACGCACCCTTAGCTCCTTTTTGTGGGCTTGGCCCATGACAAAACAAAGCACACCTTTAGTTGGGCTAGCCAACAAATCCAACGCACCCTCTATGGACTGAAATTTCAAAACAGGTTCAAACAAAATAACTATGTCTGTATCTTATGGATTTGTTAAAGTGTTGCTTTCACTAATGATTGTGTTTGACAATATCGTACTGCTCAAACATTTGATTCAAATTATGTTTTGCATCTTCCTTTAATAGCTTGAAAGACTCATATACTGTTATACATATATAAAGCATAGAAGTTGCAACAAAACAACCTATGCTGCATTTTTATGAATAAAAGTTGAAAGTACATACTAAAAGAGTTGTTTTCCCATTTGTTTCTATTTACAGATTGATTTGGAAATGGTGTGTTAGCTGGACACTGGAGCCAGCTTGCTTATCAGACATCCATCAGAACAAGGTTACCGTGACAGTCAGAAATACCATTTTTGCAAGACTGAACTTCCATGACAGAAGGAATAAGAATTGTTGTCTTTTAAGGTGGTATGAAGGCATGAAACCAAGAGTTGCATGATAGGAATCCTAGTGACTATAGGTGCACAAAATTTGTTAACCACGTAGATATTTTGAGTTAGATATATGAATGGGTAAATTACACACCTATTAAATGCTTATGGACAATATTAAAACTCCTATAAACATTTCTTAATTCCAAGACACAGGAAGAAGACTCCATCCGTATATTGCAGTTTTTCATGTTTCTAATTTGCTCAAACTGCCAGACATTATGCAATGCTTTAAGGAAACTATTGTCATTATGACAAATCGATATGTAGCATTGATGAATAAGAGTATAAAACCAGTGCAGAAGAAGGTGAATTTAGGTGAATTAGTCAATCAAAAGGACTTAAAAATAAGCAGTCCAAATTTAATCACCCGTAACCACATGGGTTATACCCGAAGCAACGCAAGACCGAGGACGGTACAAGTAGTAAAACCAACATCCAACTTAGGTGTAACAACAAGACTCGAGGAGTAAGACTACAACAAACAGACTGAGGCCAAACCAAATTTATAACACAACAACAACAACAGTAAACCGGATTCACTTAAACCAACAATCTCACCCAAATCAATAACACCACCAACAATCAATCCAAATCAACCTGCGACCTCATCGTTTATTACACTCGACCCGTTATTAAAATAAGTAAACCGTCACCTCACCGAGACCCAAGTCGTGACGAAACAAACCAAACATCATTTTAATCGAATCTTACAACACGAAACAATAATAAAAACACGTTTTTACCCAGTTTTTATTCCACGAAACACTTGATATGTTTTTCTATCGGATGCTAAATAAATGATAATAAATAAAATACAACAAGAATGGTTTCGACATACCACCAAAAGGATGTACGACAGGGAGAGGGTCGGAGATGATGGTGGTGTCTGCGGCGTGGTGGCGACTTGGTGACCATACGGACAAAACAGACGACCCTTGGTCTCCTTGTTAATGGTGGTGGCAAGATCGCGACACGGCGGCGCGTGTCAACTGCTGTGGTGTCGACTGTGGACGGCGGCCAGATCAATAGAGAGGGTGAGCGAGAGCATCAGTCACCCTAGAGAGAGAAGTGTGTGATGAGATTTGAATGTGTGTCCCATTTTTGTTGCTTCGACTGGATTAAAAGGGAGGAAGGAAGTAGTTTTTGACCAACCTTTCTTTGCTTCGGTCTTGGGGAGGCTGTTTTGAGCAACTGTCACCATCTCTAGCAGACTCGTGATCACAAAAAGAGAGATAATAGAGAAAGGAAAAAAAGGGTGATAGTGATCTCTCATGTGGATCTGATAATAAGATAAAGGGAAAAGTGATGGGGCGGCTGGGGCCAGCATAAAAAGAGAATGTGTAGTGGGGAGAAGTGGAGAGTGGGGGTTGTTTGACACGTGACATGTGAGGTATTATAATGCTTTGTTGAAAAAGTGATGTAGTGAAGAGTGGGGGGTTGTTTGACACGTGTCACTCTTTTTTTTTCTTTAAAACACACTTTAACACACAACCCACCCTAATCTTCATTTTATCCACCCCTTCTCTATGTTTTCTCTCTTCAAATCCAGCCAACACAACACACAACGAGAAGAACACATATCTTCTTCTTGTAATCACACCTCAACAAGAGAGATGAACTCAACTTCAAGATCTTTTAACAATCAAGGTCCACGGTAGGTTTTTCTTTGTTGTGTTTTTTGGTTGAACGAATCAAAGCAAGTATGATAACATAATTGTTACTTCTTTTTAAATTCGTATATGAAAAAGAAATGAGTTTGAGTCTCACAGATCTATGATGTATCATTCTTTCGTGTTATGATCTTTTGAGATCTATGGGCGTATTGTACCACACGATAAAGAACCAACTGAGATCTAAGTTGCCTTTCATTTTATGGTTTTAACCGAATGAAAGATTGAATGAAGCGATTAGTTTTGTCCATTTCTTGAAAGTATTCGGATATTAATTGAAGTTATGCTTCAAAAACTTGATCGATGATGAGTTTAATTACTTTCGTTTGTTTGCAACGGCTACTTTCCTCGAATCACACAAGCAAACGAGTGCTGTCAGAACCACGAGAATTCGGATTTTATCATCAACAGCGCCCCTCCGTTTTGGGGAGAAGGGCGCTGTTGGGCGGTTTTTGGGGTGCTTCAATGCCCACTACGGACGGTCTAAGGGTAGGTTTTTGTTTTAGTATTAGCCCGTGTATCGTGTGTCTCGTTGAACTAAAATATAATTGCGGCAATCCGGTTTGGTGCTTTCGAGCAAAAATGCGAAAAATGGATTTTCATGAACGTTCTTATAAAAACAATACTATTGACTACGAAAAATAATTATCGGACTAAATCCATAAATAATGTGGTGTCGGTACGCATGTGGTGTCGTGTTTTTCAAAAAAGTGAGATGACTTCTCGGTTTTGTAAATAAATTGCCAGTAAGTGTCAGGAAGTGATTACTTCACTTTTCTTGATCAAATTAAGTAGCTTGGAGGGTTACCGTATGCTACAGTGTGCGAGATAACTTCTCGAAATAACCATGTAAGCTCACAAAAGGCTCAAATAAATTGCCAAATAATAATAAGTTAATTTTTATTATTAAAATCATGTTTGGAAAATTACGGGTGATTACACAACTAGAGTCTATAACAAACAGAAAAAAAATAAAGGTTGCAAAAAAATTACAAAAGTTAACTAAGTCAACACAAGATAAAAGGAATTAAATGATTCGTTAGTTAGAATTGTAATAAAATCGCAGTTAACTATATTACTAACCTTAGACGTGATGAGAGAAATGGGGTTTGAATTAAACAATAATCACTTGTAGGGATTGATTGAATAATAAATGGTCAGAATAGAATTGGCTCTTAGAAAAGAAAAAGGGGTGAGGAAAATTGATGCTAAAGAAATTAGGGCTAAAATTTGAATAGATAAAACTTATTACCTCTTTTTGACCAATTGATGTTTGTAATAGCTTCGCCATAATTTCGTAATTAATATGGCTCGTGTTGGGATAGAAAATCATGTTGGATATAGACAAGCAATCGTTTTTAAAAAGAAGGATTTTGCAATGAACCATAAACAATCGCAATATTACCTGGTCTTACCACCCTGTTCAAAATGGTAATACCGTAACTACCAAAACCTTCAGAATTGAATGAAATGGATGTTGAAATGTAGAGAATCTAACTAGTAATTTTCTGAACTACTTTCAAGAATTATTGGTTCAAAGAAGAAGAAATTTGCCAAAAAGAAGAAAAAAGAGGAAGTCTAATTGTTAAAAGTGTAAAGTGTCATGAAGAACTGACATCCCTGATGCAAATTGCATTACGAAATATGTCACAAAGTTTTTTTTGGTGAAAAAGGTGAATCTATATATTAACTTCTCAAAATCACATGTACACTACAAAGCTGATATACATAAGTGAAAGACACTCCAAACACTCTGTATAGAGCCAAAGAAAACAAAAAGGCTGAAACATACAGGGATTACATACTAAACTGTATCAAAAAATACTGCAGAGATTTTATCAACTCTTGCATTCACCATTAGATTCATCAATCACCAAAACTTCAAAGGAAGTACTAGGACTTTGACTACATTTCCCATTTGAAATATTATTTTGAGCCATGTATAGCTGCTACCTCACAAATGAAACAAAATCCTATTCTAAAAAGACATCATCAAAAGAACAATATCACTTTTAAGTTAGTTCATCCAACCACTGGCAACATTTCCATCACTTATACATAATAGAAAGCCTACTCACACCAGCTCTTACCCTACATAAAGAAGGCATCACCAGTGATATGAACTCTACCATTATAAATGCAAAAAGCTCTAAGGATATCTGCAAAATATGAACTACATTTCCCTGTTGTAATATTATCCAGTGAACTAATGCAGCTACCACCCCACATCAGCCACATGATCCTATCACAATAAGGCATCATTCAATATTTTGAGATCACATAAAGCTTTCCACCAAAAAGTCCATCAGAAATGCAAAACCAATTGACAAATCAGGGTAGTCTCATCTTTCACGACTCACCCTATTTGTCACAATGACAAGAATTCTTAGGACTACACTTCCTTAGTTCAACATTCCAAACACTCTCCATCTTTCTCACAACAAGACTGTCCTTTACTTTCAAACCCAAAATTTTACATTTTACTATTTCCTCAATCTTGCATACAATATCTTCCCATCTTTTCTTCTCATCTCTAAATATTCTACAATTCCTCACATACAACAGATAATAAGCACAAGCTGCAAAAACGAGTCTTCTGACTGTACTTTAAATGTTATTACCATCTGGCTTGTTAACCAAGTATTGCACAATGTCAACCCATTTGCAGATGTGATCTTCAAATCAAAAATGCCTTGTAACATTTTCCATACTTCACAAGAATAGCTACATTGGAAGAAAATATTTTCATGAGGTTCCATGTCTTTAAAACACAACACACACCTATTAGGAGAATAGATGCCCTATTTAGTTAGTTATTCTTGAGTGCTCAGTCTATTTTGCATAGTCAACTAAAGAATGAATGAGTGTTTAGGGATGCATTGAGAATACTAAACAAGTTTCCACCATTGTACCACATGACAAGTATTCCTTATATCTCCATTTACATTCTTAACTAAAAAAATCCACTTCACTACTATCAACTTTCCTCCACACCACTTTATCTTCTATCATGGTATGTATCATAGGATTTGCCATACCAGTTATCTCTAGAAACTCTACATGCTATTCTGTTGGCCAGTTTCATTTCCCATTAATGACTAAGGTGCTGTTTGTTTTAACCATTCGGTTTGGGTTTTATAGTGATGTGACAGTAACATGTTGTTTGTTTGATGCTTTTGACGTCAACCTATGATTCAAATACCATAAACTGAATTCTCATAGAGAAGGTGGGTTTTATTGCATTCCAAGTGGGGCCACTCTGTCTAGTTAATTTCAACCACAAATTACTTTTTTGTTTTATTCTAACTCTATTATTTTAATATTAATATTAATAAAAATATTTTATTTTATTTCTAATAAAATATTTTCTCACTCCTATTTTTTTTTAAAAACTTATACCAAATCCAAATTCAAATCCGAATCCGAATCCAAATCTAAGTCCATTAACAAACAAAACGGATCCTTAATCATTAACGGTTATGACAACGTACCCTCCGAACTGCTCGAAGGCCTCCCCTTCGAACATGTTCGAAAGCTACATCTCGGACCTTAAGTTAACCTCTTAAAATCTCTTTTGGCATCAAACTACTTATTCACGGTAGTTACCACTTGGGAATTCGCCAATCGAAGCCTCCCACCCTTCGGGGTGGATCCTTCGAAGATAATAACTCAGAGGAGAACCTTAACCGGTCATACCTACGTTTCTCCTTCACCTCAGCTTTCCCGCCAATGTTGAGAACGTGGGTTACTAAGCCCATCGGTTACCAGAAATCATGGGACACCCCATGATCCCCCGAAACGTGTGCAACAACCCTTCAAGGCCTATTTCTTCCCCTATAAAAAGCTTGGAGGGGTCCTTGTTTATGGTACGTTCATCAAACACTTAAATACTTACTATATACTTACATACTCACCATAACACCAGAGGTGGTTCGCAGGGTCCAACCCATGTGCAACCACTTAACATAGTGTTTTAGTATTTCTTATTTTCAGGTTACGAGCAAGCTTGGCGAGATCATACACCATATTATATTTCGATCATCATCGAAGCTTGGTCGTTCAAATTATTGTGCAATCAGTGGCGCTATCCGTGGGACCTGCTACTATTAATCCCGGTACATCCAAGTTTGTAATCGTTTTAACCACTCTTGTAGCAACCGGCATTTTTAGGGCAATACTTATTTATAAAACTCGAAACTAGTTGCGGCAAACGATGATTTTTCTAAACTTATTTAATAATAAGTTTCATTTATTATTGCCTATTATACATTTTCGATATTTTGGACATCATTTGAACTGAAAATGTGAGAATTTCTTGTGAAACGTGAAAGTAGAGCACAACGCAAGTCGGCACGAGTCTAAACCTAATAATACGTGAAATATCGAATTTAGACGCGTTAAACGTACATTGACGTATTTATAGTCAATCTTATTGGAAAAATTGTTTTAAGATCAGTGGAAAACATTAGAAATACTCGGGAAAATGTTTCGTTACTCAAATTTATCTCGAATATGTTTTATAAGAAGAATAGCCGAATGCCAATTCCCACCCTTGCCTTAAGTTACAGTTTTAGTCCTCGAGGGACAATAGGAATTCACACATGGTCCTATGGCTATATAAGCAAATCTTATACCCACTTTAGGGTTATTTCACCCATATCTCACACACAAGCCGCCCCCTTTTCTATCTCTCCTCTCCGGCCACATTTTCCGGCCACCACCAAGCAACACCACCACCCCTTCTCTTATCACACCGCCACCACCACCCTTCACCCCGTGAACTCCTCACCCCGTTTTGCTAGAACACACTCCTGAGAACCCCCCTTCACCACCACTACGCGCCACCCATCATCTTTTCCGAGCAAGATTAATATAGATCCGAGTGTTTGAAGGTAGGTTACACCATTTCACCCGTGGTTGTGACTCGGTGTGAGTCAACTTGTGTGTAACGAGTTAATTTTTATAAGTTTTGATTCGGTTTGGGTAGTAAAACAAAATGGGTTTAATGTTTTCAACAACTAAAAATGTACATAAACGTTCGGTATCATTCTTGTGTTTGTGGTGTCGACTGTTGGTCGTGTCGTGGTTGTGCCGTTAGCTATAGCTCACGGCCGAGGTCTAATGAGCACGTTTTGAGGTCAAGTCGAGTATTGGGTCGCGTATGTCGTGGTTGTTATTTTATTGTGATTTGTTTGTTTCGGATTTAGGGTTTTGTGAAACCCTCGATGCAGCTGAGTTATAGGTTGGGATTTGGACTTGGATAACTGGATTTGGTTTATTGTGTTGTAATTTGATTAATGTTGTGGTTCTTATGGTTTGTTTCCGAGAAAGACCAAAAGGTCTGTGTGGTTGTTGTTGGTGCCGAGAGTTGGAGTCGAGACCAATAGGGACTCGACCTAGAATGATACATGTTGTTGTTGTCATTGCGTTGGATTTGGGAGGAGATAATTAGATAACGAGCCGTAGGTTTAGGGTCGTTTGATATTGATTCGTTATTATTGAACTTGGAATTATTGTTGTGAGCTTATGATATACATGTGATGATTATGAGCCAAGTTGAGTGTCACCGAGACTTTTTAGGCTATGTTTGGCCCAGAGCTTTTTGGAGATTTTTGAGGCAATGAGCGGTGAGTAATGAGCTTTTTGATTTTTAGTGTTCGTTTGGCAAAAGAGCGGTGAGCTTTGCTATTTTTTAGGAAAGCTCATTTTTTCAATGCTTCTTTAAGAAGCTATGAGCGGTGAGCAGTGAGTTGTGGCTACCGCTCACAGCTCACTGCTACTTTTGCCAAACATAGCCTTAGTCTCGGCGTGGCCTCGACAAGCCGAAACAATGATATTAGACTTTATGTTGGACTTTTGGATATTGTGGTTGACTATTTGACCCGACATGTGGTCGTGGGGATTATAGAATGTGAATTGATACGTTGTCTAGTCTCGTGACATATTGTGAAACGGAAATGAAAAGGAATTATAAACGGCAAATAAATAAAGTTATAATAGTTAATAAATAATATAATCCTTTTATATATACATTTTTGGAAATATAAGTTATGAGATAAAGGAAAAACGCGAGATTAACAGAACGTATCAAGGCACATTACCTTGGTATACTAATATTGGAATTGTGAACATTTCTTGGGATATATTTGAAGTTACGGATATGTTTAACATTAATATAACTGACCGACATGGTTATCGAACTTATTGGACTCACAAGACCAATAAGGGCCCGATAAGTATGTTGGAGGAATTTATTAGTGTGCGACCCATCTTTATGACTTACCATTATGGTGATTAGTTATTGAATTAATAAGCAAGTCGAAGGAATTATTAGGTTTACCAGGTGACGAATACGAGGAGGAATCGATAATTCGTCCGGTTACTTTATTACGCTTTAAAATTTGATCACTTGACCTTGTTTTGATGAGTAGTTAGTAGTAGAATACTTGGGAATTTGCAACAACTCGGTGGGTTCTTTATTGTTGGTCTTGGTAGGTCGTTTACGTTTTGGTCGTTGTTCGGCGTGTGTTCACTCGAGTCAATGTTGTGTCACCACTGCACACACGATGATACCAAACACTAGTAAATGGATTTAATAAGGACATTTTGGAAATTGAAAATGGAATATATTTGGGGATAGTTAACTTTTGGAAACTTTTACGTTCTGGGAATATACGTTAAGGCACGTTTATATTATTAGGTCGTGCCGAGTCCGTTGTGTTTTGGCGTTCTAGTTGTCGTTGTGCTATACTACTCTTGATCCGTTGTGTTGTGCAGTGCTTGACTAAGGTGAGTTCTCGTAGCCCCACTTTTAACATGTTTTCCTTGGGGAAAATGGTACTCAAATGATATTTTAACTGTTTTCATGTTGTGATACATCGTTTTCATGTTTTGGACATATATGTGTGATGATGCGATTATGCGCTATAAAATGTTTTGCTCTGTGTGTACATGCAAATGCGCAACTGTTAACTCTGTTGAGAGCCGAAGCATTATGATAGATCTATCGGGGTAGCTCCCCACTGTGTGTACTGTTTATGTGTGTGACATCATGGTAGGTTCAGTTGGCGTGACACTGTTACGGTTTGGATAACGTGCTTGTAATTGGTATTCATGTGCACTATTATCCTACGCTATTATTCACAGCTTCGTGGTTTAACTTTCAAACCTACGAGCTCACCAACATTATGTTGACGTTTTCTAGTACCATTTTCAGGTGGATCATTACTAAAGTATTTGAAGGCACATTTATCGGAGTCAGACTATTTGATATTTGCTACTATGTTTGTCAAGAGGTCAAGATTTCAAAAGAGACATGTTTCCCTTTCAAATTTGGTCGAAGAATGTTTTGTAAACTATTACTAAAATAATTGTAAGGTATGAATCTATGATGTTATGCAATGTGCC
The DNA here is from genome assembly GCA_021014915.2 of Artemisia tridentata subsp. tridentata. Lineage (NCBI taxonomy): Eukaryota > Viridiplantae > Streptophyta > Magnoliopsida > Asterales > Asteraceae > Artemisia > Artemisia tridentata. The sequence continues at coordinate 296,518,048 of CP139502.1, read as the reverse complement.
TTTCTCAGTTACATCCCGTGTTTCCGCCTTTGACGGGGTGTGACAGATTGGTATCAGAGCCTAAGGTTATAGAGAATGCCGGTTTTTCAAAAATAAAAACCATAACTATAACTGGACTAAAGTTTTTATTAAAACCCAAAACATGGTACGAGTCGATTAGCCCGAGCATTCCATCATTTTTCCTAAATTACGCATAGCCTGATCAACTATGCTTAATTCAGGAGCGATCATGAGATGATGGGGGTAGTTACCTTAGATCATGTTTGGTTGGTGTCGGAGTCTAGATCACCTGAAAATGCATTGGTTTATGTGTGTGCATCTGCCTTACGTGTTATGTGTATATGTGGTTATGCTGCTTTGCCTTCTGTGTGCTGAAGCTTTTAGCTTCTAGGACAATATATGAGCTTGCAATTGCGTACCTAAGTGCTTTGATTTGATTTGATATTGTGTGACGTGATCCGATATGTTATGATGTGCTTTAAGTCGAGTTGATATAGCATGGTTTGATTTGGTTGTGCTAGATTATTTCCCGTACTATTCTCTATACTTGTGCGCTTGATGTTAGTTATCCTTATACGCAAACAAAACTCATACTATACATTTTGCTAAATATATATAGCGATACGTTATTTTGAAAACGTTACCTTGGGTAGACTATTTTGGATACGTTATTTTGGATACGCTATACAATTTTAAATACTATTTTGAAAGGTCAACATTGGTTTCGCTATTTTGAAAATCAATTATATTGATATGCTATTTTGAGAACTATTTTGGGACATATTATTTTGGAAACACTATTTTGAGAATTTGTTTATCATCAAAGACGTTAAGCCTTTTAACGACCCTTAACTTAATTTCATGACAGTTCTTGTTTGATGAGTTGTGAAATTAAGTTAAGTTCAAATCGTTACTTGGTTTAATGTAATAGATGGTTGGTAATTACGATTTTGGATACAAGATTTTCTGGTATTGCCCTATGCCGATATGTCACATGCCTTGTCTTCCCACACTACTCCTCTTATTAGCAAGCCTGAACACACCTCATTATAAGCAGATGAGTCGGTTAACACCATTAGTTGCCTTAGGAAGCAACCCACCAATCAAAATGGACACATTAATGGTTTAGTTGTATGATTCAAACCTTAGAGACTACAAGTGAGATAATAGGACTCATGAGAAGCAGTGACCTTGTTAATTGAAAATGTGAGAATTCTTGTGAAACGTGAAAGTAGAGCACAACGCGAGTCGGCACGAGTCTAAACCTAATAATACGTGAAATATCAAATTTTGACGCGTTAAACGAACATTGATGTATTTATAGTCAATCTTATTGGAAAATTTGTTTTAAGATCCGTGGAAAACATTAGAAATACTCTAGAAAATGTTTCGGTACTCAAATTTATCTCGAATACGTTTTATAAGAAGAATAGCCGAATGCCAATTCCCACCCTTGCCTTAAGTTACAGTTTTAGTCCCTGAGGGACAATAGGAATTCACACATGTTCCTATGGCTATATAAGCAAATCTTATATACACTTTAGGGTTATTTCACCCATATCTCACACACAAACCGCCCCCTTTTCTCTCTCTCCTCTCCGGCCACATTTTCCAGCCACCACCGAGCAACACCACCACCCCTTCTCTTATCACACCGCCACTACCACCCTTCACCTCATGAACTCCTTACCCTGTTTTGCTATAACACGCGCTTGAGAACCCCCTTCACCACCACTACGCGCCACCCATCATCTTTTCCGAGCAAGATTAATATAGATCCGAGTGTTTGAAGGTAGGTTACACAATTTCACACATGGTTGTTGTAAAACCCTAAATTTTAAATACCAAATTTTACGTCTAATTTGAAATTTTCCTAAGTTATGGATACGATTACTTTAAAACTGAAAGAAATTAAACGAATCAACCGTGAATCCAAATAATTCGAACAAAACGTCATCATGGAGTTTTTGAACATATTAGAAGTCCAAAATATTTCTGAAACATAAATAATTTCGAGGCACCTATGTCACTACATAAACTATTGTTTCGGGCCATCTATCTTTTGTTATGCTACAACAACTAAACCCAGGGCCCACTGAACTTAGCCACACACAAATCTCGGCCCTCTTGGCCCAATCCAAAAGCCAAAAACCGGATTTGGTCTCCCCTCCCTCCATATGTCGACAAAAAAAAAAAAAAAAAAGAGAAGAAACAAAACCCTAACTTTCTAGTCGATCCAAGGAAGAAGAAAAAGGAAGGAGGAATGTTGGTGATTCGATCGTGTGTTGTGCTTGATCTTCGTTTGATCTTCAAGGGTAATTTTGTATCATCTTTTCTTGCTTGATTTTTGTCATCTTCAATCCATTTGATGTTCTTGTCACATATGATAACAAAAACATGTCACATAAAATCATAAAAATTAAGAAAACCCTAAAGCCTATAATATGGATCGATCTTACTGTTTTGGGTGATGATTAATTCGACTTGGATGTGAAATAAACCGATATGATATGACCTAAATGTGTTTTGGACTCACCTAAAATCGTTTGGTGTCAAGAATTAATGAACGGGATGAAGAAACCCTAAGTATATATATGATTCTGTGATATCTGCTACTGGCCTGGAATTTTATTCGACTTTAACCGGCTATAACTCAATGATGTGAACGGGTATTGGGATGGTTTTTGAGTCTAAAACTAATTTCAATGAAGTGGCTACCTGGAGAAATTTATCTTGTAATTTTTAGAGGCATGTAAGGTTACTTTTTGATTTTTAGAAAATCATGTGTCTGGTCGTATTGGTAAAGTCTGGAAAAACAGTCCGGGTTTTTCATTTATCATTTTCAAACCATAACGAATTAGGATGTTTCCTTTTAGCTGAGTAATATATCACATGTTTTCTAATTACTGGAATTTTTGTAGAATTTTATAAATTTTCTAGACTGGGAAAGAAGATGAAAAATGGTCGGGTGTTTTTAATTAATCCGGTTCTGGGACAGGTTGGGAAAAAGGATTTTTAGTTCGTATCTATACAACTTAATAAAATCTGGAAAAATTTCATAAAATACTCAAGACCCTGGGGAACGTCTGTGAATTTTTATAGATTTTATTTCGAAGATTTAATATGGTTTGCAAATTATTTAAAACGAGTCCAGTAATACCTGAAAACTGTCAAGACATGTAAAAAGGATGTAAATTGTTATTTTTCCTAAGCTAAGGGTTATATTGGTGAATCGTGAAACTTGAGGGTATAATTCGTATAATAAGTTAATTTGAAGGTACACTCTGTAATCTTGGAAAATAAAATGCGTGTTGTGTTAATAAATTAATGAGAGAAGTTAAAATGTAAGCTATGTAAATCTAGGGTTTCATTTTGTAACTTGATAAGTAAAGGGATAGAAAGTGTAAATTATGAAACCTAAAGGACTAAAAGAGTAACTTGATGAATCTAAAAGCTAAAATGGAAAATTACTTAAAATGGAAGGGTTTATAATTCTTGTCTACCCCCTCTAGGTGTGAAGGAAGAGAAGTCCTGCTTCACTTTGTGTCATCCATTTCTGATTTGTGTTTGCTTCCGGAATAAGGTACAGATATTCTGACCTTCTCTGTAAGGTTTCCTATGATTCTTTTCTGATCTGTTAAATTCTCTGAATTGATACTCTGTTACGATCCCTTGCTATGACACCTTTGCTTCGACCTTTGATCTCTGATTTTGAACCTGTGATATGAAGACCTTTTTGATATGAGATGGAAATGTTTTAAGTAAAGTATTTTGAAAGGGTTTTTCAAGCATGATATATTGACTTTAAGAAAACTATTTTGAAGTTCGTTTTATGAAAACTAATTGAAAGACCATTTATGAAAACTATTTTTGAATGATTGTTTTTAAATGAACCTTAAGAGAAAACCTTTTGAAAAGTACTTTTGATATTGAACCTTTTGAAGATTTGACCATCGGATACAGTGACCCTTTTTGGATATTGACCTGGGATATTTGACCTTCTGATATTTGAACTTCTGATACTTGACCCTCTGATACTTTGACTGGTCTGATTATGAACTTCTGATATTGAACCTTCTGATATGACACCCTGATTATGATATGAACCTTTGACCTTTGACATTTGACTCTTAGTTGATACCCGAGCCACCTTTCTGTTACCTAGCCAGGAAGGTAACCTGGCCGTGTCTGTGATGCACCACTGGCATGACTCATGTGTGGGTGAGTGATTCCTCACACCGTCCCCATTCTGATTATGATATGCGCATTACTTTGATTATGATTATTTATGTTTCTGGGGGGCGTATGGATTGCAATCCTAGATCTGTTCTGTTTAGTGGATTTAACTGTATATGCTATGATATGATTTGTCTGGTGACTGGTGCTGTGTGCAATACACGCCTTTCACATTTCTGGGAGCTAGCTACTCCACCCTGTTGAAGAATGAGGACACCCCTCATGTTATCTGATTATCTGAGAGGTCTCCCCTCTATATGATTATGAAGATTTATGGTTACTATATGATATGATCTGTTTCTGGGCTCGTGGTGGATGACTATCCTAAACCTTACTCTTGTATCTCATTTATATCTCATTCATTATGCTACATCTGGTTATTTCCGTTTACTTTCGTTTCCGTTTATTATATATCTGTTCACTGGGCTTTGTAAGCTCAGCCGCACGTTTTCTTTTCGTGTGCGGCAGGTTTTAGTTGGAAGATGAGTACGAGTGAAGAGACTTTTGGGACTTAGAAGACTTGATAGTTTTGGGCCTAGAGATGATTAGAAGTTTTCTTATTGTTAGAAATTGTATTCGCCTTGTAACCTTGTTATTTCAGTATTTCCTTTGTAACCCTTGAGAATCTTTGTATTACTTTTGAATGTATGCTTTGTTATATCTGATATGAAACCATTTGCGTGACATCTTTACCCTTGTCGGGTTGGGGTGTTACAATTATGGTATCAGAGACAGGTTGCGATTCGTAATACATTTACCCTTGGCCTGTGTAAGTTAGGACCACTAAGTTTCCCTGTAAGCACTCATAAGATAACCTGTAAGATTTGCTTTAGGATCTCCCTATAGGAACCTAAATTTGACCAGTGAGGAATGGGTAGATTAAGGCATATATGTGAGTATCATTTGCTTCCGCATCACTCTGATTCGTGCCTCTGCCTTTAGAAGTTTTGTAACTTAAAGCTTGGAAACCAAGTAAGTGGAATGCCTCGAAAAACCCACCTGGATACTTACACCATTTAAGTTTCATTTCCAGATTTTGACCTCCACCTCCGACTTGTTTGACAAGCTGTTTGACACCTTTCCGACCATATCATAGGTCGTTCAACCATAATGTGTTCGACACATTTTGTGAATTCATTGCTTATGCTGAATGTAAATGTATCATCCGATACTACTTAACTTTGCATAGATCCATTACTACTCCTATGAGAATTCCGGTAATTATTAACCATGGATATAGGAAGTTATGTTCCTTTCCTTTGAATGACGAACCTTGTACTGCCAACCATTTCCTTTGGAAGCATATGATGTTATGTTATCTCTGTATGGGTTGTTAACTGAGCATGATGATGCTAATAACGGATATTCTGTACATCTCACTTTTGACAATTATACGATGTTCGTATTGCTGATAATACACGCCCTACTAACTGCTTATGCTAAGAAGCCGAACAAATTCCTACACTTTGAACTGTTCGTTTATCCATCTCAAAGCTTTCATTGAAAAACGTGCTGAACTTCGATATATGAACTCCCCGTCTGATTCGATGACTGTATTCGTGCTATGAATCTTTTGATCTTGACATGTCTCATTGTATGGTCTTTTAGTTATGGACTGGATGACTAATGGTAAAGTTGCCATGGACTATCTAATCTGAAATGTGATCTTAAAAAATCTATCTCACCCTATTCCGTTATGATGAATCTCTACACCTGAATCTGCTAAGGTTTCGCCGCTATGGAAGCAACAACCCTGAACTCTTATGATTATCAAGTTTTCCTGTCAACCATTACTATCTACCCTTGGAAAGTTCCGCCATTAGAAATATTCCGTTGTACGAAGATTTTCCGGTATTTTCGATGTAATATGATTTTGTTCACCTCAGCGATTCTCTTGTATGCTCTTGTTGGTTTATGAAGAAGAAAGGAAGAAGGATGTGTCGACGTATCGACTATTGTAAACCTAATCGTACCACTATCAGTAATCATTATCCGTTTCCGAGTATCAATAATTGATTCGGTCTTTCTTTTGAAACTTCGTATCTGATTTCATCGTTTTAGATGTGAAGGGCTGAAGCAGCAACCACAAGAACTTCTAATAAGGGGGTTAACTAACCGAAAGTAACCTCTGTGAAGTAGTCCAGTGTTATTTTTGAAGAAGGAGGAAGGCGGCATGAAGTGTATGTGAAAGTTTTCCCTAAATGATTTCCGAGACTGTCCTTTCACTCATTATAGCCTTATGAGTTTGAATGATGCCAATGGTATTGGCTAAAATGATCATGTCTCCGTGTGTTTTGGACAAATTGTCATAGTATGACATTGTGATATGTTCAGAAAATGAAAGAAGAACATAGAGATTAATGATGAGACGACCACTTGATCTGGAAGAGAAATTCGATTGACATTCAGAAATTATTGTAGACGACACTACCCTGTATATTGTGAAGACAGAGTTTTCCACAGGAGGAACCGAGATCGAAGACAGTTATCGAAGTGAGAGACTTGGTGGAAGAGTAGTAGAAGACAGTGGCGACCAGCATTACCATGGATGAAGCACCTAGGAAGAAGAGAGGAACTGGGATAATACTCAACCATATATTATGCAAACCGTGAAGATTACAGTTCGGGCATCAAGACAACCAGACCGTAGGAGACGAAGCGTTCAACACATAACCTGGAGTCGACGACGGCGGTGTTACCTTAAAACCTGGAGCGGTGTTAGAAGACCTGTCGAAGAAACGCAATCCTGTTTCTCTATTCATATTAGTTGTACTAAGATGAATTGATAGCTGAAGCAGGCTTGCGGATGGAGGGATGCACAGTGATCGTGTCAGAGACTACCGTTACGACATCACCATATCAAGAAGAGTTGCCGAAGGCTTGAGGAACCAGACTCAAGTTTGTAAATTCCTTTTCGCCATGAGATAAGATGGACAAGCGTCAAACTACTCCAATTTGGAAGGAAATTTAAAATTTTGTATGTGAATGGACGAATTTTGAAGCGGACAATTGTGTTTAGACGAGATGATTCTGTGAAGGATGAAGCTATCGACGACGCATTCGTTTCCTCTCAACCTACTTAAATCCCGTTACCTGATGATGAGTTCTTTTGAATGATTTGGTCCTCTGTTAGTAATTCCGTTCTATGTTCATTCTGCGTTTGTTGAATAACGATTTGTATGAGAATTTTGAGGAGATATGGAAGGAAATTTGATATTTATGAATAGACGGATGTCGGAGTAACCACTTGTGTTGGCTAAATTGATTTCGGTAAGTTATGAAGTATTGGCGCTATTAACGACGCATATGAGTTCTGATGGACAATTACGGATTTCCGTTACTTTCCGAGTAATTTCGTATTCTTAGTTATGACGTTTGGTTTTGGTGACCTCTGAGACTGTAGGTGGACTAGGTGGATTTAGATAAGTTGTGTTGTTCACGACTTGAGATAAAGTATGACCATCATGAGGGCATATTAATATGATGCCAGTATTATGACGTCTGGCCAACGTGATAATACTTACATCATATAACGTGCACTTGTTGTGGTCATAGGATATCTTGGGGAGTACCTAAGAAGTTTAGAATTTGATCTCCGTTGATTGTCTGTGATAGTGAGACTTTAGATTCATCCCATCTATGTGTATACTCTGCTTTCGTTCATTAGATATCTGAATGAGTTTGAACTCTCGTTTTGCATTCTGTTGACCTCGGTTATAAATCTTAAATTCTTGTAAAGCTCTTTTCTAGTAACACAATCAATTCGATTTGAACTCTTGTTCGTATTCCATATGAGATCCTGAAGATTCACCTATCCTCCATTTATGTTGCATGGACCTTTTGATCAGAATCGACCCAATTCGTCTCCTTCTGAGAATTTGAACCCACCTTGTTTCGACTGAGCCATGAGAAACTATTTGATTTGAAGATCTTTTCTGAATGAACCTCCCTGGGCGTGGGAATGTTTGTGACGACCTTTTGCGATTTGCTACGACTTCGTCTAACCTTGCGGCTTCCAATTTTCGAGGACGAAAATTTTCTTTTAGAGGGGAAGAGTTGTAAAACCCTAAATTTTAAATACCAAATTTTACGTCTAATTTGAAATTTTCCTAAGTTATGGATACGATTACTTTAAAACTGAAAGAAATTAAACGAATCAACCGTGAATCCAAATAATTCGAACAAAACGTCATCATGGAGTTTTTGAACATATTAGAAGTCCAAAATATTTCTGAAACATAAATAATTTCGAGGCACCTATGTCACTACATAAACTATTGTTTCGGGCCATCTATCTTTTGTTATGCTACAACAACTAAACCCAGGGCCCACTGAACTTAGCCACACACAAATCTCGGCCCTCTTGGCCCAATCCAAAAGCCAAAAACCGGATTTGGTCTCCCCTCCCTCCATATGTCGACAAAAAAAAAAAAAAAAAAAGAGAAGAAACAAAACCCTAACTTTCTAGTCGATCCAAGGAAGAAGAAAAAGGAAGGAGGAATGTTGGTGATTCGATCGTGTGTTGTGCTTGATCTTCGTTTGATCTTCAAGGGTAATTTTGTATCATCTTTTCTTGCTTGATTTTTGTCATCTTCAATCCATTTGATGTTCTTGTCACATATGATAACAAAAACATGTCACATAAAATCATAAAAATTAAGAAAACCCTAAAGCCTATAATATGGATCGATCTTACTGTTTTGGGTGATGATTAATTCGACTTGGATGTGAAATAAACCGATATGATATGACCTAAATGTGTTTTGGACTCACCTAAAATCGTTTGGTGTCAAGAATTAATGAACGGGATGAAGAAACCCTAAGTATATATATGATTCTGTGATATCTGCTACTGGCCTGGAATTTTATTCGACTTTAACCGGCTATAACTCAATGATGTGAACGGGTATTGGGATGGTTTTTGAGTCTAAAACTAATTTCAATGAAGTGGCTACCTGGAGAAATTTATCTTGTAATTTTTAGAGGCATGTAAGGTTACTTTTTGATTTTTAGAAAATCATGTGTCTGGTCGTATTGGTAAAGTCTGGAAAAACAGTCCGGGTTTTTCATTTATCATTTTCAAACCATAACGAATTAGGATGTTTCCTTTTAGCTGAGTAATATATCACATGTTTTCTAATTACTGGAATTTTTGTAGAATTTTATAAATTTTCTAGACTGGGAAAGAAGATGAAAAATGGTCGGGTGTTTTTAATTAATCCGGTTCTGGGACAGGTTGGGAAAAAGGATTTTTAGTTCGTATCTATACAACTTAATAAAATCTGGAAAAATTTCATAAAATACTCAAGACCCTGGGGAACGTCTGTGAATTTTTATAGATTTTATTTCGAAGATTTAATATGGTTTGCAAATTATTTAAAACGAGTCCAGTAATACCTGAAAACTGTCAAGACATGTAAAAAGGATGTAAATTGTTATTTTTCCTAAGCTAAGGGTTATATTGGTGAATCGTGAAACTTGAGGGTATAATTCGTATAATAAGTTAATTTGAAGGTACACTCTGTAATCTTGGAAAATAAAATGCGTGTTGTGTTAATAAATTAATGAGAGAAGTTAAAATGTAAGCTATGTAAATCTAGGGTTTCATTTTGTAACTTGATAAGTAAAGGGATAGAAAGTGTAAATTATGAAACCTAAAGGACTAAAAGAGTAACTTGATGAATCTAAAAGCTAAAATGGAAAATTACTTAAAATGGAAGGGTTTATAATTCTTGTCTACCCCCTCTAGGTGTGAAGGAAGAGAAGTCCTGCTTCACTTTGTGTCATCCATTTCTGATTTGTGTTTGCTTCCGGAATAAGGTACAGATATTCTGACCTTCTCTGTAAGGTTTCCTATGATTCTTTTCTGATCTGTTAAATTCTCTGAATTGATACTCTGTTACGATCCCTTGCTATGACACCTTTGCTTCGACCTTTGATCTCTGATTTTGAACCTGTGATATGAAGACCTTTTTGATATGAGATGGAAATGTTTTAAGTAAAGTATTTTGAAAGGGTTTTTCAAGCATGATATATTGACTTTAAGAAAACTATTTTGAAGTTCGTTTTATGAAAACTAATTGAAAGACCATTTATGAAAACTATTTTTGAATGATTGTTTTTAAATGAACCTTAAGAGAAAACCTTTTGAAAAGTACTTTTGATATTGAACCTTTTGAAGATTTGACCATCGGATACAGTGACCCTTTTTGGATATTGACCTGGGATATTTGACCTTCTGATATTTGAACTTCTGATACTTGACCCTCTGATACTTTGACTGGTCTGATTATGAACTTCTGATATTGAACCTTCTGATATGACACCCTGATTATGATATGAACCTTTGACCTTTGACATTTGACTCTTAGTTGATACCCGAGCCACCTTTCTGTTACCTAGCCAGGAAGGTAACCTGGCCGTGTCTGTGATGCACCACTGGCATGACTCATGTGTGGGTGAGTGATTCCTCACACCGTCCCCATTCTGATTATGATATGCGCATTACTTTGATTATGATTATTTATGTTTCTGGGGGGCGTATGGATTGCAATCCTAGATCTGTTCTGTTTAGTGGATTTAACTGTATATGCTATGATATGATTTGTCTGGTGACTGGTGCTGTGTGCAATACACGCCTTTCACATTTCTGGGAGCTAGCTACTCCACCCTGTTGAAGAATGAGGACACCCCTCATGTTATCTGATTATCTGAGAGGTCTCCCCTCTATATGATTATGAAGATTTATGGTTACTATATGATATGATCTGTTTCTGGGCTCGTGGTGGATGACTATCCTAAACCTTACTCTTGTATCTCATTTATATCTCATTCATTATGCTACATCTGGTTATTTCCGTTTACTTTCGTTTCCGTTTATTATATATCTGTTCACTGGGCTTTGTAAGCTCAGCCGCACGTTTTCTTTTCGTGTGCGGCAGGTTTTAGTTGGAAGATGAGTACGAGTGAAGAGACTTTTGGGACTTAGAAGACTTGATAGTTTTGGGCCTAGAGATGATTAGAAGTTTTCTTATTGTTAGAAATTGTATTCGCCTTGTAACCTTGTTATTTCAGTATTTCCTTTGTAACCCTTGAGAATCTTTGTATTACTTTTGAATGTATGCTTTGTTATATCTGATATGAAACCATTTGCGTGACATCTTTACCCTCGTCGGGTTGGGGTGTTACACAAGGCCTAAGAAATGCTAATCACATTCAGACCCTTGAGCTCCCTGAGATCTATGGGAAGTTTTTCAATGAAGACAACTTAATCTCTAGGAGATACCCAGACTCAAAAGCTCCTGAGTCCAAAAAGGCCCTGACCTCCTCACCCATATCAACTGCCTTTTATTCTAATGGTGTTGTGCAAGATTTTCAAGAGGATTCTGAAGATGAAATTGATGAAAGAACTGGTGATGAGTACCTAAGTGACTTAAACTTGGAATTCCAAGAAAGGGCACTCCTTGCTAATTCAAAACGTTTTATCAAAAAAAATCAGTCAAATTTTTCAAAAGCCAAAGCAAATGAAACCACTGAATGTTTCAACTGTGGTAAAAAGGGTCATTTTGCTAGAGACTGTTATTCAAAAACCATCTCAGAACCCTCTTATAAATTTTCTGGGAACAGTTCCTCAGGACCTCGCAAGTTTCAACCTAGAATGCTTCAGTCGACCCAACATTTTCAAAACAATAATGTTCAAAAGGGTCAAAAAGACTTTGAGGCTAAATATAGGTTAGCTAAGGCCAAACTTGCTCTTCTTGAAACTAATCCCTCAATGTCTCAGGCTGCTCAAACTTCTAAACCTGTTCAAACAAAGAACAAGGTCCTTGTAGCAGAAGCTTATGACTGGGATGAAGAAGAGGTCTCCTCAGAAGATGAGGAAATTAGAGTGAGTGCACTGATGGCACTTTCTGAAGGTAACCAGGTGGCTGTTGGAAAAAGCCATGCAAGGAATGGAGAGTGGGTGAACATAACCATGAAGAAGGTAAATACTTTACTTTCAATGAATGATGATTCTGACTGGCAGTCCTATATGAGTTATATTTGTGTAGATCTTAAGTTTGTAGAAGAACAAAGACTTAATTTGCTTTCAAAATATAACAGTCTTGTGTTAGAATTGAATAAGTGTAGAGATGAATTGCTTGTACTGAAACAAGCCAAGTTAGAAAATATTACACTACAAATTCAAAACACAGAAATTTTGAAACAAAATCAAGTCCTTCAAAATGAACTTAACAAAGAAAAGGCTGTCATTGAAAGCTGGACTAAAAAGAAACCCAAGGTTTTCGATACTGTGGGTTTAATTCCTAAGAAAACTATAGGAATTGACCAACTCACTGAAACCCCCAGTGAGAGTCACAGTGAAATGGCCTTTATTCCAGCTGGCATATCTTTTGAGCAGGAAATGAAACCCAAGTCAAATGACTGGATTGTCAGGGACAACCCAGTCAGTAAGTTACCAAACTTTAAGACTGGAAAAATCTTGCTTCCTGAAAGTCAGGCTCTGAAAAATATGCTTGGACTCACTGACCAACTCAGTAGTACTGAGTCAGTCAATGAGTCTGAATCAGAATCATTTACACCTCTCCCACCTCTGAATGTCCTTCAGGGAGCCTCACCAAGCTCAGACCTCACACCATTGGTCTACTCTCAACATTCTCCAAAGGAGAAGCCAGGAATGGGAAAAACCATCCTGAAAATGCAAATCCCTGAAGTCTCAGTTCATACTGATGACTCATCAACTTCAGTCCCTTCTGAAGTAAAAACAGAAAGCCCTGACTCAAAAATTGATCAGTTGGCTGAGCTTGTCAGGAGGCTAAGTGAGAAGATTGAATCTTCTGAGAAGCCTTCTCAATCTAAGTTGAAAGAACCAAAATCAGCTTCCTCAAGCTCCAAACCAAAACCCTCAAAACCCCTGAAAAGGTGTGAGCTGTGTCACTATACCAATCACTTCACTGATGATTGTTATAGAATCTTTTATTGCATGATATGCAAAAAGGAAGATCACAGGACCTCTGATCACCAATCATACACAGCCACATCAAAGATGGCACACTTTAAAGCTCAGGCTTTAAAATATCCTTCTGATTCTAAACAGAAACAGAAACAAAAGGCCAAGCCTTTTGCACTTTGCCCACATTGTGGCTTCAATGACCACCTTCCTAAGGATTGTCCAAGAAACAACTCTTGTACCATTTGTGGAGATCCCACTCACAACACCTCAGGACATGAGATGGTCATTCAGACAAGAAGAGGAATTCCCAAAACATCCTCTCAGTCTACTGAGTCTACTTCTGCAATGAAATGCAAAACCTGTGGTAGCTCAGTCCACTCAACCACTAACCATGAATCTATTGTTACTTTTATGGCTACCAAAGCCAAGCCCTCCAAGAAGAGGGGTCCTAGAAAGAACTAACTCAGTTTACCATTTGTGCAGAAACATGCTAGGGATCCTGTTTGGCATCTAGATAGTGGATGTTCAAGGAGCATGACTGGTGTAAAAGAATATCTGCACAAATATGTAGAAGAATCAGGACCTAAGGTGATATTTGCTGATAACTCGTCATGTCTCACTGAAGGTTATGGTTCAGTAAACTGCAATGGTATAGTCTTTACTAGGATAGCTTATGTCAATGGTCTTAAATACAATTTAATCAGTGTCAGTCAACTATGTGATGCAAAGTACATAGTTCAGTTTGATGATAAGCAAGGAACCATCTTCAATGCAAATAAGGAAGTTATTCTTATTGCACCAAGAAGACAAGATGTTTATGTGTTAGATATGTCCAGTCTAACTCAGAATGGAACTTGTCTCTTTGCTAAGGCCACTGAAACCCTTAACTGGCTTTGGCATAAGAGACTCACCCACCTGAACTTCAAAAACATAAACAATCTTCTGAAACAAAACAAAGTCATTGGCTTACCATCTCTTGTGTTTTCAAAGGATAAACCATGCTCTGCCTGTGAAAAAGGTAAATATCATAGAGCATCCTTTAAAACCAAAACAAACTTTTCCATCATGAACTGCCTTCATCTTCTCCATATGGATCTCTTTGGACCCATCAGTCCCAGATTCATTAACCATGAGAAGTATACTCTGGTCATTGTGGATGAATACTTAAGATACACTTGGGTTTACTTCCTGACCAAAAAGAGTCAGGCAGCTGTAACAATCATATCATTTGTCAGGAACATTGAAAATCAAAATGACATTAAAGTCAAATAGATTAGGACTGACAATGGGACAGAGTTCAAAAACTATGAACTTGAAGGTTTCTGTGATGAGAAAGGAATTTCCCAAAAATTTTCCTCTCCTTACACCCCTGAACAAAATGGTGTTGCTGAAAGGAAAAATAGAACACTCATTGAAGCTGCCAGGACAATGCTAAATGGATCAGTCCTCTCCAAACACTTTTGGACTGATGCAGTCAAAACTGCATGTTATACACAAAACAGATCCGTCATTATCAAGAGACATGGGAAAACCCCTTATGAGTTATTCAAGGGAAGGATCCCTGACATCAGCTACTTTCATGTCTTTGGGTGTCCTGTGTTTATTCATAATCACAAGGATCATTTAGGGAAATTTGATGCCAAAGCTGATGATGGATACTTCCTAGGATACTCACTTGTCTCAAAGGCCTTCAGGGTGTTCAATACTAGGAGACAACAAACTGAGGAAACATTCCATGTTACCTTTGATGAGAGAACTGATGCTATCAAGTTCTCAAATAACTCAGTGGAAGAGATTGGTATTGATGATTCATCTAGATATCCTCCTGATGAATATCATCCTGACAATGGCCCCTCCACTAAGTTTCAAACTAATGCTGATATCTCCTACTACATCATCCCACACAACCTTCCTCACCCAACCATCACTGAGTTTGTTAAAGCACAAACAAGTACTGATGCAATCAATCAGTATGAACAAAGTGCTCAGGAACCAATCAACCTCAGTGATCAGCCAACCCAAACAGACACTCAGAATCCTGAAGATCATCAAGTGTCTAACCCTGATCCTACACCTCCACCCAATCAGGCCTCCACAAGTTCTAATCAGTATCCAAGACCTCAGGACAGTTGGACTAGGTCTCAAAATATTGAACTTGTCAATATAATCGGAGAGCCCGCTGAAGGCATGCTTACTAGAAGCATGGCTGCTAGTCTAAGAGCAGCCTCAGCCAATGAATGCCTGTTTATGGACTTCATCTCCATAATTGAACCCAAAAGTGTCAAAGAAGCACTTACACATCCAAGTTGGGTTCAGGCCATGCATGATGAACTAGAACAATTTGACAGAAACAAGGTAATGACCTTGGTCAAATGTCCTGAAGGTATTTCAGTCATTGGCATGAAATGGGTGTTCAAAAACAAATCTGATGAAAATGGCATAGTCATTAAAAACAAATCCAGACTTGTAGCCAAAGGCTATAATCAACAAGAAGGCATTGACTATGAAGAAACATTTGCACCAGTGGCAAGGATGGAAGCCATCAGGATCTTCCTTGCATTTGCAACCTACATGAACTTCAAGGTGTACCTAATGGATGTAAAAAGTGCATTCCTGAATGGCTTACTGAAAGAAGAAGTTTATGTTCAACAACCCTCTGGATTTGAAAGCCATGAGTTTCCTGACCATGTCTGCAAGCTTAACAAAGCCCTTTATGGAATGAAGCAAGCTCCCAGGGCCTGGTATGAAACTCTCTCAGCCTTCCTGATCCAAAACAAATTTGTCAGAGGCAAGATAGACAACACATTGTTTATCTACAAGACAAATAATGATGTCATACTTGTACAAGTATATGTTGATGACATCATCTTTGGCTCAACAAATTATAAACTTTGCAAACAGTTTGAAAAACTGATGGCAAAGAAATTTGAAATGAGCATGATGGGAGAACTGACTTACTTCCTTGGACTGCAAATCAAGCAGACTGATAAAGGAACCTCTATCAGTCAAGAGAAGTATGTCAGAAGCCTACTGAAGAAGTATGAACTCAGTGACTGTGCCTCAGTCAAAACTCCCATGGTTCCACCAAACAACTTTGGTCCTGACCTCACTGGAAAACCAGTGAATCAAACTCTTTTAAGAGGAATGATTGGATCACTGATGTATCTACTTGCATCAAGGCCTGACATCCAATTCTCAGTCTGTTTGTGTGCCAGATATCAATCTGACCCAAGAGAATCTCATCTCACAGCTATAAAAAGGATACTCAGGTACCTGAAAGGTACTCCAAACCTTGGATTATACTATCCAAAATGTTCAGGCTTTGATCTCAAAGGATACTCAGACTCTGACTATGCTGGATGCAACATGGATAGAAAAAGCACCTCAGGATCCTGCCAAATCCTTGGTGGAAAATTAGTCTGTTGGAGTGCTAAGAAGCAACAATCAGTTGCCTTGTCCTCAGTTGAAGCTGAATATGTTGCAGCAGCAAGTTGTTGTGCAAATGTACTCTGGATGAAAAGTCAACTCAGTGACTATGAAATTCAGTATAAGATGGTCCCCATCTTTTGTGATAACACAAGTGCAATTGCCATTTCAAAAAACCCTGTTCTTCATCAGAGAACAAAACACATTGATATCAGATATCACTTCATCAGGGACCATGTCATGAATGGTGACATTGAATTACACTTCATTCCTACTGAATATCAGCTAGCTGATATATTCACCAAACCTTTGGATGAACCAACTTTCACAAGACTGAAAGCTGAATTAGGAATGTTGGATATTGAAAATCAGTCTACTGATTGAATCCATCCACATAAGTGTAAATTCTGATAAACCCCAGAACCCTGACTCAATGTGTCTCTAAGTGAGCATGTTCACTAAATAATCTCCCTGAACCCTTAAACCTCAGGAACTAAACCCAAGTCCCTGAACAAGCAGGTTTCCCTGAACCCCAAAGACTGAATGAAAAGTCATTCAGGGGCCCTCAAGATGACATTCAATACTAACTTAAATGCTCTAAGTATCTAGTTAGTAAATGTCCGAGGTTGGTAACTGAATTCTTATTTAATATAAGAATATTTGTTCTTTTGCCTTTCTGGCATCCACCTCTGGGCCCCCACTTTCCCACTTGGCATTTAATGCCCTCTCTCACACATAAAACTGTGTGATGATCAAAACTCTGTAAATTCCACTTTTGCAGAACTGCTCAACTGTTCACCTCGACTGTTGCGCCAAACCAGGGAAAGTGGAGTGGTGGCATTAAATGCGGATCCCAAAACATTTTATTCAAAACAGTTTTCAAAAAATTCCTTTTGATAAAATTAAAACCGCCTAAATGCCTAAAAAACCCCTCACCTCCACTTCCCTATAAATAACCCCAAAACAAATTACACACACACGCTTTTAGAAAACTTAAGCAAAACCTTTGCCTTTTTACCTCTCAACAAAAAGCCTTCTGTGTGTGTGTTCTTAGTGTTAGAAACCCAGACCATTCTCCACCAAAACCTAAACCAACCCACAATGGCTGCTTCTAAAGCCATCACATGCGCCCCAAATGTGGAATTCGCATTAGAGGGTGTAGACATGACCAAAAACAATGTGGTAGGAAACTTCGCCTACCCCCAAAGGTTTTGGGCGTACAAGAATGTAGTGAAGTATCTTCAAAACTGCTTTCTTGCTACGGCATTTACAAAGACCCCCTCAGTCATATATCATGACTATCTGAGGGAATTCTGGTGTAATGCAGTGGCAACTAGCCCTGAGGACACTAAAGACTCAATAATCACATTCACAGTGATGAGTGGGAGAAGGACCCTCTCCCTTGACTATACAACCTTTGTTAAGGCCACAGGCCTTGACTTCACTAAGAACTTTGAGTCTCAGCCCACTGACCAAGAAGTGAAAGCCGAATTGCTTTTACTAGGGCCACATGACCCTAAACAACCTGATGTGGCCCCAGGAACCCTTTTGGCCAAAGCACCCATCATCAAGACCTGGTTCCATCCTGTCTGGAGGATCCTGATGACTTTTGTCATTGAGGTCCTTGGAGGCAATAAATCCTCCACGGAGCAGTTGAATTCATCACAACAATTGATGGTATTCAGTCTCCGGAAGGGTAGAAAAATAGACATCGGAGGAATCATCTTCCGTGACCTCGTGGCCAAGCTCTCAGGGAAATCTAGGCAAAGACACATGTCTTACCCTAGGTTCATTTCCTGCGTGCTTCAGGACCTACTTGGCGCTGATTATGTTAGGCCTGACGTCGAAGGATCAAAACCTGACGTCCTTCACAAGGCCAACTACTCAAGTGGCATTACTGAGGTACAACCAGTCGCCCTGACCAGCTACATGTTGGTAGTTATTTAGGGTGAAAATGCAATATCACCAGTACATTCTCCTACAAAGAAGGAGAAGAAGAAGAAGAAGAAGGGGGTGAGTCCAGTAAGGTGGTTAGACCTAAACCACTCTTCACTGAGACTGATGCCCCAAACAACCTTAAACAAGGGTTAAGTATGGCCAAGCCCTCTGAGATACCCGTCACTGAAGACCTCTTGACCATAAAACAAATGCCAACGGAGGGCACTGAGAAATCATCCTCAGTGTCCTCGGGCAAACCCTTTCCACATGTCTCTACTAACATACACAAGTCAGTGGAGTCAGGAACCTCCACCCTCTCACATCCCGATGAAGGAACTGACAAATCACAATCAGTGCTTGAGGGAGTACAGGGTCCTAAATCCCTGGTGGGGTAACACTACTCCACTAAGAAGTGGACCCACACCCAATCACATCCTGCTTACGGCCCTGAGAAATCACGCTCAGGGTCTCAGGGAGTCAAGGATGCTAAATCCCCAAAAGGGCAGTACAACCTTGATGGGAAGGGGGTCCATCAACAATCACAAAGTGTGCCTCATGATAGTACTGAAAAACACCCGTTGTAACCACTGTGAAAATCCCACTTTAAGATAAGCTAGCACTCAGAATATTTATCTTTTTCTACGTGTAAATTTTTTTTTATTTGATTATATCTCTTATCTTATGTGACGTAACTCACATCCCTGATAAACGTGCTCCCACACAAACCAATCTAATGTTTATTTCATAAACATATTTATATGAGAACATTACAAAATACCATTTACCACTTTACGATAAATCCTTAACGAAAGTACCAACAAAACATTCATTATCTGAATAGAGTTTCTAGGAAACCCTAAAATTCATCACAACACCAAATATGAACAACTAAACCTCATAACATAAAAATACAACTCATCTGAGTTAATGTACAAGTTGCCAAAGCACCAGAAACCCTAATTCCCTTTCAGCTCCCGGTAAAACCCTAATTTCATAAAACTATGATTTTATGTGCAGAATTCACAAACCCTAAATTAATTATATAATATTTTTACAAAATATTAAGTTTACAAGTTATTTAAGCTAGAGTACAAGCCTTTTATGCATGAAAACATTTATTTACAAAATCTTTATTTAAATCCTATTTATAATTATTTTAAAGCATGATTTACAAACCATACATGCATAATTCTTAAAAATTATTTTTCCTAAACTCACTAAATATTTTTACAAGTCTTTAAACCCAATGTACAAGTTCCTAATGCACAAAAACCAAAAGTCATATTTATTTACTTTTAAACTTGATAAAACTTACATTAATTTCCATAACTTAATAAATTATTAAAACAATATTTTCTTACATTTTAAATATTAGTACAACCCTATTAAGCATATGTTACTACCCTCCTAAGCACAAAACCTATTTCTCCTTTTATTCCTAAAAATTCGACCTATATGTTAAACATAAAACCTTAAATGATTTTCTAAATAACTAAACACATGACCTAACTAAATTAACTAAATCCTAAACCTAAAGTACTACTTCCCAAACCTATTGTACAACACCATTAAGCCCCATTCGACCCTCCCCTAAAGACCTGGTTCGAATACAACTTGAAACCATAACTAAGTTACTACTAAGAATCACCTACACCAAATACTTCCTTCCTCACATTTCGCCCTCCTCCACATCACCACTTGGTGACTTGTATGGAGAGGAAGACTCCACATCACTTTCCCCCTCCATAGCCTACATGTTCAAACCCCCTCCTCACACTTGTCCTCCAACCAAATAAAGCCACATCACCCAAATTCACATCTATCACAACCTGAAAACCCTAATCCTTTTTCCATAAATAACAGACTCATTTCCCATTTCTCTACACACCAAAAATTCGACAACACCACTAAACAGCCTTATATCATTCCACTACTGATCAATAACCAATATTCGAGCCAAACAAAAACACTAGAAGCCACAGAAGAGGAGGAGGTTCTCTGGTAATCAAAAGTCGAACTCAGTCATTCATAAAACCCTAGTCGACCACAAACCCTAAGTTCCTTGTCCGGAGACGTTTATCAACTTTGTTTAACTTTGAATTTCATCAAGACTGCCAGGTGAGTTCATAGTCCCACTTTTTATATACGTTTTTCTAAATTTGTGGGGAATACATGCTACAAACCGAACATAAGTATTTTTCTGTATGTTGTCCTGATTAATATTGCCCAAGATACCTTATTTGTGTTAGCCGGATGGATAGTCTTTGTGCTAGCCGGATTGATAGCCAATTGCACCTTATTTGTGTTAGCCGGATGGATAGTCTTTGTGCTAGCCGGATTGATAACTAAATACACCCTTATTTATATCATTTTATGATATCACACACACACACACACACCCCGTTATCGTTTAAGTTCATGAGACTTAGAGCAATATGTATATTTCCGATTTACTATCTATTTAGCTTATGTTCAAATCGATTATTTAACGTTAAACACTATGGATTCACTCAACCTTTGTGTTGACTTTTTAAGCATGTTTATCTCAGGTAACTAGGAGTATGATTCGGCACAGAGTGGCTGTGGACTTTCTTATTATAAAAAGAGTGTCCATTTTGTTATCATTCAAAGAATAGTGTAACGTATTTCGAAACCTCCCGCTGGGACCTATAATATGTACTCTGATT